>CM055274.1:72147673-72463639 GCA_029237695.1 Conchocele bisecta | reverse complement strand
CAACACACTTCTCTCATTGTTTTGTAACCAAATGTCAGTGTGGATCTCGGTGGACAGTGCGTTTGTGGTGTCTGCCTCAATCCAACCTGACAAACAAAACACAAGTGTCTGGGTGGGTCACAGGTGATTCTAGCGTGTCTTGGATGGTCAATTATTGTTTGTATATACATAAAACACCTTTCTAAACAATGTACAAAACAATTCAAATGTGCCAGGGTGTAAATATAATAGTACATATACGGAGTCAAAAAAGAAAGTGTTCACTTTTATTTTGGCTGTAATTTCTAAAATAAATCAGTATACATGTATGTCACAAAACTTGCACAATTAGTTCAGGCGATATTGGCCTATCATACCTGCTGATAATATCGATATTGCAATGTTTCAGTGGCGTTGACTAGCGTTATGTGTAGTTTTGACATTTTTTGCACGTACATGTCGTAAAACTTGTTCACGAATGTTAACAAGTGGTTGACCTCATTATTTATACACTTTGCGAATAGGAAATCACAACACATTTGTGAGAGATCACGTTGCAAAATGCCTAGATTTCGCCAAAATCAGAGAGTCCAAGCCGTGACGATGCTAGCCTCCGGTCAAACCACTACAGTCGTCGCTACAGCTTTCACTTACCACCGAAACACCATTTTTCGTCTGCAACGGCGTTTCAAAATGACAGGTGACATAATGGATCGAGCTTGTACTGGTAGACTCAGAGTTTCAACGACCCTTACAAATCGATTTATTACCTTAACGCATCTCCGACGTCGATTTAAAACGGCGTACCGCGAGAGAATACGGAATTTCAAGTCAAACCGTTATAAACCGTTTGAGAAATGTCCGTAACCCAATCCGACCACGTCGGCCATACGTTGGTCAGATAATAAATCACGGTAATCGTAACGCTAGAATGCAGTGGGCAGGAGTCATTTGCGTTGGTGACGTGCTCAGTGGGCTAGTGTTCTTTTTTACAGACAAGTCGCGGTTTAATTTGAGTCATGTTGACAGTTGAGTTCGTGTGCACCGAAGGAAGGTTTTTTTTCTCTGATTTCTCTGCAGAGGGATAGATTCGGTGGGGGTGGCGTCATGGTTTGGGGAGGAATCATGGACGGGCGTAAGACGGAATTGGTTGTCATTCGCGGGAACATCAATAGAGTCGTATATCGACAACGTTATACGGCCAGCAGTGGTTCCTTTTCTGCAGAAACACGGCCCAGACATCCTGATGCATGAAAATGCAAGACCGCACACAGCTAGAAAATTACCCGCTATTTCCTTGACCAAACAAAGTTCGCGTTTTGCCTTGGCCCGCTTCATCGCCAAATATGAAACCAATTGAACATATCTAGGATGAATTGGGCAGAAGGGTAAGATCCAGACACGTGATCAACAATGTACGGGTATTATCCGAAACCCTAGTCCAGGAATGGAATCGGATTCCAGAAGACGCCATTCGACGTTACGTACAGTCTATGCGTAGACGCATAGTGATGTTATTGCGCAAGAGAGGTGGGCATAACCGATATTGATTGAAACCAAACCGCCCAAATCGCATTTATTATTCGAAAATTTCACGCAACTGCCAACACTTCAACAATGATCAACTTTTCGCATAGGTTTCCCTAAATTTTAATATATCATATGCCATTCTTTGACATGACAGTACATCTGAAATCTACCAACATACAGTGAACACTTTCTTTTTTGACTCGGTATATTTACACCCGGGCACATTTTAATTGTTTTGTACATTGTTTAGAAAGGTGTTTTATGTATATACAAACAATAATTGACTATCCAAGACACGCTAGAATCACCTGTTGGGTGGGTAAGTAGAGACTTTATTACTTTGTTTAGTACAGGCTCTGCTTACCAACTAAAGTTATTACAACTGTCCAGAACTATGCTGTTAACCACAATAATACTGCATTTGTCATCACTTATCATTGATCACTGGAACAGATATATCTTATATATTTAGCAATCACCATGCTCTCCATACTTGTACGTCACGCCATATTTGTGCATACATCCTGTATTTTACCTCTTATGCCACCACGTTATGGCCAGAGATGTATTTAATCCAATACAGGTTTGTTCTATTATGATCATTTATCTCGTGTCCAGGAGATAACAAATAACAAAAACACATGTCCCCTCCATGCTTCCGTAGGTTTGACATGCCAACACGATTCACAAGAATGTCAGAAATTTACACACGAACATAATTATATACAAGGGAATGGCTAACACGAATTTTCTGTCTGTAACGCAGATTTTGTTCGTTTGTTGGGGTTTAACGGCATATCAACAGCTAAGGTCATTTAAGGCCGGGTCAATGGGTTTAGTACTAACTCCCATATAGTACCTGTAGAAGTACATGTACATGTTCAAGTACAGTATAACTCGCCTTGCGTTACAGACAGAAAGTTCGGGTTAGGCAACGGCAGAAATATAATCCACAATGTAAATAGCTGTACATGGCTTGAGACATTGTGACCAAGTTGAGGAATACAATATCTTAGATCACATGATATAGACAAATAATGTACAGACATCGGCCTATACAATTAAGTTTGAATGAAAATAAAAATAAAACACGGATGCCCCACATAAAGATTTGATAGTACACGAGGCAAAATTCCAAGTCCAAAAGGGGGAGATAATCCATGACCCGGGGGTCGAATACAAAATTGAAATAAACTTTCCGCATCTACCTATCATGAGGAAGTAACATACCAAATTTCAGGTCTGCCAAAATTGGAAAATTCTAAGTCGAAAAGAGGGGGAGATAATCCATGACCTTGGACTCTAATAAGAGCTCCGCGGAGCAAGATGTCCCGCCTGGCGCAGTTTGATAGTACATAAGGAGCTTGTATAACCTTGGGGTTAGTGAGCACCATGGGCTTTCTGTAGAATGATGCGGGATGTTGTTACAAATGCATGTATGGAATATTAAAGCATAAACTGAGCGTTAACTTTTCCAAACACGGACATTTCTAAGTCAGCGACCTTGACCTTTTGGGTTAGCGGGCGCCATGGACTTTTTGTAGAATGATGCAGGATGTTGTTAGAAATGCATGTATGGAATATTAAAGCATTCCATTCAGGGAAACAGAAGTTACAATGAATTAACATGAGCGTTAAGTTTTAGAAACAGAGCTAAAGGCAAAAACTTAACGTTGAATGCATGTGAAAAGTAGGTCAATGAACCATGAAAACTAGGTCAAGGTCACATGGGCTCCCTCTGTGTGAGATGGTTACACCACAGTGTTGATGTATACCGAAGCATTCCATCAAGGGAAACAGAAGTTGTAATATATTAAACCGAGCGTTAATGTTTCCAAACACAGAAATTTCTAAGTCAGTGACCTTGACCTTTGGGGTTAGCGGGCACTATGGGCTTTCTGTAAAATGATGCGGGATGTTGTTCCTAATGCATGTATGGAATATTAAAGCATTCCATTCAGGGAAACAGAAGTTACAATGAATTAACCTGAGCATTAAGTTTTAGAAACAGAGCTAAAGGCAAAAATTAAAAACTTAACGTTGAATGCATGTGAAAAGTAGGTCAATGAACCATGAAAAAAAACTAGGTCAAGGTCACATGGGCTCCCTCTGTGTGAGAGGTTACACACAGTGTTGATGTATACCGAAGCATTCCATCAAGGGAAACAGAAGTTGTAATATATTAAACCGAGCGTTAATGTTTCCAAACACAGAAATTTCTAAGTCAGTGACCTTGACCTTTGGGGTTAGCGGGCACTATGGGCTTTCTGTAAAATGATGCGGGATGTTGTTCCTAATGCATGTATGGAATATTAAAGCATTCCATTCAGGGAAACAGAAGTTACAATGAATTAACCTGAGCATTAAGTTTTAGAAACAGAGCTAAACGCAAAAACTTAACGTTGAATGCATGTGAAAAGTAGGTCAATGAACCATGCCAACTAGGTCAAAGTCACATGGGCTCCCTCTGTGTGAGATGGTTACACCACAGTGTTGATGTATACCAAGTATGGAGGTCGTAGGAGTTACAGTTTTCTGGAAACTGAGCTAAACGCAAAAACTTAACATGAAATGTTGATGCCGCTGCCGCCGACGCCGACGGAAAAGCTATGCCTATGTCCCGCTTCTGCTAAAGCAGGCGGGACAATACAAAATCAAAAGAAACTTTGCGCATCTTATTCTACTCATGATAAGGAAGCTACATACCAGGTTTCAGGTGTGTAGCTTAAGTACGGTTTAAAAGTTTTACGAACTACAAGGCAAAATTGCCAAATTTTAAGTCGAAATGGGGGAGATAATCCATGACGCGGGGGGTCAAATCAAAAATCGAAATAAACTTTGCGCATCTACTCATCACAAGGAAGCTACATACCAAGTTTCATGTCTGTAGCTAGTATGGTTTGACGCACGGACGGGACGGACGGACAAGAGTAACACTAAATGCCCCTCCACTATCGTGGTGGGGCATAATATATACATGTATATACATTTTTTGTTTCACACTTTCCCTATTATTTCATAATAAATCATCAAGTCCATACTGAACAATGTCATTTAAATTTGTAGTAAAGGGACGGACTGTGTCTCAGATATACAATATATAAATGTTCGCATCATGCAATGTAAATGACATGTGGCTGTAACTGGAGAAATGAGGCTTATGGGTTTTGCGACCAGTGTTGCCAAGATCAACCCGTCACCCGCAGTCTGGTCAAAATCTGAACTGTTCACCATTCCATCAATGAAACACCCGGCAATTTTCAAACAAGCAATATAGATCGTTATCAGGTTACAAGAGTGTGGTCAGGAGTTACATTGGTCACAAATCCCATAAGCCCCATTTCTCCAGTCACAGCCACATACGAGACACACCATGTGATTTTGTATATAAGTTTGATTGTTTGTTTGTTTATTAGTGTTTAACGGCCTATCAACAGCTAAAGTCATGTAAGGCCGAACAAACGGGTTCGATCCCATTTTAACCTGCTGCATTGGGGGGAAGATCCCAAAATCAGAACGGAATATTTACATCGAGAACAAATATATTCAGCCCTAAAATTAAAATAACCTGACCTGGTGCCAGGTCCATACCACACCAAATCACTTGACCCCTTCCCCTAAAATAGGATTACGAATATTACCATACTCACATAAGGTGTATAACCAGATTCAACTGGCACGTACAAAATGCCAAAGACGTATGTGAGGGCCAAAGCAGGTCTCCGGTCGGAATTCCGGTAAGGATGAACCCCGATTGTTAAATTACCCATCGCGTGCTACCACCTGCCACCCACCCAATTGTTGTACATAAGAACATATGCGATTGTTCATACATATATTTACATAAACTGTGATATTTTCTGTAAATGACGTCGAAAGATGAAGTAATTTTCATGGCAAATGCGATTCCACATTTGCTATGAAAATGTTTTTCATGAAAAATCGCACTATGTTCTTAGGTACAAAATCACATGGCGTGTCTCATATGTCAATCAGTCGCACCAGTTTATTGAAGAACTTTCCAAAAACGTGCGTTATATTCAAGTACATACTACCAGAAACTGTGATAAACAGGGTAGACAATTCTGCATTTTCGATATAAAAGTACCAATAAGGAAATGAAAAGTCATGCAGAGCATGATGTTATTAGCCGATCAAATCAGGGTTCAATATATGTCCACATTTTCAGGGAAAAGTGAGAGAAGTGTTGATTTCCTCCCCAAATTCTCCCAGTTATATTGAGCTATCATTAATATCTGATCATAGCAATACTTATGGTAGTCAAATGTAAATGAACTAGCCACACGTTTATAAAACATTCTAATGTGTTAATCATTTCTCTATATGCTGGTATATTTGAGCAAAATAAGTAGATTGCGTTATATATATATTGGGCCAAGTGATATTCAGTTGGTGTGGTAAGGGAACCTGCCACCATATCAATGGTTGTATCTTCTTGCAAATGAAGCTGATGTGCGCTTATCAAGATCACGTGATCGGCAACTGTTCGATTGATTGGTTAGCTGGGTGAGCCAACATTGGTCCGGTCCAATCAAATCACGAATACAAAATATCACGTTTTGTAACGAATAGTTTGGGATGAATTGTCGAGATTCCGGCATCGCGTGTTAATTTTTGTTTCTTTGTGGTCTTGTATACATCCGGGTGCCATTTTTTTCGGACACGTTCAATGTCATTTCAAGGTCATTGACCTTTTTGGCATAATTGGAGGCCGTGTACCCTGAATAATACACCAATATGTCGTGTATACATATGACCCTAAACTGGTATAAATTACACAGAAGAACCGACTAATAGACACACTAAACATTTTCGGAAGATTATATTTTCAACTCACATATCTGGCGGTCATATTTTCAAGATGGATATTCTGAAGATCTGTAAGTGTAGTATATTCTGCGACTGTCGTCTGTGTTGAGAACAGACGTCCAGACTTTGTCTGCCCTACTTTTGTGGGTGTCAACATTGTCTATGTTCATGAAAGTAAATTACTATGGATTTGCCATTTACTTGGCGGCCATTTTGAGTTTTCTGACAATGGAGTTAACATACTGCAACATTATTTCAGTTGAAATATTTAACCTTTGAATGTAGGTGAAGGCGCTTAGCATTACACAAATATGTAGCAAGTCAACCGAAATCTCATAAATACCCGATTTTTGGCGGCGATCTTGAAAATATGATAATTATATACCGAATATTAGTGTAGTTTACGTAAATTCTTTAATATATCCATCAGNTTTTTTAAATGTTTTTTAACAAGTTACACCAATTTCCAAGTTAAGGACCATGACCTATTGGCTCATATATTGGCAGTTTTCGACTTCCGTCAAGCATAAAGTTCAATGACCTTGAATTGACCTTGAAACATGGCATCCGGATTTTTATACATTCAAGTTTATAAAAACACCGGGTGCCATAAATTAACACGAGGTGCCGGAATCTTATATATATACCTACTTCCACTCGAATCAGATGTATAATTAGGGAGCAGCTGCATTTTTACAGGTGCAGCTGCATTTTATACAGGGGGTGGGGGGGGGTGGCGTTTTTTTTTACCAAGGACCGTCAATTTCAAACACAAATAAGGATCTAAGGATTTTTTGTGTTTGAAAATTGGCGGTCATTGGTAAAAAAAAAAAAAAAAAAATATTTTGGGGGGGCGTTTATTTAGCCAGAAAAAAAAGAGAAAAATTACCAAGGACCGCTAATTTCAAACACAAATAAGGATTTAAGGATTATTTGTGTTTGAAATTGGCGGTCATTGGTAAAAAAAAAAAAAAAATAAAAAAAAAAAAAAAAATATTTGGGGGGGGGGGGGGGGGGGTTGGGGGGGGGGGGGGGGGGGGGGGGGGGGGGGGGGGGGGGGGGGCGGGGGGGGGAGTGGGGGGGGGGGGGGGGGGGGGGGGGAGCGGGGGGGCGTTTATTAGCCAGAAATTACCAAGGACCACCACCAATTTCAAACACAAATAAGGATTTAAAGATTATTTGTGTTTGAAATTGGCGGTCATTGGTAAAAAAAGTTTTTTTGTTTTTTTTATTTGGGGTGGGGGGGGGTGTGGGACGTTTATTAGCCAGTAAAAAACAAAAAAAAAATTACCAAGGACCACCAATTTCAAACACAAATAAGGATTTAAGAATTATTTGTGTTTGAAATTGGCGGTCATTGGTAAAAAAAAAAAATTTTTTAATTTTTTATTTGGGGGGGGGGGTGTGTGGGGTTTATTAGGAGGGGGGGCGCTAATTCGAGGTCATACGGTATGTATGTGACGTTGACCTCGAGATCAGCGGGGATTTGTCACAGCATATGAAATATTAAGTATTTTCAATGAAAGAAATAGAAGTTATAACATATTTCTCTGATGTTAAGTTTTGTAAAGAGACTAAGTATGTGACATTGACCTTGGGATCAGCGGGGGTTGGACAGTCGTAGATTTGTCACAGCATGATAGTACAACCTTAGAGGAATGCACAAGTGAAATAATAAGAATTTTCAATGAAGGAAATAGAAGTTATAACTTATTTCTCTGATGTTAAGTTTTGTAAAGAGACATAGTATTTGACCTTGACCTTGGGATCAGCGGGGGTTGGACGGTCATGGATTTGGCACAGCATGGTATTAGAGCTTACAGGAATGCATGTGTGAAATATTAAGAATTTTAGATGAAGGAAATAGAAGTTAGAACAATATTTCTCTGATGTAAGTTTTGTAAAGAGACTAAGTATTTGACCTTGACCTTGGGATCAGCGGGGGTTGGACGGTCGTGGATTTGGCACAGCATGGTAGTAGAGCCTTACAGGAATGCATGTGTGAAATATTAAGCATTTTAGATGAAGGAAATAGAAGTTAGAACAATATTTCTCTGATGTTAAGTTTTGTAAAGAGACTAAGTATTTGACCTTGACCTTGGTATCAGCGGGGATTGGATGGTCGTGGATTTGGCACAGCATGGTAGTAGAGCCTTACAGGAATGCATGTGTGAAATATTAAGCATTTTAGATGAAGGAAATAGAAGCTATAACAATATTTCTCTGATGTTAAGTTTTGTAAAGAGACTTAAGTATTTGACCTTGACCTTGGGATCTGCGGGGGTTGGACGGTCGTGGATTTGGCACAGCATGGTAGTAGAGCCTTACAGGAATGCATGTGTGAAATATTAAGCATGTTAGATGAAGGAAATAGAAGTTATAACAATATTTCTCTGATGTTAAGTTTACGGACTAAGTATTTGACCTTGACCTTGGGATCTGCGGGGGTTGGACGGTCATGGATTTGGCACAGCATGGTAGTAGAGCCTTACAGGAATGCATGTGTGAAATATGAAGCATTTTAGATGAAGGAAATGGAAGTTATAACAATATTTCTCTGATGTTAAGTGTACGCGGACGCACGGACGCACGGACGGACGGACGGACGGACAACCTGACTCCAGTATACCCCCCACAACTCGTTGCGGGGGTATAAAAATACAGATGCTTCTGTATTTCGTACAGGTGCAGCTGCTGCTATACATTTACAGGTGCAGCTATAAAACTACAGGTGCAGCTGTATTATTGACAGGTGCAACTATACATTTTCAGCTGCAGCTATAACAAATAAAGGTGCAGCTGTATTGTTTACAGGTGCAGCTGTAATTTTACAAGTGCAGCTGTATATTTACAGGTGCTGCTGTATTTTTTACAGGTGCAGCTGTATTTTTTACAGGTGCAGCTGTAATTTTACAAGTGCAGCTGTATATTTACAGGTGCAGCTGTAATTTTACAAGTGCAGCTGTATATTTACAGGTGCAGCTGTATTGTTTACAGGTGCAGCTGTATTTTTTACAGGTGCAGCTGTAATTTTACAAGTGCAGCTGTATATTTACAGGTGCTGCTGTATTTTTTACAGCCGCACCTGTATATTTACACGTGCACCAGTATATTTTTATAGCTGCACCTATAAATTAAGTTTTGACCCCGTTCGTACACCATACAACTGTTCCTTGTAGTTATACAGACATAGATCATACCCAGTGAAAATGTGTAGCATATCCTCATAATGTTATGGATTAATGTTTACCAATAATATTTATTTCAAAGATACAAAATATACATCAAATTATATGCATCTGTGTTTTACCATTTTTCCCACTCCATTACTCCACAAGAGGTGCTTCAAAATTTACCAAACAAGAAATTACGAAAACACATTGAGTGAGTACAGGCTGCAAGGATTGTGGAATGATTCTTTGGAGGATTTTGAACTTTTTCATTCTTTCAATGGAACGCTCAACATGAATTCTATGTTTAACAATGTCTTTTGTCGCAGCTTCCTCTTGTGGAGTAAATATGTGTCTCGTATCAAGAAATGGTGGCCTAATCAATTTCACTTGACGCTCAATCAGGAGATCATGAATTGAAAACCCTCGTTCCGCCATAATGACATCACCTGGCTCAAGGAAATCTAAAAAATCAGACTGTTTTACAATTTCCTTGTCACTAATGCTTCCTTCAAATGCATCACTTACATAAACAATAGCACCATTTGGAGCAATAGCTACAAGGAACTTGTAAGATGTATATCCCTTGTAGGAGGGGTACTGATTTCCTTGAGCCTCGAAGTTACCAGGCGATTGGACATGAACTTCAGTGCAATCTATTATACACCTTATATTTCCTTCTTGAGGCAAAGATGGCTTTGCGAAGTGCATACAATTGTTTATACAGTAACTGGATACATGTGATGATGATGGTGGAAACCAGACGTGTATTGGTTTTGAACCGATAAGCTAATTCCTGGTGCAATAAGCCGAGACGTAGACGTATTAAGGTCATGAATAATTGGTTCATTGGTGACATAGTTCTTTTTCGCCCTCGTCTTTTACTCGGAGTCTTATTGGCATCAGACACATTAAAATTCCAATAGTTCATTTTTTCTGTACATTTCCCTAAAAAATCCCACAGACACATGAATTGAATGCAAGTTAATCCAATATAAAATGTAAAGGCTTTATCATCATCCTTGACACTGTCAACATTGCATGTGTCATGAAATGCAGTAGATTTGTCCGAGGTTTGTTTTTTACCCACAGGCTTGCGTAATGCAAATGGTGTAACACTTTCATTTAATTTGGCACTGTTTTCCAATATTTTATTTTGTATGCTGAATTTAATTACTTCAGTTGTTGGTGGATTATCTGTTTGACATTCATGATGACGTACATAATGTTTACAGGTGGTTCCAACACTTATAAAGAGCTGTCGCTGGTCTGGAATGGTCTTGGTATGTGAAGTTGATGGAACTTCTGGTGCGCTGGAGCCCACGACACCCACATCACTTTCATTTGTATCCGTCAACAGCAGTAGACTCTGCGCTGCCTCCGATCTTTCCAGTTTGATTTTATTTGGTGATCGATATTCATGACGCTGAGCTGATCGTCTTCTTTTAGTTGTGACCTGAAAATAGAAAATGTACAAAACATACCATTAATTTCATTATGAACCATTTCAATAGATCCAGATGAGCCAACTGATCATGCTGAGCTCATTATCAGGTGCATCAGCAGGATCTGGACTGTTGTCAGCAAAGACCCATATCAGACTGCACACTTATGATATGACTGACTGACATTAGGGCTAGGGGCATGGCATAATATGAACTGGATCGTATGAACAGTAAAACAGTATGGCCCATTTTTAAATGGTTTAAGTTGACAAACTGAAAAACGGACATACACACTCCCCACAAACATACGGACATACGGACCTTTGTGACATGTGTTAGTCAAACCAGCATGTGCATCAATACAGTCTGATCACTCAGATCAGGGTCAACATTCATGATTATTACTCAACAAAATGCACAGGCTGACTCTTACCACTATTCTAATCCGGTTATTTGCACTGTCTGGACACACCTCCGTCATTACAAGTTGTATAGGTCCTACTGTGCATGTACATGTATGTCAATAATTAATAGGCCTAATGTACCTGTGTTCCGCATTTGATGGGGTCGGGATATTCAGCTGTCGGGCCTCGTCCACCCACAAAGTGCATCGAACAAATGTAGGTGTCTCTGGTAACATTGTCAATGGTAAAATATTTTCGACCACAGTTCTGTACCCAGCGTTGACATTTTTCTCGATTTTGTGCAGGTTTTGGAAACCCGTTCCCAAATCCAGCCAATAAAGTATTTGTCTTCACCGGGTTTCAGGGTTCGTGAATCGCCATAGCAGCAATATTTTGTTGTCACCATTATGTTGCGAAATACTCCAGCGTAAAACCTGTACTGTGTGCTCTATTTATCTACAGATTACACTCCGCAATACACAAAGTTGTAGTCCGAATTATGTGGCAGCACGCGAGTGGGCAGAGCTACCGGAGCTACCGGTTACAGTGCCATCTAAAAATAGACGCAAGCTCCGTACAAATTGCCCCGGGACTAGAAGGCAAACCGCCGAACTTTAGTTTACCGAACTCTTGTAGTTATTTTTTTTAAAACGTGTATTTATAGCCAGTTTACCGAACTCTTGTAGTTAAAACGTTTATTTATAGCCACATTGTGTTATTTCGCTATATTTAAAGTTTGAAACAGAGATAATGGCCAAACATGAAAAATTATCCGGTTGATGTAGTTTGGAAGTGATACAACAAATTTCGCGTTTGTAGATTACCGAATATAGGAGAAAAGGGTGGTTACAAACCTTTTCACAAACCAATGGATAACCAATATATAATCATAATGAAATATTGCTGACTATTATAAATAGATCGGCTAATAAAAATATGCAGATCCTGATGATCTACATCCCCAGTAAGTACTATCAGTCGAATAGTCAGCAATATTTCATTATGATTATCTACATAACCCCAGGTGATTGTCCAGAAATATGTCTAAAAATAGATGGCTAAAGTAATGTGATATATAGTAAGTATATAGTAGTTATAAGCCATACTGAAGCTATAAGCCATACTGAAGTCCTTTATTGATAAACATTTGTGAATGCCATCAATGTATATATATATATTTTTTTTAAATACAAGTACAATAAAATGGTTAACCCATAGACCACTATCTTAATTTGTTGTCGTCTGCTGTTTATTTTCTATTTTCCATTTTAATCATCAAAAACATACTTTGACATCACTTTAGAATACTTTACAACATGGTGTAACAGCACTTCAGAATCATTTCCATTGAAAATGGTTCTAAAGTGCTGTCAAACCATGTTTTTATTGAAAAATAAGGCAAGATATAAAAGCAACAGCAGACAACAATTGTTTTGTGTAGCGGTCTAAGGGTTAATATTAGATAATACAATGAAAATTATATTCAGACGATTAATTTCATTCAGAATTATGTGCTGTTGTACAAGATTTCTTGTATTCAGAAATATGTGTTGTACAAGATTTCAGCTGGAGTCGAGTGATAACACAATTTTAAACCACACATAACAACATTCATCATAGTCAAGGATTTTGCATTCCTGATGTTGCTAAGTGAGTCATGCAGAAGTTTATACCTTGTTAACTCATAATTGTCATAACACGTGCCAATGTTTGTAGCATAAGGACATATTTGATATGACATATTGGTGTTTAACATCCAGACAATATATAAGGTTATCATTTTAGGCAGGTTCAAAGGTCATTTTAGGTAGTTTCAACGGACCCGATCTTGTATTTAGACACATGCATTGGTGAAAGAAAACCTTAAAATGACATAATGGTCATCTAAGTGTTATTCTGTGGGTGCGACGGTTGAGATCATAGATAGCATGATCAACAGAATAAATATTCAGAAAAGGTACAATGTTGAATACGATATGTTAGTTTAAACAATATTTTATTTCATATATAGCAGGTTACATATATACAAGACAAGTGATAAAAGGATTAGAAAACAAGCTTCGTAAAAGCTTATGTGAATTCTTCTCCTTGACAGTTGATGGGCCGCCGGCTGAGATAAGAGACCTTGCGACAATATGTTGATATAGAAATTCTGCAACACTTTCTTAAGTAACATGCATACAACTAGCTTATACATGTACAAGGATCTTGATAAGCATGTAGTTAACAGAACCTTCCATATTGACAAGAAATCAAGCATGATTATTTTACAATATCAGTATATCTAGCCGGTTAAAAGCTACATACAGATTTACAAGTCAAAATTGGAAAATTCTAAGTAAAAAATGAGGAGATAATCCATGAGACTGGGGGTCGAATAAAAAATTGAAATAAACTTTGCACATCTACTCATCATAAGAAAGCTACACACCAAGTTTTACTTCTGTAGCTAGTATGGTTTAAAAGTATTACGACTTACAAGGCAAAATTGCCAAATTCTAAGTCTAAAAGGGGGAGATACAATGTAATCCATGACCCGGGGACCGAATCAAAAATTTAAATAAACTTTGTGCATCTACTCATCAGAAGGAAGCTACTTACCAAGTTTCAGGTCTGTACCTATTACGGTTTAAAAGACATACAAGGTTGGTGACGGACGGACAGAACGACGGACGGACAGACAAGGGTAACACTAAATGCCCCCTGCACTATCGTGGTGGGGCATAATAAAAAATGTGACAAATGGTGAAAAGTATGCAATTCGGCTGAATAAACCACATTTTGTTAGAATCAAGTATCTAACATCCATTAGTTATAATTTGCAATACAATATTAGCTATACAATGTATATTCTAGTGATAAGAATATTTTGGTTATGTCGGTTTACTATCAACATAATATGCGTGTTAGTATTGGTACATTTTCAAGTACAATGTACATGTACAAATGGGGGGAAAATCCCAAAATCAGAACTGAATATTTACAATAACAAAACTATATATTCAGCCCTGAAATCAGAATAAACCTGATCTGATGTCTGGTCCTCGCCACACCAGAATCACTTGGCCCCTCCCAAAAGCATTAGGATCAGTAATAATCCTACAACTTTTATACTGGGAAACAACCCAATTCAACTCCCAGCTAGGTATCAAAAGAGCCAACAAATAACTAGAGGGCCACGGTGGCCCTATATCCCTCACCTGTGCAATTTCACAACAAGAGTTGTCAGAAGACAGCGAAGCTCGCCTGTTGGCAGCCTTCACTCAAACTTGGCACAGTTGTATAAAAAATATGAATATTATATAACTTGACCTTGGGTTAAGGGGTATGCGGTGGACCTTGACATTGAGGTCAGTGGTGGAAGGTGGGTCGTGGATTTGCTATAGCATGATATAGCATATTAAGATGAATGCATGTATGAGATATCAATGCGCTCCCTGAAAACAGAAGTAAAACAAAATTTAATCAAACGTTAAGTTTATAAACGCACTAAGTTGGTGATTTTCTACAGCATGATAGCTATTCACATGAGGAATGCATGTATGAATGTGCTAAGTTTGTGACCTTGACCTTGGGGAAAGGGGTGGGGGGGGGGGTGGGTCATGGATTTGCTGTAGCACAATAGACGATTATCAGATGAATGTATGTATGCAGTATCAAGGCGTTCCCAGTAAAGAAATGGAAGTTATAAAAAGACATGTACTCCAACGTTAAGTTTATGATGTTGATTTTGGGGAAAGGGGTTGGGGCTTGGTTATGGATTTGCTGTAGCACAATAGAGGATCATCAGATGAATGCATGTATGAAATATGCATGAATGAATTTACACAACATTTACCCCAACGTAAAGTTTATGAACATGCTTAAGTTTGTGACCTTGAACTTGGGGTAAGGGTTGGGTGGTGGGTTGTGGATTTGCTACAGCATTATAGAGGGTCAACTGAGGAATGTATGTATGAACTACCAAGGCGTTCCATCAAAGGAAACATATGTTATAAGACATTTACCCCAACGTTAAGTTTATGAATGTGCAAAGTTTGTGAACTTGATCCTGGGGTAAGGGGTGGGGGTGGGTCATGTATTTGCTATAGCACGATAGAGTATCATCAGATGAATGCATGTATGAAATATCAAGGTGTTCCCTGTAAAGGAACAGAAGTTATAAAATACATTTACTCCAACGTTAAGTTTATGAATGAAGTTTGTGACCTTGACCTTGGGGTAAGGAATGGGTGGTGGGTCATGTATTTGCTTAGCACGATAGAGTATCATCAGATGAATGCATGTATGAAATATCAAAGCGTTCCATGAAAGGAAACAGATGTGATGAGACATTTACCCCAACGTTAAGTTTATGAATGTGCTAGGTTTGTGACCTTGACCTTGGGGAAAGGGGTGGGGTGGGTCATGGATTTGCTATAGCATGATAGAGTATCATCAGCCGAATGCATGTATGAAATGTCAAGGCGTTCCCTGTAAAGAAACAGAAGTTATATAAAGACATGTACTCCAACGTTAAGTTTATGATGTTGATCTTGGGGAAAGGGGTGGAGGGTGGGTCATGGATTTGCTGTAGCACAATAGAGGATTATCAGATGAATGCATGTATACAATATCAAAGCGTTCCCTGTAAAGAAACAGAAGTTACACAACATTTACCCAAACGTTAAGTTTATGAACATGCTAAGTGTGTGACCTTGACATTGGGGTAAGGGTTGGGTGGTGCGTTGTGGATTTGCTACAGCATGATAGAGGGTCATCTGAGGAATGCATGTATGAAATATCAAGGCGTTCCATGAAAGGAAACAGATAGTATAAGACATTTACCCCAACGTTAAGTTTATGAATGTGCGAAGCTTGTGACCTTGACCTTGGGGTAAGTGGAGGGTGGTGGGTCATGGATTTGCGATAGCACGATAGGGTATCATCAGATGAATGCATATGTATGAAATATCAAGGCGTTCCATGAAAGGAAACAGATGTTACAAGACATTTACCCCAACGTTAAGTTTATGAATGTGCTAAGTTTGTGACCTTGACCTTGGGGAAAGGGGTGGGGCATGAATTTGCTATAGCACGATAGAGTATCATCAGATGAATTCATGTATGAAATATGAAGGTTTGTGACCTTGACCTTGGGGTAAGGGTTGGGTGGTGAGTCGTGGATTTGCTACAGCATGATAGAGGGTCATCTGAGGAATGCATGTTATGACATAAATATCTGGGCGTTCCGTGAAAGAAAACAGATGTTATAAGACATTTAACCCAACGTTAAGTTTATGAAGGTGCTAAGTTTGTGACCTTGACCTTGGGGTAAGGGTTGGGTGGTGGGTCGTGGATTTGCTACAGCATGATAGAGGGTCATCAGATGAATGCATGTATGAAATATGAAGGCATTCCCTGTAAATAAACAAAAGTTATACAACATTTACCCCAACGTTAAGTTTGTGAACGTGCTAAGTTTGTGACATTGACCTTGGGGTAAGGGATGGGCGGTGGGTCATGGATTTGCTATAGCACGATAGAGTACCGGGCCAAAATCAGATAAATGGAAATAATAACTGCCGACACTTTTTTATAAATATGTATGTGATGCATTGAATAAAAACGTGTTATTGTTGTGTGTTGACAAAGGGATGACCTTTTTATTTTATTTTGAAACAATGATGATTTTCTTCATAATCATGTCATTGAAATGGTTATTTTTACAAGAAAAAGTTTAAAAACAATGCTAAAAAAAAAGTGAAGCGTCAGTTATGCTGTCGGTTAAAATATTGGACGACTTTCCTACTGCGTAAATACAATTAATCCGTCGTTTGTCAAGCCTGCAGTATTATCAGAACTAATTAATAAAATATACACTATTTATATAAATATTCATTTCATTCGTGGTGTATTTCGTTTTCAAATAAAAATTGAATGTTTTTTATGACATCGTCTGTCGGTCAACATCGTAACGGCCGAATATTTACGCCTACCGTACACGGTAGACGAGTGCACATACACATATCCCTCGAATAATCATATACGTCAGGACTACGGGTGAACTAGGTCATCAGTTCGGGTGTACACAGCAAGAGGAACGCTGGCATCGAAAATTTAGTGTGTCGGTCAATCTTGTTTTCACCGTTATTGCCGTCACAAAAGGTTTGTCTGTGAAATAAGTTGTCAATATGCATACAGATGTTCAGTTTTGTGTACTACAGTGATTACAAGTGACAATGTTGCAAGGGAATGCTAGCTGATGCCATTATTTATCGAGATATAGCACTGAATGTGGTCGGCAGTTACGTTTTGACACACTCACGAGAAAACATGATGTCAAAAATAACTGCCGATCTGATTCTCCATTGAAGAACGTGATTATTTCCAGTTAATGATCAGACGAGCATTTTATAAGTATGTGACCTTGACCTTGGGGTAAGGGCTAGGTGGTGGGTCATGGATTTGCTACAGCATGATAGAGGGTCATCTGAGGAATGCAAGCATGAAATATCAAGGTGTTCCATGAAAGGAAACAGAAGTTATAAGACATTTACTCCAACGTTAAATTTGTGGACACCGACGACGCCGGGGGTATGCCAGAAGCTCTTCTGCACTTCGTGCAGGCGAGCTAACAATGAAAAGGCTTGACCCACTGACCATTACTGTGAAGTTTGGCCAATATTGGCCTAGTGGTTTACGAGAAGACGTTTGTAATCTATATTGAAATAACGACCTTTTGACCTTTCGGCGGGCATCTCAGATGACGTAATTACCTAATTTTGACCAAAAAAAAAGATCAAGAGTGACCGTCTCGTCGATACGTTCGAATTGATATATGACATGACCATATTCGGTCAAATGTGACTAACACAAAATGGAAAGGCTTGACCCAATAACCATTACCGTGAAGTTTGGACAATATCGGCCAAGCGGTTCACGAGAACAAGATGTTTGAAATCTTTATTAAAAGAACGACCCTTTGACCTTTCGGCGGCCATCTTTGATAACATGACCATCCAATTTCGACAAAAAATGTACCAGAGCGATCGCCTCTTTGATACCTTCGATTTTATATAGACATGACCATATTCGGACAAAAATAAAATTTGACCCCACGGGCCACGCCGATTTTTGTCCCCGTGGTCACCATTTTAACAACTTTGAAAGAGCATTGTACATCGATCATTCCTACCAAGTTTTGTCGAAATCCGGTTGGCGGTTCTTGAGAAGAAGATTTTTGAAGAATTTGTGCTATTTTTTGACGGCGGCCATCTTGGATTATGTAATGACGTCATTTTAACAATTTTGTAATCCCCCTACCATGACCATGAGTTACTCGTGCTCGCCGACGGCCGGCTTCTACTGTCTGACATGCACAATTGGAAAATAAAGCTGTTGGACGAAAAACATAAACTCGTGTCCCACGTTCCACTACAATCCGAACCCACCGACATTGCGGAGACAGCCGGCGGGCATGTAGCTGTCTGTCTGCCACACAACAAGACCATCCAGTTTGTGTGGGTGTCCGGCACCCTGACCCGCGGGCGGATCATCAAAACCGCAGTGCGATGCGACAGTGTGACTAGATGTGGCGACAACCTGGCGGCGGTACATTATACATCACGAGACATTGTGGAGATTGACATGAGAGGTAGGAAGGTATGGACATGTCCTGATGGCGGCCTCCGGTATATAAGCCACAACACCCGTGGCGAGTTGATCACGACAGATGACGACAGGGTAACACGTGTGACCCAGGATGGCGTCGTGCTGGGAGACAACTTGGCGGCTCCACCCGGACTCCCCGTCCACCCAGACGGAAGTATCTATGTCTGCGACTACTGGTCTGACAACATCCACCACATAGCGGCGGATTGTACCATTAATATTGAAGTCTTCGGGGACGGACGGTTATCGGAGCCTTACATGATCTGTTACAACCAACACGACAATTCACTGTACGTATCTCAGGGTGGTAGTAATGACTGTATAAAAGTATTTCGTCTCGGACATTAAAGGCACTGGGTCTCAGATATACATAGACATGGATGAACCAGATCAGGAAAACATGGGTTGATTGTAGATTTGTATCGGATTTTGTTATCCCAGTTATACCCTATAAGTCGTCTGTAAAAAAATCTGATTGTGAAAAATGGAATTTGTGAAAATAATGTTTTTATAATGTTTATAATACTGAAAAATAACTTGCCTTATTTCTCAATAAAAATTGGTTTGACAGCACTTCAGAATCATTTACATTGGATACAAATGATTCTGAAGTGCTGTCGAAGCATGTTGTAAATTATTCTAAAGTTGTTAAAACATGTTTTTGATTATAAAAATGGAAAACAGAAAATAAACAGCAGACAACAAAATAATTGTGACTTAATGACTGTCTTGATATTAAAGTGGCATTTTCTTATGGAATTTTCAAAAACATTGATAAAATATCAAATTTACATATTTTTAAATTAAATAACTTCTGGGCTATTTCAATATGCATGTAAATAGTTGTGAAATATTTGTTTTTTTTTGGTAAAACATTTTATTGAAATTAACAATATATGCTGTTGGTGTATGTTTGTAAATGTAAACTAGGGTTCAATTCAAGTGTTTATACAGTTAGATGCTGTATATGTTCAGTTTTATTTAAAAATATAAAATACCATAAACAAGTAGCAGCCATCACAACCAAATTTGGGTCGGAGTTGTTCTAGACTAGCGACAAAAAATTAAGATAGGGTGTAAGGGTTAAATTTATTTCGCTAGCGACTATAATATATCTTGAAAAGTATGACAAAATAAATTTTGTTTCATGAATAATTATTTATTTTAGTATATAATTTGAAATATTATTTAGTTCTTCATATAGAAGGCAATATGTTGATACTATCATTAAATGCTGATTCTATTTACGATATTTTCCATATTAGACGTCGAATGTTGGTGATTCCGCATTTGCTATGAACATTTTTTCATCTCGATGTCATTTACAGAAATATTTTCAATTCATGAACAATTGCACAGTCATGTTCTTATAATAAACATGTTTTTTTATTTAAACTTTATTGTATTTAAATTAATTTCACTAGCCATTATAATGGAAACTTATTTCTGACTGGTATATAGTATATGATTATAGTACATGACGTTCTTATAATAAACATGTTTTTTTATTTAAACTTTATTGTATTTAAATTAATTTCACTAGCCATTATAATGGAAACTTATTTCTGACTGGTATATAGTATATGATTATAGTACATGACCATTTCACAACAAAAAATAAAGAGATTTCACAATTTTTCCTTACTGGTACATGATTATGGAAAATGCAAAATGATCTTCCATGTTTATCATAGTTTCTGGTAGTATTATGGAATCTAACCCATGTGTTTGGAAAGTTCATCAAATAAAATTGTGTGATTGATTGACACATGACACGTCATGTGATTTTGTACCTAAGAATATGTGCGATTTTTCATGAAACATATTTACGATATTTTCTGTATTAGACGTCGAATGTTGGTGACTCCGCATTTGCTATGGAAATGTTTTCATCTTTCGACGTCATTTACAGAAAATATCACAGTTTATGTAAATATATTTCATGAACAATCGCACATGTTCTTATGTACAAAATTACACGGCGTGTGTAATCTGTGACTGGAGAAATGGGCTTTATGTGATTTGTTGACCAGTGAAACTCCTGATCTCACTCTTGACCAGACTGCGGGTGACAGGCTGATTTTGATAAACACTGGTCGCAAAACCCATGAGCCCCATTTCTCCAGTTACAGCCACATGTCATTTACATTGCACGATGCGAACATTTATATATTGTATATCAGTACAAATTCAAATGACATTATTCAGTATATATTTCACATGTTGAATTTTTTATTAATTAATTTTGAACGAGCGTAGCGAGAGAAGAAATTAGTTTATTAACAATGCAATATGTGAATTATAACTTATTGCTTGCCCCGACCCATCACGGGCACCTATCTATTGGAATGGAGCGCTGCCCATAAACGTGTTTTCAAATAACGATACTATTACGTGATTGGCGGTGCGACACTGAATCGATCATACACATGTTGTGCATCACAGTCACAGGGAATTACGTAAACAAGGCGGGGCAATTGGTTTTAAATATAACGTTTGAGTTATTGCGAGTTAAATTATTAATGTCATAGCTATTGGCGAAAGCGTAGCAATATGCGATTAATTGAGACGAAATACTCTACTTTCTTGGTCGAGAAACTAGGGCAATCATTATTGTTTACCCTAGTTTCTCGACCAATGAAAGAACGGCATTTTGTATCAATTAATCGCATATTGCTATGCTTTCTCCAATATGTATTCAATTAATCATTAAATGTTCAGCACTATATTTAGAGCTGATTTTATGCCTGGTTGTCATCAGAAAACATGCAGCGAGGATTATCTCCCCCTTTTCGACTTAGAATTTTTAGAACTTTTAAAGGTACATGCCCACTCAGTAGGCACAAAATGTTCTTTATGGGAATTAAATAAGTGTATAATTGTGTCACTATTCCACCAGTTCTAAAAATTATGAGTGCCCGCTATACAGATATAATCATTTAGTAATATTTATTTTATTGATAGTGACGCGCGTTTTTATCAGGCTATTTTCATATGCAAATGAGGCATGGTATTTATTTATCATTTATACTAATTAAATATGTCACCTGAACAAATAATATTTTTGACAGATTATAAAGTATGATAATTGCACATCAAAAAATGCATACAGAGTATAAATAGTCATGTCCGTTAACACTTTAACGAAACACGGTTATCGCCCATCATGTCAGTGTAGAAAGTTGCGTCCGATATAAAATGTATAATAATATCAATCAATACGTGGGGTAATGATGAATGAATGTTTATTTTGCCAGAAAATGTCTGAGATGATGTCTCTGATATAAGGCACATTTTGTGCCTAATGAGTGGGCATGTACCTTTAAACCCTACATACTACATACCTGATACTTGGTAAGTAGCTTCATTATGATGAGTAGATGCGCAAAGTTTATTTCGATTTTGTATTCAACCCAGACTTGTGGATTATCTCCCCCTTTTAGACTAAGAAATCAACAATTTTGCCTTGAAACTGAGTACAAAATATTAATTCATTCACCATTACCTCTGTAGTAGGAGCATAGTCAAATACATATTCCGGTTTTCGCTACATCTTACTTCGCTTAGTGAAGGGAGCGACCCAGTAAGCGGACTGAAACCGTGGAATACCTTGCTCTAGCCCTGGGAGGGGAATGTGTTATAAAGCGAAAAATATCGAACCCAGGCCGACTGCGTGAGAGACGAACACTCTTACCACATCGCTATAAAAGCCGGCAGTACAAGTGTTCGATTATCCTACTATTCCTCCTTCCTACAAATAGACATTTGTTTCTAAAATGTCTCCCTACAGGTTCTTTCATAGACTCCCTAGTTCGTTCTGTATGGAACACATCATACATAATCCTAGTTGCAAACGGTGACCTATTGGCTTGAAGGGTAACTTTACATATCCTGGTTCATTGCCACCACTGTAGTAGGAGGGGAATGTGTCATATAGTCACAGGCTCCAGATAAGGAATTAGTAAATTGTGTTCCAACGCAATCAAATTTGTTCTAACTTTCAATTTCAATTACTTCGTTCTGATGAATTCGAAATTATTGAAATGTTAGAACGAATTGGAATTCGTTAGAACGAATTCTAATGCGTTAGAACGAAATAATCAATTGGGTCAGAACATTTGTTTCTCTTCTCATGCCCCAAATAAGGCTCAGTTCTGAAGCAATTGGGTATTTCGAAATTTTAATTGGGTAAAATAAAATCACAGAACTGTTTATACATCAACAGACAGCAATTATTTAATAGTTTGCTTCGAAATGAAAACATGTATTGGCATTTTATTATCTCGTGGAGACAATTCTAATGATATATATACCAAGATTTGTTTTCATGGAAAATAAGAAAAATATGCTATATTTGTGGTCTGATTATTATTTTCTGCAGCATGATAAAGAAACTACTTTTTTATTGCTTTTTGATGCTCACTACTTCTCATTTCAATTTGTTTTTTGGAAATTTTAATAGGGTATTTATGCAAAAACGCAGCTTATCTGGAGCCTTGAAGTGAAACATATCTTGTCGCCAGCTGGGGTCGAACCCAGGCCACCAGTGTGAGAGGCGAAACACTCTTATCATGTCGCTATAAAAGCCGGCTTGTACCGCAAGGCAGTACAAATGTTTGATTATCCCACTCACCCCACATATTGATTGGCATTATTATACATTTTATATCAGACGTAAATTTCCCCACTGATATCAGGGGCGATAACCGTGTTTCCTTAAAATGTTAACGGCAATGACTATTTATACTCTGTATGCATTTCTTGATGTGCAATTATCATACTTTATAATCTGTCGAAAATATTATTTTTTTCAGTTGACGCATTTAATTAGTATAAATAATAAATAAATACAATGCCTCATTTGCATATGAAAATAGCCTGATACAAACGCGCGTCACTATCAATAAAATAAATATTACTAAATGATTATATCTGTATAGCGGGCAGTCATAATTTTTAGAACTGGTGGAATAGTGACACAATTATACACTTATTTAATTCCCATAAAGAACATTTTGTGCCTACTGAGTGGGCATGTACCTTTAAAAGTTCTAAAAATTCTAAGTCGAAAAGGGGGAGATAATCCTCGCTGCATGTTTTCTGATGACAACCATGCATCACATCAGCTCTAAATATAGTGCTGAACATTTAATGATTAATTGAATACATATTGGAGAAAGCATGGCAATATGCGATTAATTGATACAAAATGTCGTTCTTTCATTGGTCGAGAAACTAGGGTAGACAATAATGATTGCCCTAGTTTCTCGACCAAGAAAGTAGAGTATTTCGTCTCAATTAATCGCATATTGCGACGCTTTCGCCAATAGCTATGACATTAATAATTTAGCTTGCAATAACTCAAACGTTATATTTAAAACCAATTGCCCCGCCTTGTTTACGTAATTCCCTGTGACTGTGATGCACAACATGTGTATGATCGATTTAGTGTCGCACCGCCAATCACGTAATAGTATCGTTATTTTAAACACGTTTATGGGCAGCGCTCCATTCCAATAGACAGGTGCCCGTGATGGGTCGGGGCAAGCAATAAGTTATAATTCACATATTGCATTGTTAATAAACTAACTTTTTTCTCTCGCTACGCTCGTTCAAAATTAATTAATTAAAAATTCAATATGTGAACTATACTGAATAATGTCATTTGAATTTGTACTAAAGGGACTGTGTCTCAGATATACAATATATAAATGTTCGCATCATGCAATGTAAATGGCATGTGGCTGTAACTGGAGAAATGGGGCTCATTTGTTTTGCGAGCAGTGTTGATCAAAATCAGCCTGTCACCCGCAGTCTGGTCAAGAGTGAGATCAGGAGTTACACTGGTCACAAATCCCTTAAAGCCCATTTCTCCAGTCACAGATGACACACGCCGTGAAATTTTGTACATAAGAACATGTGCGATTGTTCATGAAATATATTTACATAAAGTGTGATATTTTCTGTAAATGACGTCGAAAGATGAAAACATTTTCATAGCAAATGCGGAATCACCAACATTCGACGGCTAATACAGAAAATATCTTAAATATGTTTCATGAAAAGTCGCACATGTTCTTAGGTACAAAATCACATGACGTGTCATGTGTCAATCAATCACACAATTTTATTTGATGAACTTTCCAAAAACATGGGTTATATTCCATAATACTACCAGAAACTATGATAAACAGGGAAGATCATTTTGCATTTTCTATATACATGTACCAGTAAGGAAAAATTGTGAAATCTCTTTATTTTTTGTTGTGAAATGGTCATGTACTATAATCATACACTATATACCAGTCAGAAATAAGCTTCCATTATAATTTAAATACAATAAAGTTTAAATAAAAAAACATGTTTATTATAAGAACATGACTGTAAAATTGTTCATGAATTGAAAATATTTCTGTAAATGACATCGAGAGATGAAAAAATGTTCATAGCAAATGCGGAATCACCAACATTCGACGTCTAATATGGAAAATATCGTAAATATTTTTCATGGAAAATCGTACATGTTCTTAGGTACAAAATCACATGGCGTATCTCATATGTCAATCAATAGCCACCCCCCCCCCCCCACCCCCACGGAAATTACAGAGCTGCTGAATCAGCATTTAATGATATTATCAACTTATTGCCTTCTATGTGAAGAACTAAATAATATTTCAAATTATATACTAAAATAAATAATTATTCATGAAACAAAATTTATTTTGTCATACTTTTCAAGATATATTATAGTCGCTAGCGAAATAAATTTAACCCTTACACTGCTATCTTAATTTTTTGTCGCTAGTCTAGAACAACTCCGACCCAAATTGGGTTGTGATGGCTGCTATTTGTTTATGGCATTTTATATTTTTAAATAAAACTGAACATGTACAGCATCTAACTGTATAAACACTTGAATTGAACCCTAGTTTACATTTACAAACATACACCACCAGCATATATTCTTAATTTCAATAAAATGTTTTACCAAAAAAACAAATATTTCACAACTATTTACATGCATATTGAAATAGCCCAGAAGTTATTTAATTTAAAAATATGTAAATTTGATATTTTATCAATGTTTTTAAAAATTCCATAGGAAAATGCCACTTTAATATCAAGACAGTCATTATGTCACAACTATTTTGTTGTCTGCTGTTTATTTTCTGTTTTCCATTTTTATAATCAAAAACATGTTTTAACAACTTTAGAATAATTTACAACATGCTTCGACAGCACTTCAGAATCATTTGTATCCAATGTAAATGATTCTGAAGTGCTGTCAAACCAATTTTTATTGAGAAATAAGGCAAGTTATTTTTCAGTATTATAAACATTATAAAAACATTATTTTCACAAATTCCATTTTTCACAATCAGATTGTTTTCCAGACGACTTATAGGTATAACTGGGATAACAAAATCCGATACAAATCTACAATCAACCCATGTTTTCCTGATCTGGTTCATCCATGTCAATGTATATCTGAGACCCAGTGCCTTTAATGTCCGAGACGAAATACGTTTATACAGTCATTACTACCACCCTGAGATACGTAGTGAATTGTCGTGTTGGTTGTAACAGATCATGTAAGGCTCCGATAACCGTCCGTCCCCGAATACTTCAATACTAATGGTACAATCCGCCGTTATGTGGTGGAT
Organism: Conchocele bisecta; assembly: GCA_029237695.1. Taxonomy (NCBI): domain Eukaryota; kingdom Metazoa; phylum Mollusca; class Bivalvia; order Lucinida; family Thyasiridae; genus Conchocele; species Conchocele bisecta. The sequence goes on along the minus strand of CM055274.1, from coordinate 72,436,964 downwards.
GTTGTCAGACCAGTAGTCGCAGACATAGATACTTCCGTCTGGGTGGACGGGGAGTCCGCGTGGAGCCGCCAAGTTGTCTCCCTTGGATCGGGCCAGCACGACGCCATCCCGGGTCACACGTGTTACCCTACCCTGCCGTCATCTGTCGTGATCAACTCGCCACGGGTGTTGTGGCTTATATACCGGAGGCCGCCACATGTCTATACAGTTGTCACCTTCATACCCCTCATGTCAATCTCCACAATGTCTCGTGATGTATAATGTACCACCGCCAGGTTGTCGCCACATCTAGTCACACTGTCGCATCGCACTGCGGTCTTGATGATCCGCCCGCGGGTCAGGGTGCCGGACACCCACACAAACTGGATGATCTTGTTGTGTGGCAGACATACAGCTACCTGCCCGCCGGCTGTCTTCGCAATGTCGGTGGGTTCGTATTGTAGTGGAACGTGGGACACGAGTTTATGGTTGTCGTCAAACAGCTTTATGTTCCAATTGTTCAGTCCGACAATAGAAGCCGGCCGTCGGTGAGCACGAGTAAACCTGAGACGATACACGTGTCGCCATCTGTAGGTCCACGGATATTGATGTCGTCACTCAGACACGGGAAGGTTTCCGTCACTAATTGTCCAATAGCACCAATACTCTGTAAATGATGCAAGAATGTTTTATTTCCTACAAACACGCACGGCTTCACGTTGCATTGATGTGGAATACCGGAAGCTGAAGTTGTGCACTGGGCTATCAAAGTTTCAGCCTCCTTCAACAATGGAACTAGATTATTGTCGCCGCCTTTCTTTGATTTGTCGCAGATGTCCGTCCGTACGGACGTGATGCGATCGACGTATTCGTGACTTAACTTGCAGACGTCGTTTAGTCGGTGCGCTATGGCGTCCACATGATCCCTACACTTCTTCTCGGCGTCGTCGATGAGTCGTTGAATGACCGCGCGGCCCCCGCTCCTGCCATATCTGCTTTATTCAACAGGACGTGATTCCTGGTGAAATTTACTCTGGGGTGGATTTGGAAACATTCCTGACACAAGTATTCTCCACAGTCCCGGCTGTATGTAAGTATTATAATCCACGATACGCCGCACGCCAATGTTGTGTCTGTGTTGGTCGCTCGGCTGTAAGTATCAGTTAGAGATAATGCGTTCCATTAGAATCACAGGTTGAAGGTTCATAAATACATTAAATATACATAAAAGCATCAATAAGTGGTAACAAAATAAGCTAAACACATGATTTACTCATTTATGTGTTTATAAGATGGAGTAAAGAAATGTTAGCGTAATTTTTATCTCACTTATTGGTGCTTTTATGTATATTTAATGTACGTATATACATTGGTACGTTACTTAACCTGTTAGTCGTCCAATATGGTTCGATAATAAGCGCATGAGGTGACAATTGACTTCAATACACAGATAGACTGCTGCCAGGTCAAAAAATGGTCTAGAGAAAAATACATAAGTTTGTGTTGCAGGTATTTTGAGGCAGGTTCAGGTGCACTGATGTGGTGTATTAATGTATGTGGAGACAGTGTTTACACAGGGGCTCTAGTACACAGCCAAGATCTACAGTTGTTTGGAATGGATTATTTAGTGTGGCAGGAAACATGTGAATGAAGTGTGATGCGGCTCTGAGGCTGTTGTGACGTCACACAATGTATAATGTATAATGTACCGCCGCCAGGTTATAGCCACATCTAGTCACACTGTCGCATGGCACTGCGGTCTTGATGATCCGCCAGCGGGTCAGGGTGCCGGACACCCACACAAACTGGATGGTCTTGTTGTGTGGCAAACAGACAGCTACCTGCCCGCCGGCTGTCTCCGCAATGTCGGTGGGTTCGGATTGTAGTGCAACGTGGGACACGAGTTTATGGTTGTCGTCAAACAGCTTTATGTTCCAATTGTTCATGTCCGACAGTAGAAGCCGGCCGTCGGCGAGCACGAGTAAACATGAGACGATACACGTGTCGCCATCTGTAGGTCCACGGATATTGATGTCGTCACTCAAGACACGGGAAGGTTTCCGTCACTAATTGTCCAATAGCGCCAATACTCTGTAAATGATGCAATAATGTTTTATTTCCTACAAACACGCACGGCTTCACGTTGCATTGATGTGGAATACCGGAAGCTGAAGTTGTGCACTGGGCTATCAAAGTTTCAGCCTCCTTCAACAATGGAACTAGATTATTATCGCCGCCTTTCTTTGATTTGTCGCGGATGTCCGTCCTTACGGACGTGATGCGATCGATGTATTCGTAACTTAACTTGCAGACGTGGTTTAGTCGGTGCGCTATGGCGTCCACATGATCCCTACACTTCTTCTCGGCGTCGTCGATGAGTCGTTGAATGACGACGTCACCGGCCTTAGAGCGCGCGGCCCCCGCTCCTGCCATATCTGCTTTATTCAACAGGACGTGATTCCTGGTGAACTTTACTCTGGGGTGGATTTGGAAACATTCCTGACACAAGTATTCTCCACAGTCCCGGCTGTATGTAAGTATTATAATCCACGATACGCCGCACGCCAATGTTGTGTCTGTGTTGGTCGCTCGGCTGTAAGTATAAGTTACAGATAATGCATTCCAGTAGAATCACAGGTTGAAGGTTCATAAATACATTAAATATACATAAAAGCATCAATAAGTGGTAACAAAATAAGCTAAACACATGATTTACTCATTAATGTCTTATAAGATGGAGTAAAGAAATGTTAGCGTAATTTTTATCTCACTTATTGGTGCTTTTATGTATATTTAATGTACGTATAGACATTGGTACGTTACTTTAACCTGTGAGTCCAATATGGTTCGATAATAAGCGCATGAGGTGACAATTGACCTCAGTACACCGATAGACTGCTGCCGGGTCAAATCAAAGGACTGAAAGTCCTGAGATCCTTCGCAGTACATGTACGTGCTCAACCATTTTTAGTTAATATTTCACACAAAAAATCATATATACTGCATCTAAAATCAATATATTCCTCGAATCAGTATACATTATCAATGCTGCAAAAACAATATTTATCGAGTATTTGGGCAGTGTATCAGAGCATTAACGGCCAAGAAAATGGAGCTGAAGAAACTTGGGAAGGGCAATAAACCTAAAAAGTGCATGAACATTACACCTGAAGAAGAAGAGAAAATGTATTCATCTGGGTCTCTAGGTACAAGTACACCAACAAGCCTTCAATTCACGATATTTCACTATTTCGGAAAAATGTTCGGTCTGCGTGGACGAGATGAAGCAAGACAATTGAAATTCGGTGATATAGAGATGAAAACGACATACAATGGGGAAATGTTTCTCGAGTTCAATGAGAGGGCAAGCAAGACCAGGGATGGGGCGAATCTGTCGAATACACGAGAGATCACACCGAAGATATTTGCAACAGACAACACCAGGTATGTTTGCTGGCATTGTAAGCGCAAAACTTTGTTGAGTCGTGAGATATTGTCGATAGAAAATTGAATAACTTGAAAACTATCACGGTTGTCATGACGATACTTGGAGAATCGATCAAATGTGCACGAGCGTAATGTTAATCGATCCTCAATATATCAGCATTCAAATATAAATATTTGTTTAGTTATACATTTTTTATTAATTCAAATATCTCAAGACACAATAAAGTTAGGTGCATACGAGCGGAAGTCCGATGTATTGTGATCACTACTACTTGTAGTCCATAAATAGTATTTTGCTTTCCATACATTCAGTAAAGAAAGTTTACTATATCATTGTTAATAAGATAAATAGGTCTGAATTGGCATGGAAACATCAGCGAATAAAGCTTGTTGCGAACGGTAACTTGCAATCTACTCGTGGACGGTATGGGAGCAAATTGCAAGAGTTACCGCTCGCAAATATATCTGGGCCAGCATGTGAAAAAAATATTGTTTCTTATCACTGTATTTTGTTGATATCGACTTAAATCCATAAATACATCCGAAGTTGAATTTGAGATATAATTCTGTGAATACAATGTACTGTGAAATTTGTTGGAAAAACTATTATATTTTTGTTTGAAATCAATATCGGCCGTCTGGCGTGACAATATATGAGAAACATAACCAGTCACCCTGTCAAGATTTTTGAGATCTTCAGAAGTCGCCGACCTTCCGAGATGTTGGCTGCTGACAGTCCATTTTACCTGACAGCAGTACCAGAACAACGATTGAAAGGCACAGAAAATGAGCCATGGTAGGACATTTATTATGTGAAATAATGCACTATGATTTTTTTCCATTTTGTTTTAAATGTTATTTAAACATTATTTTTCAGGTTTGAAAATATTTATTTTCCTCGTCATAGGTTTGTGGTGGGTCGGGGCCATCCCCCACAAACCGTACATAATATACATGTAATAGTCAGATACAAATACAAAATATACAATTACAGATATTCAACCTCTTTTGCTCTTGCAGTACTGGGTAGAAATCACTGTTCTATTAAGACTTCATGGTTGAGTGGTACATTAGAATCGTCATTAATGAGATACCTGAATTTTCAATAAAAAACTTGCACGTGTTATTAAAAAAAGACAGTAATACTTATAATAAACCCGCAGATGACAATGTCACTCTCCAACGCTGCAAGAGCCAAAGTTTGATTTAGCATAGCATACATGTAATTGATTATATGTTATCATTCATATTACCCATGATCCAACTGAACCAGCCCCACTCTGTAAAAAGTTCAATCCTACTGTGCATCTACATGTTTAAATCGTGTATTAACCCTTTCAACACTACAGCCGTTTATATAGGTGTTTTTAAACAGTGTAGATCCAGACGAGCCGGCTCATCAGGATCTGCACTCTTTGCAAGTAATTTTCATATTTGTTAAAAAAAAAGAGAAAACTTATAAATAGATTATTTGAAAAGTATTTTGTGTTGAATGGAATTGACCGAAAATTAACATATTATATATAATCCATTCCAGTTATTTAGGGCTTAAAGGGTTAAATGTTGCAGTTGTTACAAAACGCGGCTGGTTCCGTCATATCATGGTCTTTGCTTGAACCTGTATTACTCTGTGTATATTATATTCTTCTACTAGATTCATATTTATAATGTCTTTATTTCCCAAACCTATAATATGAGGTGGAATTGGGAGTGGGAAGGGGGTGGGGAAGGGGTTAAAACAAAGAAAGGAAGAAAAAAAAACCTCACAAAAGCAAAGATTTATTATAGCACCCGCAACTAGCTCAGCTGAAGATGAAATCTTATTTTGCTAATTTTGTTACATAAATTAAGCTTTTGAAATGATAAAGTCTTCCCAAAGTTTTGTAAAGTTTTCAAGTTTGTTGGCCATTATTGCTGCCTTCCTGGATGTTTCATACAATAGTTGAATTCTATGCTTATTTAAACATTATCATATGACACTGAAAATCATTACGGACAAGGCTGAAGATCAAATGAAGTTTTATAGAAAGTGACATTAATATTTAGTTAGAAAAGTAAAATAGTTATAAATACGACAATTTTTTGATAATTATTATAATTGGTGAAAAATGAGATGTAATTCAGTGTGTCTGAATAGTGATCTTAAAATGATTCTACAGCCTGGTCGATATGCAAAGTTATGGGACAGGCTACACTTGGGGGGGGGTGGGGGGGGGGGGGGTGGGGGGGGCTACAAAATTGAATCCTTTATAACAAAAATGAATTTGTATATCAGAATTTTACATAATTGGATTTTGTGATTTTTAGTGTTCCAAAACTCAATTTTGTCTGGACAAAATTGGTTTTTGTATCAGAATTTTACATAATTGGATTTTGTGATTTTTAGTGTTACAAAACTCAATTTTGTACACATAATTAACCTGTCTTGCATGGCGCCCCGTACATCTGGCATTTACAAATTTCCTTGGGGACGACCCTCAGGCCCCCTGACTTTACAATGCGCATCGCGCTTCGCGCTCGCGAAGGTCGTCTACGCCGACTTGTAATTACAGACCCCACCGTGCAATTATTTCTGTATCCGCTCCTGCACATACCTTTAATACTACTTGATACATCACTGTTGGTATTGTGATATGGTGGAGAGTGTCCGTGATACGGTGCAGAATGGGTATATACATGTCGCCAAGATCAGCAGGTAAGTGTCAGTTTAATTAAATACTGTACAGATTACATGGCATTATCAGCAACGTATCTGGTATGTCCAAACGCATAAATGAATATAATGTCAAATGATCAAGCTTACAATACTAATGACATCGTATGTTCTGAATAATTCGATGGCAAATATGACACATTTTTGTAAACGAATTTTGAATCGAGAGAGCGTGATGAAAGTGCCAACTTCTGGCTAACACGCACATGTTATTATCGCAATTTCAGATTTATCTCGCTATGGTTTGTACCGCCCTGTGTTGAGTTTCTGTAAGAAATTGTATAAAAGGAAGGATACGGTGTTTCGAGAAAACACGCTACGGTTTGTACAGGTGAGAGAAAATAGATACGTTGTGTCGCACATTTCTGTTCAAAGCCAGCTGGCAAAAGTTGCGATGGTTACAGCATCATTGTCCGTCAGTTGCTCGTGTTTTTTTAAAAATCTAAAACACCCAAATTGCCGAATGCAAATACACTTCCCACGCATACATACTGAGTGAAAGTCTATTTGTAAAGCCAGTTTTCTGAAATCATTCAAAAGCAAAGTACTATTGATGTAATATCCTCAATTGGTAAACATGACTATTCACAAATGTGAATGTTTCGTAATTTAGTACAGAAAAACACAAAGATAGTTTTTTTTCACTTCAAACCTTCACTAAAGGGGGTATTCAATTAGTATGATGTACAAACAAAATAAAAATAAAAACATGCAAACATTACCTAAACAAAAATTATATACTGAAATGATTTAAAAATGCAATAAGGAGTTTAACATGATAATTATTCACCCATTACATAATTTGGCAAAACATTTTACTGAGGAAAAATAGCAATTTTATTATTATCTATAAAAATAATCCGAGATCGGTTACAAGCTAACATTTTACGAGCTATATGGAGGTTATTTGAATCATTTGAATATTGTAGACCCTGATCGCGAGGCACAGGTCATATTTTATTTTTCAAAACTGCAGAAAATACCAGTTCTCAAACAGTATAGACCCTGATCTGACTGTGCGGATGTACAGGGAGATATGGGTCACAGTACGTAAGAACCATAGAACAGTAAGTAACAATTACCTAGTGTGAGCACACAGCCGGGCCGAAGACAATCTGTAGTCTGTAACCCAGAGTCGAACCACCCGTACGGTCACTATCTCCTGTGTATACAATACATGGTATGAGTGGAACATCAACAATAACCTACCGCACACAAGAATAACTGTTTGCAGAGTTAAAACTAATAATAGATGGCTGCGGCCAGCATATCACGCATGCTGAGGTATTTCATGAAAACATTGAACAAGTACAAAACGGGGAGATAATCCATCACACGGATGTCAAATAAAAAATCATTGAAAAAAGTGTACTTATCTCCACACCATAAGGAATCTACATACCAAGTTTAAAGCCTCCAGTTATTACGCTTTAAAAGTTTTACGAGTTGCAAGGCAAACCCCTAACCCTAAAAATAAAATTATAAATCCAAAAAGGGGAGATAATTCATTATCATAAGCAAGTCTTTATTTAGTGTTACTGCATGTTCAAATGATACACTTGAAACTACATGAAAATGATGTTACACATGCATCTATAAGTGTCATCAATCAATTATATACATGTATATACAATTATATATATGCTGTAATATATGCCACCATAAATGACTACAGATAGTAGACCTCAATATGGCTGCCAATATTTACCACATATATATCTGCTGTCAAATGTCGTTGGTACTCATCAATTACATACGTAATCTCGTTGAGGCCATGCATGAAACGTGAATTACATGTCTTCAGTAATATAAATAAGATAACCATTGAGCGATATAAAAATCCAATATGGGCCCAAAAAATCACCATTTTATAAATGTCCTCTTGTTATTTATTGCAGTCACAGTATCATAGTGAAAATGACAGAAACATATAAAAAGTACATAATATGGCCTTCTATGGCAAATATTAAACATGTTCATAACTGCTGTGTTTGTTGAATACTAATGTCTTCGATGTTCTTAAGCATTGAGTATATTAGCAGAATATTCATTAATGTAATATTGCTTGCAGCCTGTCAACAACTAAGGTCATTGTAGGCTGGGTTAACATGATCAAATCCCATGTTCCATCTATACAGATGGGGTGGGGGGGGGGGGGGGTCCCAAACTCAGAGCTGGGTATTGACAGGAATATAATTACATATTCATCCCAGAAATTAGAATAACCTGGTCTGGTGCCAGGTCCTCGCCATGCCAGTCACTTAGCTCCAAACCAATACAACTAAAAATATTACATAGGATTACCGGTAGTACTAGTCCTACTACATTCATAATTGGTATCTGTCAAGTAACAACAAAGCCAAAACGTATCTGAGGGCCACTGAAACAAGCGATATTGGGATTCGGGATGAAGCACATCGTTAAATTACTATTCACATGTTCCCAATCTACCGCCCTTAGCAGACGATTCAGACTTGTCATAACATCATATAACGAAAATACATGTATTACCCAAACATGTTGCTATTAGTGTTATACATGTAGGATCGGGACACCTTTTGTGCATATAACGGTGATGAAATTGATAGTTTTAAAGGTATATTCCCACTCAGTAGGCACACAATGTTCTTTTAGGAAATAAAAAAGTGTATAATTGTGTCACTGTTCAACCGGTTCTAAGAATTACGAGTGCCAGATATACAGATATAATCATTTAGTAATATGTATTTTACTGATAATGATTCGCGGTGGTATCAGGCTATTTTCATTTGCAAATGAGGCATAACATTTTTTAATTATTTTTACTAAATGCGTCGCCTGAAAAAAATAATATTTTCGACATATTATAAAGTATGATCATTGCACATTAAAAAAATAAATACGGAAATTAAATAGTAATGTCAGTAAGCATTTTAAGGAAACACGGTTATCACCCCTGATATCAGTGTGGAAATTTACGTCTGACATAAAATGTATAATAATGCCAATCAATACGTGTGGTAATGATGACAGAATGTTTATTTCGCCAGAAAATGTCATATGAAGTCTCTGATATAAAGAACAGTGTGTGCCTACTGAGTGGGCATGCACCCTTAATAGCGTGATGCAGTCACTATATACGTTTTTAGTCTGTTTAATCCAGATTATTGGTCATTGATACATATGTGAAAACTCCACATTGGAAAAGATGTGTTTGAATTTATGAGTTAAACATACTGTGCCAATAACAAACTGTAACTATGTGTTATGCGTCTTTCACTCCTTTAGAATTTGGAAGATGGGCATATGTTTATCTTTATTTGCTTAAACTGAGGAATTAAATAACTACATTGGCAGTATTTATGTGGTGGCAGATTCTTATGTCAACCAAAGAGATAACTTAACCTATGTGAATGTATTTAATGTTAATCTACACACAGAAGCAGTTCCGTCGTTGACCCCGTCCTGATATGTTTAAAGTTGGATATTCGAACCTGAGAACACAATAGCAATGGCCGTTCAACAATTAAATAATACAATAATTGTTACTCACACATGACTTGCATATTGGGGTCATTTTGTCATGAACACATGATCGAAGGACCAATCAATATGTCCTACATTTTAGTTTCGCAGAGATGTAAACACATGCAGTCCAGGCATGCATTGGGATATCTCTAATTGACAGATCACATTTGTATCAGCATGACTATTTGAAAAAACATATCCATTGTATACATAAGTGTGCTTGTCTATACATGTATATATATACGTTCGTACATGCATGTCAAATATCACTTGTCAGAGTGGACATTTGGCAAGGTCATCAACAGTGCCAGCTGTTCAGATCATGAATACTCCACTGTCACTGTAATAAAAGGTGTGCAAGCATGGATTTGGCTAAGTGGCCATGTGTGTTATATACGCAGCGCCAGGGTGAATTTGCAAGTTATCCACGAAAAATATGTATACATTGTCACCGCCTGGAACACATGACAAGCTTAAATAAGAAAACGAATGAGCAACCGCTGTAAAATAAGGTTGTCATCGAGAAGAGTAGTGCCTCTTATATAACATAGTATGTTGATGTCACGGGATGCTTAGCCAGATCCATGGTTAACATATCAGAAGTTACACGAATGCAATATCCCAATGTACGTCCAAAACTGTTGATGCCATCGACAGAGCAGGCGCCAAAATTGTGACAGCTCTGTCTAACAGTCGACTAAAGTGGGTTATACCATTGCGTACATAAGCCACATCATTATATATGGATGTAATGTTTGGGATATACGTAGTAAATGTGCGTGTAATTATGATTCTGTACGGATGTGGGGGTAGGGTGGGCGAAATCCCTTACATACAAATAAATATTCAGCTTTGAAATTAGAATAACCTGATCCTGTGCCTGGTCGGCACCACAAGACAGTCACTTAGTCCCATCCCCTACAAATAATAGGACAATAACAATTTTTACTACTATTATAATGAGTATAAGCAAGTTTAACTATCAGATATCAGAAAGCCATAACATATCAGGGATGTTGGGATTCCGGTCAGGATGAACCCTATCGTTAGATTACCCTTTGCATGCTCCCAACTAACAACCCGCATACATACATACCCACTGACATTAAATTTGAATATCAGAAAAGAGGATATATTTTTGTATACAATGGCATATACATTTCATATTTCATCAACTATGAGTTTGTGAGAGACGTACGCCAGTTCTTTACATGGAAGTAAACTCTATACATGTGCAAACGACAGCAAAGCAAACGTATATTATTAACAATATAGGCCAGAAATCAGATATTGCCTGTTATAAGACTGTCATTTACAATGAAACGCAATACATTTAGAGGTCATACATAGACATAAATGTGCATTAGTGTTGACTAACAGGGTTGTCGTCACAAGAACATAAATGTTCGTGTACAAGGTGTGTAGCTAGAATGTGTCATATGATGTGTTATGTGGAGAGTCCTAGCTGTCATGGGTAAAAGCATATTAATGTCAATATTGCATAGACACATATTAAATGGTCACTTCAACCACGTATATTCCGTCATGTTCTGCCTGTGCTCATAAGTAATGATATTGATTAATTGAATGCCAGTACCCAGTTGGAACACGTCAAAGTATGCTAAACATGGCGACCATTTTGACTTTTAAAATGTCAAACATAAATGCTATTGCATAAAAATGTGGCTAATATATTTGTTCCATCAATATCATAAATAATCAACCACATTTGTAGTCCAAACGGCTGTTATTCGCTTGCTGATAAAAAAAACTGTTTGATTGAACGGTGGCCATATATACAAATATACACACACTCTAATTTAATATGTGACATAGTGATACAGGTTACAATGAAGGATTTCATTTACTGCATGATTGTGTAGATAATAATTCATTTTACCAACGAATATTGCTTGAGCTCAATTGAAAATAGCACACAATGTATTGTCATGGCGGTCATTTTGAATTTTAAAATCGCAGACGTACTTGTTATTGAACAGAAATGTTACTATTTCATTTTTTAAGTATATCCCATAAATAATTTGACTAAATTGTTGTCGAAAATATGTTTATTCTTCTGACAAATAGCGAACGTGCGGCCGAAAAAAATGGTACCAATTTGTTTTGTGTACTATGTCACATACTCTGTCATAAAAAGACATTTCCAAAGACTAAACAATTTCAGGAGATTCACATTTTGACGCCGACTATATTCTTAGATTTTTCTATAATTTAATATTACCGACACAAGATAATGTTTTTACATTGTGGATATATCCGTAATATTTGGGCAGGTTTCGTGAAAGAGACAGTAGATAATAAGGACAATTTCTGGAGATAAAGAATTCTTATATGTTGAAGTGACCATTTAATATGTATTATTTAACGGGTTAACTTATATTATAAGAAGGAGTCTATGTCGACTGTCTTATGAACCCAATTAACAAGTTTAATAAATTCCACCTTAAATCATTACGCATGTTAGATTATTATGTTTATTGCATAAGCAAAGCATTATACGTTGAGGCTGGTCCACGAGTAGGAGGTCAGTACTATGTTTTCTAACTTATTTTATATTTTCCAGCTTTACTAGCTAGCTATCACTTTTATACCACTTTGCTTTAGTATTATTTTCTTTTCACTTATAGTAACTAATCTGACGGGCGATATTTTCCTGAACACCCGTGATTGGGATGCCGCAGATTTTATAGAAATAACAGTACTGATCACCCAGTGTAAAAAAAACAAATTTATTTTGCAATAATAAGTGATATAATTCCTTGCATTTCATTGGTGAATTATGTCGGGGAATTGGCTACTGTATGCTACTGTCCCCTTCAATGCCGTAACATCTGTTTTCCTTGGATGGGGTGGCACGAGGTGGTATAGCCAGAATGTTCTGTCTGTAACGCAGGGCGACTTACAAATCATCCTGCGTTACAGACACAGGTGTTTGAAGTGATGGTCAGAATGTTGGTGTCATATGGGTATAAGGGGTGGATTTTGGGAAGATTTGGGTGGATTTCGTTGGTTTTGGGTAATTTACATAGTTTTGTGCAACTACTAATGCTCAATCATTACACACGACAGAAATCGTCAACTATCTACATATTCACCGTTCCGAAATTGCGGGCCCCTTCCTTACTGTCAAATTACGCAAAGGAAATTTAGCTTTTTCAATATTTGGCCAATAAAATGTCCAACATGCGTTGCTTTCAGACCGATTTTCATCATCAATTTTCATCCAAAAACTCCAATTTCGGGTTATATCGATTCAGGAGACATATATCATGCTCGATTTCTCGCGATGTGTCAAAATCAACTACGACATCAACCCCACGCCCCGTCACGCTATTGTTAGATGTCAGCCAATGAGCGTCGACATGTAAAGATGTGTAACCAAATGTGTCAGCTTTCACAGCCCGATCATCTATCCGAGAATATTGGACGTTTTAAAAAATGTTATGATACATGTATTAATGCTTGACTTGCATTGGCGGTTCATGTCCATTACAGCAATCTAAAGAAACACTTATTGGTTAACAACGTACGCGGGTAGAAGCTCCGTTTCTCACCTTGTAAATTCGTACGTATACGTGTAAGTCGCGGGAGGTGACGTAAATTGTATGCTGGTAACAATGCACCCAAACCATCAGAGATACCGAAATAATTACCGATAAAACACCGAAATATGAACCGTTCTTCAAGAACCTGTGGTTACAGACAGAACATTCGGGCTAGAGAAGCGGTAAAGTAAAGCATATAGTGTGCTCAATGACTGTACAACTAATTTAAAGTCACCAGCACGAAATCACGACGAATTTCTTGATATGTGTCATGTGTTTTCGTGTTAGTGAGGCGGCACCACAATATATCAACATGGCAGAAATCGGCCACCATACGACGGAGATACGAGCGTGTAGCATAAAGTATTTATAGTATCAGTATGCCGCGTCACGAGTGTGTTGTTATGCAACTAACATGATACGAGTATTTCTATATGCTCTAGTTGTGTAACCTATACTCGGTGTGTCGATATAATTGTGCTGTATTGCTTTTAGACAAAGTGCTTTCTGTTTTCGGGAATAGTAAATATTACGGTATTCGCTACTTAGCCAGTGAAATTCATTTGCTAATTGAAGGACTCGGTGGAATAAGGGGGTGTCACGCATAGGGTGTTATGGTCTTTGCTGGGTTCTTTTACGAGTAGTACTACGGATTTGACTAAAATATAATAGTAATATTTATTAAACATGTGGAATATGTGATTTTAGAGCATAGATTTCAGGAAAGTAAAGACAGAAAGATAGACAAGTAGTTAATAGATAAGATAGACAAGTAGTTAATAGATAAATTAGTACATGAAAATAAAATATATACCCTGATATATACAGTTTATCTAGTTATTCTCCACTATAATCTAAGTCAATATTAATTTGCTGCACTATTTAATAATATTCTCTATCAAGCAACACCAGCTTAATTTCACATGAGAACAACATTGATATTCATCTGCTGGACTACGTAGTGATATTGTCTGTCACTCTGTACTCTTGTGTCAACAATATCCAAAAATGTAATGCTTATCTGCTGCACTATTTGTGTCATTAATTTACCCTGAAACCACAAGATATGTAGCTAACTAAACTCAGTTAATTGCGAGCTGTTGAACAAATCAACGTAATATTCAAACACAAATTTACGTTCCATATACATGTACACATCTACTACAATATCATCAGGTCGCAATTCGTGTGTATCCAATACGTGATCTGCCTCACAAACTGGATACACAATCGTCGGTTACACCATATCTGTAGCCTATTTCACCAACATTTCAAAGTATACTTATCTAGCAAAGTATACTGTGAGGGAGAAATTTTCAATTTAAGAATAAATTTATTATTTTTTATTATACTGAATTTGTTACATTATCACAGCCATTTTGGCTGTGATAATGTAATAAATTCAGTATAATAAGTATGCATTAATGCATTTTGGGAAAAATAAATGATTACTCCCTGAAAGTATACTTTGCTAGATAAGTATACTTTGCAATGTTGATGAAATGGTAATGTGCGTAATACATCTAAAGTACTATGTATTGTTCTTACTGTTACACAGTCTTTACTGAATTCTCAAACATTTTAACAAAGGGTCAACAAACCCTTCATATATCAGACTTTGTATATAAATTTGATGAAGACAATACATAGCAGGCTGTTTCCTGATGTATCCCCATCATGTTGCACCAAATTTTGTTAATGTTTATTTCCGCATCTAGATTCCTTCGGGATCTCTGGATCATAGGTGAACGTCAGATGATCAGATTAGAACAACGCTAGATGCGAAAACGTAACACCTCAAATACTCCCGCATCGTTGCAACTATTTTCAGGTTAGACAAGTGGATTATAGATGGAACCTGTATCAGATGATCAGATTCGAGAGACGGTCTTGTCCGACTACGGATTGCACGTGACGGCCATTGAACGTTTACCGGGATACTCCGACCTCAATTGCCACGTGACCGTCACCCCGGATCACAACAATCCGCACGTGCAAGGCTTGGCCAGCGATGGGTACCTTCTGAAGCTGTTCCACAGTAAAAAGACGGCACGGATCCATGTAATCCGTAAGTGCAGTTTCATAAGATGAGATTTTACATTGAAATAATTCCAGCAGAAAAATATTTACAACATTCCCTAACATTTGATTGGCCCGTAGCAAGTCTCTGTCCAAAAACTATATTCCAGTAAACTCCCACGCCGAACTACTTTCTACAGATGCGCTGTCAGTACTGTCAATGTAAACAAATGGCTGCGTCTGTCAAAATAACACATTTTCTTGATGAATTTATTTAAAATGCTGTAATTATAAGGAATGAATGGCCTTTTTTTGGAATTTATCGGGGATATAAACTTGGAAAAGTCGCGGGAATACTGGACGAGGTCTTCCGGCCTTCGTCCAGTATTCCTGCGACTTTTCCAAGTTTATACCCCGATAAATTCCACAAAAAGGCCATTCATTCCTATAATGTATGGTACGTGTACCATTTGTTGTTGTCCCATGTACCAGAACTCCAGATAAGGTGCGTATTGGCGTATTTTGCTCACTTATTTTAGCTGAATACGCATTGATTATCAACAGTGGGAGTACAAAATACTCACAGCAATGTGAAAATACGCATTGATTTTCAAATTAAGTAGTGGAAATACTGTGATACAGTTGAAAATGTACTTGAAGCTCAACTAAGTACATTTTCAGCTGTATTACATTATAAATAAGTGAATAAGTAATATAATAATACACTCAAATAAATGTTTAAATTTGTTTTGATCATTTGTTCCCTATTTAATAATCATAATAAATACGCATTTAATTTGAAATCAGGTACAATACTCTTTAGCTTTACTACAGTTATTCTGAGTACATAACTCCAATTGCAGTACATTACACTGAACATTGCATTCCATATACATTACATATAGAGAAACCCATTACCTATAATAAAGCGGAACACGTGCAGCTACTGTAATCTGCCAATAATAGACCGATTTTGATGTAGCACATGTAGTCATGATTAGTAACAATGGCATGTCACAAAAGGTATTCACACATGTCCGTACGATAGATTTGTTTCGTGAACAAATTGGGAAAAAAGCTTGAAAAATTGCCGAAGCGTAACTCTCTGATACTCCCGTACCACGGATGGTACAGGAATATGAGCAGTGTTACGTTTTCGTAAATACAGAAAGTGTGATATATCTGCCAAAACCGATTTTACTAGTACATGTATTAGAGTTACATTGGCATCTATCTAAACCGAACACAGAAAAGGGTTAGTTGTGATTCATTTTGGTAGTGTCCTTTATCGCCGATGATAATGTCTGTTCATGATCACACAGCACATACGCGTGTCCCGAAGTAGTCATCTGCCAGTTTTTCAGAGGAACATCTCTAAACCGGACACCCTGGGAGGCCCCCAGGGTGTCCGGTTTACAGAGGTTCCACTGTACTATCACCTCTAGGTGGGTGGCAAGAAGAGATCAAGCACCTATTGAGACATGGCCTTCCCGTGCCCCAGCTAACACCCACGGTTAGTGGGGATCTAGTTGCCCATACCCGGGTTCTGGGTGACACGGGTATCGCCCGGGTGGCCTACATGTACCAGTATATACCCGGGGTGCGCATGGACAAGGTGAAGGTCACATCAGCAGAGAAGTTCTTCACGCAGATTGGTCAACTGGCCGGGCGCGTGACCACAGCGGTGAAGGTAATACTGGAGAATTATTCAAATTATAAATGGAACCTCTCTAAACCGGACACCAAGAAAACACTTATTTTTGATGAGTTTCTTGTCATTTATCCCAGGTGATAATGTATGTTCGTCATCGCATAACACACAACTATGGCTCATAATGATCAAATGTCTGATTTACAGTGAAACCTCTCTAAGCCGGACACCCTAAGGTCCTCCCAGGGTGTCCGGTTTAGAGAGGTTTCACTGTAGAAGTGTGTTCATAGGACACGGATGCCATCACTTGCACGCTACATTAAGGGCCATAAAATGTGTGTCGTTCCTGGAGAAAAGCACAGACCCCTGATACACAACTTTACATACTAAGTTAGTATTTATATAAAGTTTCAAGACCTTTTCGCACAAATTTCCACGTTACATCTCAAAAATAGAAATTAAACCACAGGTGCGTAACTACACATGTTAATTAACATATCAGTAAAGTTTCAATATTCTTGGTCAAATAAGTTTAGACGCTTCCACGACAAAAAAATAAAACTTCACAATTGGCAAACTTGACTATGTCAAGGGGCATAACTCCGCATTCAAAGGGCAAAATTAAAAAACAGAGCTCCAAGTGCACAACTTCCCATGTTGCTAATTTATATTTCTGCAAGTCTCGAGTCCCATTGTCAAACAATTTGAGACATATGCGCGACACAAAAGCCCAACATACATAACGGCCAAATTATATACGTATAATTCTTTTTTATTAATTCGTTCCCATGAAATAACAATTCGAAATAACAATTCGAAATAACAATTCGTTCCCTCAATTTTACAATTCATTCCCACGAATAAACAATTCGTTTGTTAATTCGAGGGAACGAATTGCTAATTTGTGGGAACGAATTGTTAAATTGAGGGAACGAATTGTTATTTCGAATTGTTATTTCGAATTGTTATTTCATGGGAACGAATTAATAAAAAAGAATTATACGTCCCCTGCGGTGCTCCGTACAATTACACATGCTAATTAACACGTATTCCAAAACCATCACAATTGTAAAATTTATACAGATTAAAGGTACATGGCCACTCAGTAGGCACAACATGTTCTTTATATCAGAGACATGATCAACATTCAAAATAAACATTCATTCACCATTTCCCCACGTAATGATTTGCATTATTATACATTTTATATCAGAAGTAAATATCCACACTGATATCAGGGGCGATAACCGTGTTTAATTAAAATGTTGACGGACATTACTAATTATTCTCTGTATTTATATTTTGATGTGCAATGATCATACTTTATAATCTGTCGAAAATTCTATTTGTTCAGGTGAGGCATTTAATTTGTATAAATAATTAAAAACATATCATGCCTCATATGCATATGAAAAAGGCCTGATACCACCGCGCGTCACTATCAGTACAATAAATATTACTAAATGATTATATCTGTATAACGGGCACTCTTAATTTTTAGAACTGGTGGAATATGACACAAATATACACTTCTTTAATTCCTATAAAAAACAGTTTGGGCCCTCTGAGTGGACATGTACCTTTCACGCCAGTTTTAGCGAGGGAGCATGACGTTTGTTAGCATTGCCATTGCTTTATTTGAATATAGAGAATAGTAGGTTAGTGCAGTGAATGGAAAAAATATCTGGCAAGGCTTCGGAAACGGGATGGGCGAGGCTCTGCCGAGCACATCCCGTTTCCGTGCCGCTCAAGATATTTTTCCCATTCACGGCACTAACCTACACTTCCGTCAACACATACAAATGGCTCCAAAATGCAAAAAAGATAACCCCAGCCACCGCACATATCCATATGCAGTGAGTAGGTCGTATTGACAGGATATCAAAAATGTTTCACGGCACCGTGTTTCACGGCACATATCTTGACGGGATAAATGTATTTTTGTCGCTCTCTTTAAAACTGATTGTGGTGCTTATAACCTTTATACAGTAGTATCTGAGGTGTTTCAATCGACGAAATCAAGAAACGGAATGTGACACCGGCCTGAATAAACTTGTATTTTACTTGGTCATTAGTTGAGAGTGTGGTATGAGACACACCATGTAATTTTTTACCTTCAGACATCTGCGTAATTTCATGAAAGACGTTTCAAAATTTACAATATTTTCCGTAAATGGCGTCAAAAGTTGACACAATTGTCAGAGTACATACGGAATTATAAAAGCATGTACTCTGAAAATTGTGTTTATTCATTCAAAATATTGTAAATTTTGTAAACGTATTTAAGGAAATTACGCAGCTGTCCGAAGGTACAAACTCACATGGCGTGTCTCAATTATGTCATAGGCAGAATTTCTATGCCGGTGTTCTGTGTATTCCAGAGTTTCTCCGCCCCCGTGTTCAGTTCGTACAGAACGATCTGGCGGTTCGACTCGGTGCCCGATATGGCCCCGCTGGTGGAGAAGTACTGTGCGGGCGAGGAGCGCGTCTTACTGTTGGACATCATCCAGATGTACATGGACAGGATTCTCCCAATTCTAGATGTACTGCCTAACGGTACGAACGTAGTCATAGTACGGACCTGTCCTACCCCTGATCATCATATGATTCAAACATAGTTCCTCCCTAACTGTGATGAGATATATGTATAAAATATATGTGAACGTTTCCTCGTTAAGCGGCCCTCATATATCAGCCGGTGTCCGGGGGATTTCGAGCCCGTGGGTGAATCCGGTGCATTTCATGTCTGCGACGTGTGCCCTCACATATTAGACGGGGCCCGGGCGGTGCTCTTTGAATATTGGGTTACAGTGGAGACAGTGCGCCCGCCAGGGTGTCTGCCGGACGCAGCTAGATAATCTGGCGGGCGCCGGCTGATCAAAGAACAGATCGGTAGGCGTCCCAGCGGAGCCCGGGGCTCCGCCAGTACGACGACTGGCGATTGATGTCGGGCTTTCCCCCGGAATCCGCGCCTACGAGTATATATAGATGCGTTGTATAAATCTTCAGGCGGCCGCCAGATCACCCGTCGGTTTCCGGCAGGCTGCAGGGCGGGGCACTAGCGACGTGTCTACGTGCTTGCCACGACCTAAAATCGCGCTTGGAAAATCGCAGATTTGTGAGTCAGGTTTTCACGCCCCCGGGGTTCGGGCGACCCCTAAAAATCGCAGCTGAGCCCGTAGAAAGTGGGCAGCGTCCGTCCGGACGGCTTGCGAAAATGCCATTTTTGGCCAGTTTTAGGAGTCGCGCGGGTGCCGCGACCGATAGTGACGCCCGCTTTACTGTGTACTCCTTGGTTCATGGAGTGGCCAGCTCGGCCAATTATCTAATTATGTTTGCCATTGGACGATAAGCGAGACTAGAAACGATGAATATTCATATGTGGCTTTGACTGGAAAAATGGGGCTTATGGGTTTTGCGATCAGTGTATCTCCTGATCAGCCTGTGCATCCGCATAGTCTGATCAGGATCTACACTGTTCGCCATTCCATCAATGACACACCCGTCTAGCTTGTAACAAGCACTTTACATGCGCGTAGCTGCCATTAGGCCAAAAGGCCCGGGCCTGCACATCGCTTTGACTAAAAAAAAAAGAAAAAACGAGATATTTAATAGGTCTACCTAGATCTACCCGTCCTAGGCCAATATAGACCTTATATTTTATAGTAGTTATCATACCTCAAAATACCTTAAAATACATCACACTCGGCTGATAATCAGCAGATAGGCCTAGTCAGGTATTATCTTGTGTTTTTGTTGTAAAAACTGGCATTCAATTCAGTCAGAATTGGTCTTTAAAATGCAGCAGAATGCAGGAAATTGTACTCTCATAAAGGGGGAGGGGGCATGCCACCGGACCCCCTAGCGGTCTCGCTCACTACGCTCGCTCGACAATTATTTCCCGGGCCTGCACATCGTTTGCCTCCTGGCTTTATATCATTATCAGGCTACATGATTGTGCTATTTGATAATTAAATACACGGGTAACAAATCATATAAGCCCCATTTGTCCAGTCATAGCCACATAATTGTCAGATATGATACTATAACTACAAGCCACTTTTTCCATTCTGTATTTGCACATAAAGTACTTCAATTTATTTGGTTCAACTGTAATTCCCGTCTTACAGGCGTTATTCATGGAGATGTGGCGCCCCAAAATGTGTTAATTCGAAAGAGTCCGTCGAGTGACGTCAACGACTACGAGGTGACTGGATTAGTTGACTTCAGCGATAGCGCCGAAAGCCTGTACGTATTCGAGATCGCGTGTACAATTTCATACATGCTCAAGCTGTTCCAGGATGACGTCACGTGTAGTGTTATATTTGTGTGCAGGAACATTTTACAAGCATATATAAAAGAAGCTCCACTGCTGAATGAAGAAAATAATATAGTTCAGTTGTGTATATGTATTCGGTTACTGCAGCTGTTTATCCTCGGTACGGATGTTTTGGATAGGGACCCGGGCAATAACTATGTCAGGTATCACACAGAGGGCAACCTAGAGATGATCACAAAACTCAGGAGTATCAGCGACAGTGATTTTGTAAAACATGTATTTTCTTGACAATTTTGCATTATGACAAGAAAACTCATGACTGTAAGTCAACGTGATTTTGTGCAACGCATATTTTCTTCACTATATAGAAGATGATATTAAAGCAAGGAGTATCAGTTAAAATAATTGTTTATGCTCTAGCAACCGAATGGTGATAGGTGGGGGAGCATATAGCATTACCTGCATCCCGTACGTCTTATAATTTATGCTTCCTTGTATGTAGCTGCCTCATATTCACACGTGTATTCCTCTGATGATCCTCTATTAGGCTGTGATCAATCCATCATCTCCGGGCGCTCGCTGAACCCAAAGTCAATGTCACATACTCATACAGCAGTGCGTTCAAAACATTAAGGCTCAAGTAAATATCTTATCATTTTTGTTTATTTTCACGTAACTGCCTCATATTTCACACAGCTATACATCTGAAGGTCCTCCATAATGCTATGACAAATAAATGACACTCGTTTCCACGATAACCACAATGTCAAGGTTACATACTGAGTGCATTCAAAACATTATTGTTCGGGTAACTTACTTTCACGTAACTGCTTCATATTTCAGACGTGCATTCCGTTGATGGACGTCTATCACGCTGTCCATCCTCCGGTCCATCTAAACCGAAATTCAATGTTACATACTTAGTGCATTAACATTTTAAAACCTTAACGCTCGGGTGAATGTCTTATAAGTTATGTTTCTTTTCGTGTATATGCTTCATATTTAACGCATGCATTCCTCTGATGGTCCTCTATCACGTTATGAAAACTCCATGATCGTCTGGTCCCTACTAGCAATTTGACAAGGTCACATACTTGTTGTGTGCAAAACGGTAACGCTCTTATTCATGTTTTATAATAAATGTGTTCTTTCACGTAGCTGCAAATGGCTGCCAACAGGCCACATTTCTATTCTACAACATGTACGAGGTGCAGTTATAGAGTTCTATGAATTTCTTCATAAAACCTTTAATATACCTGCCACATTGTTCGTTTTCATATGACATTTACATCTGGTCAAATAGAATTGATTTGAACATAAGAACTTTCTGTGCGACAATCCGTTCGCACGTAATGCATAAATATAGCAACGAAATAACGAAATTACGGAGCAGTTGAAAAATCCAACATTTACTGAAATACATGTGCTTCGATTTTTGTAGTTGTGCGGAGTATATGGTGCAGGATTCTATTGCTCATTCCACAAAAGAAATGTCTGAACTATGTAATGGCACAATGTCGACTTCGTTCGTTTGAACATAAACATATTATGTAACACGGATGCAGGTAGTACAGGAAATTTGAATAAAAAATATGACGTCGCGTCAATGGACGGAGCAATGTTTCGCGGTTATTTCCATGTTTGACTACATAGTGACTTCAGCTCAGATTTGTGCGTTCTGATACCGTGGCAAAATATTGTCACAGGTCTAGTATACATGGATGCTGAAATTTAATCCATGACGGATAGCAGCAAGTGTTGAATGACATTATAATATACGAAAACAACAGGTAACCAACCATGCGCTAAGTATAGCAACTACGGTACGTAAGTGGCACTCCATCTAAATTAATTAGAGCATGGGGTGAAAATACTTACATATAATGAAACAAGTTACAGTACAATAAAACTCTACTAAAACTAAATGGCACATGTGCGATGAATACGTTTATTTGGCTTCGAAAACAATAATAAACAATGCTATTAAATCATTACGTAACGTTAGACGACGTCAAACTGTTGTGATTTACTTCATGGAACCGATATGTTACTGTTTGCACAAATGAACCAGCTTTCCAATGACATACATGTAAGTCACAACCGATTTGACCAAATGGTTCTTTAGATATAAGCAAAATCCTAGAACTGTATGACTGCACCTCGTATTTTCTTGAAAACGTTGCAGTTAATCGGAAAATTCAATGAGCATCAGTCAAAATGATTCCTACAACATGGATGTTTTGACAATATAGAATATGACAAGAAAACATAAATAGAATCAGTCAACTGAATGTGTACGACATTTATTGACAATATAGTACATGAGCAGAAATCACGAGGATGTCAGTGAAATTGTTCATGGGACGCAGTAGGTATCACAATAGATCAATATCAGTAGCCTATTTCACCAATATTGCAAAGTATACTTATCTAGCAAAGTATACTTTGAGGGAGTAATCATTTATTTTTCCCGAAGTGCATTATTTCATATAGAATTAACGACTGCATATATTTGATGATTAAAAGTATGCAGAATTATTATACTGAAGTTATTACATTTTCACAGCCAAAATGGCTGTGATAATCTAATAAATTCAGTACAATAAAACTTATCCTTACATTGAAAAGTTCTCCCTCAAAGTATACTTTGCTAGATAAGTATGTTTTGCAATGTTGGTGAAATAGGCTACTGATATTCACAGGAATGTCTAAACAATGGCATCTAAGTAACTCTTATGAAACAATTATCATTGAAGTTGAGCGTATCTATATATGACCTACTGCCTGAAGTATCTCAGTCAGTACCCTGGGGCAAGTGTTATGTGATACTTGTAGCCTATTTCACCAAAATTGCAAAGTATACTTATCTAGCAAAGTATACTTTGAGGGAAAATTTTTCAATTTTAGGATAAATTTATTATTTTGTATTATACTGAATGTATTACATTATCACAGCCAAAATAGACAATGTAATACATTCAGTATAATAATTCTGCATACTTTTAATCATCAAATATGTGCAGTCGTTAGTTCTATATGAAATAATGCATTTCGGGAAAAATGAATGATTACTCCCTCAAAGTATACTTTGCTAGAAAAGTATACTTTGCAGTGTTGGCGAAATAGGCTACAGATGTGTATCATAGTGTATTGTATTGTTTACTTAAAGCTGTTATAAATACTGTTAAAACGAAGCTATACAATGAAGTAGTATATTAGTATGGCTTTACGACGGATACTATCGTGACTGACGATGATGTACACATGTAGCAGTTATGAAGCATAATAAGTCAACAAACAAAACATGTTAACAACCTGTTACGGCTCTTGTCACTAACGGCCATATTGCTAAAATTTGACAACTGACCTGTTACCAGCACATTTGTTTCTATACCATTCAAATGATGGTGATTGGTGTAAAAATGAATTTAAATGCATGGAAGGTGGTAGCCATACAGTCAGTGTCATGCATGCTTTGAGTCTTGATGTGAATAACCCTCCACCACTCATCGGACATGTAGCAAATACTTGTGTTGATATAAATATGTGCTAAAAGCAGTATTTTCTTGAATACAGAAAAAACCGTTATGAAATTGCTAAAATAATACATATTAGGTAGAGCCATTAACCGATTTCACCAAAACTGCTAAGTGTACTTATCTAGCTAAGTATACATTGAGGGAGTAATCTTTTTTTTCCGAAATGCATTATTTAATATAGAACTAACGACTGCATATATTTGATGATTAAAAGTATGCAGAATTATTATACTGAATGTATTACATTATCACAGCCAAAATGGCTGTGATAATGTAATAAATTCAGTATAATACAAAATAATAACGTTATCCTTAAATTGAAATTTTCTCCCTCAAAGTGTACTTAACAAGATAAGTATACTTTGCAATGTTCGTGGAATATGCTACTGGTAACTTGAAACTCACATTCTATTTATTTGGGCAAAACGAGTGATGATGAGCCAAACGGCCAGTCATTCGCTCTCTGCTCAGTGATAAGTTTGCCCATACTGGGTGTATGTACTTGGGGGCAGGAAGGCGGCGTATAGTAGGTCAGCCGCTCCTGAAATAAACGCACAGTATTATATGATATATAAGTATATGGTATTGTTCACATATAGGATTTTTAAGGAATTAAATGATAAGGTCGAGCGGGAGCGTTAGCAACCGCAGCATTTAGTTCCTTAAAAATTCAATATGTTAATAATACCATACTTATTCTTAGCGAGGCTTATAATGCAGTCTCCCATCCGAATTTGGTAGTCATTAAATATGTTAATATGTTAATTTCGGTGTGACGGACATGTTCATAAATACTGCAGAGTGTACAAATTGCTCGCTTAGCGGTATACACTCATATTGGGTTGGTCGTAAGGCCCACGCCGAGTCGCCTTGGGGCGCCGTTTGATAGTCTGAGCACGGGTGCTTACCCGCGACTCTGAGATATATGCTAATTTAGAATAAATCCACTATATGATCGATTATGTGTAAATAAAAGTATGTATGCAGAACAGCTCAGTTGTTCGTGTTAGTAAGGTTCCACAGAAGTTGCAAGTCATGGCCGGGTTGCTCAAAACATCCGTTAGCTTAACGGACTGTTAAATCCTTAACTGAATGGTTAAAATCTCTGTTTTAACAGAGACTTTAACCATTCAGTTAAGGATTTAACAGTCCGTTAAGCTAACTGATGTTTTGAACAACCGGGCCCAGATGTTGACCACAACAACAACGTTACACTTATTGCGGTTAAATATTGCAATATGTGAAATAAATGGAGCGGGATACTGGCCAGCAATTGGTTTAGAAAGTAGCGCGAATTATCAATAAATGGCACATTAATTATTTAGTGGTTATTTAACATGTTTAATACAGCAAATATGGACTTTTAGCTCGCGTATATGATGTGATACATATTCTTCTGGTGTCACTTCATATGAACCAGCCAATAAGTCCATATTTGCATTTATAATATACATTACAATACAATACAAGTGTTATTTAGTGATTTAGGCCACCGGCCCATTACACACAACATGTATATGCAATTGTGTTAAGCGCCAATGCGGTTACGTATGGTGCCAGCAAGCGTATGGCAGATTGGGACCGATCACAGAAGCCCATGTGTTGTGTAAAACTGTTTCTGCCAGACACTGGCTTGCATGATTAGTATTAATATGTAAACGATTTTCGTGTTTTAATTAGATGAAATATGAACAGTGAAATTTTCTTAATAATTGTTGGAGATTGCGTAGAGATTAATCTGAAGTATTCGTCTCCAGTCTTGCTGGAGTATAAAGCGGAGTCCAAATATTGATCACGCACATCTGCATATAGTTTGCAATCAAAGAATGTATGTATCTCAATCCTCTATGACCCCAATGCCTTCATGTAATACACAGTACTGGCAATTGTCTGTCGATACCCATATGTCTACCTACTTCAATACATACATTGTGATTTGAGCATCTCAAGTTTGACATTGCTTTTCTGAGGTAATATGGCAAATCACATGTAATATAACGTTCGATATTAAGCAAGGTTGATATAGATAGCACCGTCAGGTCGAATCTATATCGCGACTCCAATCTTGTTTATAGTCCGCTATACGTTGCTGGAACTGTGAAATGAGGGCACCAGCATCACCAATATCGTGTGCAATCCAGGCATATCCAAAGCCATAACGGTATAATAATGTTCTAACATGTCTCACCCAATTTGTTCGGCCACTGTCATCATGTTGTTTCAGCATGAGATAGGCATTCCTTGGATATCGGTGTGGCTCCATATGCAATAAATGACACCAGTATTTGATACATCTGATGTAATACGTTGAACAAAGTGGAAGTCTTCCACATTCACCCAATACCATACTGTTATTGATATGCCGCGATAACCCCAGGAATGTCTTACAGAAATTCGCATCCACTGTTTCGATTTGCTGACAGTAATCGTATCCCCAGACTTCGCCCCCCCCCCCCCCCCCCCCCCCCCCCTAACAGATGAAGGGTTTCACCATCATATCAAATAGTTTGAAAATGTCTTCACATTCAAAATAGTCAAATTTTCGCTGATACGAGTAGATTGATATAATTGCCTTGCGAGCTTACGATGCGAGTGTGGTCTTTGCGCGAGTCCAAACAAGCTTGGGTGTGAAAAGTATACCCATGTACCTGTAAAAAGACACGACCTCGATCGGTGAACCACGATAAAACCACCGTTCCTAATCACGTAGAGGGCCATCCCGGTATTACGACAAAATAGATCAACAGTGTCAATCTGTTGCTTGAGATTAATTGCAGATTCGGCGCAGTTAGCGATGCCATCTGCAAACATAAGGCTCAATAATTCCAGCACAAAATTATTTGCACAATTCCCTAACATTTGATTGGCCCGTAGCAAGTCTCTGTCCAAAGTTTATATCCCAGTAAACTCCCACGCCGAACTACTTTCCGTAACCGTGATGGCGCAGTTAAAATAATTCTTAAGAAAACGGAAAATAAACACATTTTCTTGATGAATTTATTTCAAATGCTGGAATTATAAGAAATGAATGGCCTTTTTGTGGAATTTATCGGGGATATAAACTTGGAAAAGTCGCGGGAATACTGGACGAGGCCTTCTGGCCTTCGTCCAGTATTCCCGCGACTTTTCCAAGTTTATACCCCGATAAATTCCACAAAAAGGCCATTCATTCCTATAATATTTCTGGTATATCTTTAGTTATAAATATGCCTGAACCACATTGGTCGCGTAGAAGCGTTGCCAAGTCGTTGATAAATAGGGAAAATAAGTGTGGACTGCTTACACAACCTTGACGCGTACCAATAGAGTAAGGGAAATAACTCGTGATTTCGACGTTAGTTCCGACACATGCGGATAATCTCCCATATATCGACTGAAAAATTCGGAGAAATTTGCCGTGTACACCTTTGACCATTAGACATTCCCAGATTTTGTCGTGTCTAATTCTGTCGAACGCTTTTGAGAAATAAACGAAGAGACAGTAAAATATACCCCCGCCCCCTCCCCCCCCCCCCTGTGTTGTTATATATTTCTGTGCAATGGCTTGTAGTGTGAACATATTATCAATTGTTGAGTAGCTTGCGCGAAATCCAGCCTGTGATTCATCAATGATATTGTGTTCTTCTGACCATTTTGTGAGTCTGATATTTAAGACGGATGTGAGTATTTTGCTGATAATGTTAATTAGCGAACTTGCTCGGAAATTGTTAGGATCATCATGTGTGCATTTCTTGTGTATTGGGCATATAAGACTTTCTTGTGTATTGGGCATATAAGACTTTCTTGTGTATTGGGCATATAAGACTTTGACTCCAATTGGAAGGAAATTCGCCAGAATCGTAAATGGAGTTGAACAAGTCTGCGAGGATTGGAGCGATGTCGTTGCATGTGCTTTTAAAAATTCTGAACTGATTCCGTCTGGGTCTGGGGCCCGTTTCACTAAACTTCTTACGACTAAAATGTTCGTAAGTGCAAAATTATGATAGTCTGTACATTTCACATTAACAATGTTTTCTTGTAAATAATTATTGGATTTACAATTATTGAGCATAGGCTGCATATGCAGCCTATGCTCAATAAATGTAAATCCATAAATTGAAATTTACATACGATCTTAAATTTGCTCTTACGAACATTTTAGTCGTAAGTAGTTTAGTGAAACACTCCCCAGGACTTTTACCGACCGTGAGTTTACGTATCGAGGAGTCAACTTCGTTTACAGAAAAGGATATATCCTGCATAGGGACGTAGAATAGTCTCATTATTTAATAATAATAATATTATTATTTATAGCGACATATAGCTGGGAAAAGCAAAACTAACGCATGATCATGTACAATAATTGAACTATGAACAAATACATAATTACATATTTGCTTTCAGAGAACAATATGTATGTACCTTCGTCAATAGTCTTTGTTCATTCGTGGTTGTTCAAATCGGTAGATGTATAGCCCGGACAACACTGAAATCATACAATAGACCAACAGATGTGACTCTCACCCAAGAAATAAATGATGAATATATTGATGATTTTGTGAACTCGTTTGTAAGCTCGATTTAGATAGCATACGCCAGACGCTATATATTGGCGTGGCATAAAGGCAATAGGCCACGACGCGACTGAAAACACTGGGCGTATTGCATATACAACCAGTGTTGAATACCAAGGGTATATGATTATAAAACATTGTGTGTTCTCTAAATTCTGCATTGATTTCAACCAATTTAGACTGGAACCAACCAACATCCTGATTGCTAGCTTGAAAACTGAGTACATGCTCAGACAGTTTGATAATCATGGGCTTAGTAACATCAACTTACAACATTTAGCACGATGTCCTCGCGAGGATCATTACAAAAGGCCTTCTGCTGGACGAAGGTCATCAGTGTTGTCCCAATCTTGGACACGCCGTAGGGACCATACTGGATATCGAGTGACCACCCCTTGTCTGTGTACGTTCCATCAGTGGCACTTCTGTGGAAATAATGGTATATGTGTGAATGTTCGCGATTGGGGATGATAATGATCAAATTCAATATAGAACTGAAACAAAGTACCAATAATATGCACAAATATACGGAGCCTCGCAGGGGACGTAGAATTCTCTATATTATTAATTCGTTCCCACGAAATAACAATTACAGATATTCACCCTCTTTTGCTCTTGCAGTACTGGGTAGAAATCACTGTTCTATTAAGACTTCATGGTTGAATGGTACATTAGAATCGTCATTAATGAGAGACCTGAATTTTCAATAAAAAAACACGTGTTATTAAAAAAAGACAGTAATACTTATAATAAACCGGCAGATGACAATGTCACTCTCCAGCGCTGCAAGAGCCAAAGTTTGATTTAGCATATGGAATACATGTAATTGATTATATGTTATCATTCATATTACCCATGATCCAACTGAACCAACCCCACTCTGTAAAAAAGTTCAAGCCTACTGTGCATCTACATGTTTAAATCGTGTATTAACCCTTTCAACACTACAGCCGTTTATATAGGTGTTTTTAAACAGTGTAGATCCAGACGAGCCGGCTCATCATGATCTGCACTCTTTGCAAGTAATTTTTATATTTGTTAAACAAAAGAGAAAAATTATAAATAGATTATTTGAAAAGTATTTTGTGTTGAATGCAATTGACCGAAAATTAACATATTATATATAATCCATTCCAGTTATTTAGGGCTGAAAGGGTTAAATGTTACAGTTGTTACAAAACGCGGCTGGTTCCGTCAGATCATGGTCTTTGCTTGAACCTGTATTACTCTGTGTATATTATATGCTTCTACTAGATTCATATGTATAATGTCTTTATTTCCCAAACCTATAATATGAGGTGGAATTGGGAGTGGAGAGGGGGTGGGGAAGGGGTTAAAACAAAGAAAGGAAGAAAAAAAAAACGCACAAAAGCAGAGATTTATTATAGCACCCGCAACTAGCTCAGCTGAAGATGAAATCTTATTTTGGTATTTTTGTTACATAAATTAAACTTTTGAAATGATAAAGTCTTCCCAAATTTTTGAAAGTTTTCAAGTTTGTTGGCCATTATTGCTGCCTTCCTGGATGTTTCATACAATAGTTGAATTCGATGCTTCAGTATGCTGAGACTTGGTACTACTTTTGAACACCGGCAATAATAGAGATAGTATTTAGTTTCTAATAGTATTAATTGTTTGAAGATACTTATTGTTTTTTCGTAAATCCCAAAGATGAATGATTTTTTGTTAATTGTAATAGTTATATTTTTGGTCGCTGACCATTCTTGAAGTTCCCTAAATATTTTGTTTGTAACCTTACAATCCCAAAACAAATGTTTTATTGTTTCCGAGAACTTCTTACAGAATGTACATAATGGACTACTGACAATTGTAATCTTATTTAGGAAATCATTTGTGGCCAGAATAGTGTGGTTTATTCGGTACTGGAACCATTTTCGAGTTGTGTCTTTTGTTGTGATATGAGGCCATAAATATATTTTATTCCATGTTTCATTGTCAAAATTATAGGTGGAGTTCCATTTAATTTTACCAGTTGGAGTTTCAGAATTGGAGTTTAATGCGAGGTACATGTCTTTTGTCCCGGTTTTGTTTTTTATGTATATTTTCAGTTTGTATGGAGTAAATGACATTTGTAACTTTTTTTCGATATTGATAAGTTTCAAACTTTTACCCCAATCTTTTATTGCTTTGACAAGGTCATAATATTGAAGAAAGTTTATATTTATGTTGAAATTGTTTTTATGTTCATTTTGAGAGGCAAAAGTTCCATCAATTTTGATAATGTCAGTTATAAAACATATTCCCTTATCAAACCATGCCTTATTGAAGAAGGTTGTCCCACATTTTATGTCCTTATTAAACAATAATGGGCTAGAAAGAAATGCATCCATGTTTATCGGCTTAAGCTTATTTTGTAATTTTAGATGAGCTTTTAAAACATCCCGCCAAAAAAGGTTTGAAATTTTTCCTAATTTTTGTTCGATGTACATATCTCCCAATTTAATATATCAATTTCTGTATTTAAAATGTTTATGAATTTGTATTTGTTGCACACTATTCTTCTTACCCATGTTGTTTTTAAAGACGATATATAGTCCTCAATATTTGGCATTTTTAGTCCGCCATCCTCATATTGTTTGCATGTGATAGTGCCTTTTACTCGTGATTTACCTTGCCATAAAAATTCATACATAATGCTGCTGATATCTTTAACACATGTTTAACTGGGGTTAGGTAGGGATATAAACAGGTGATTTAAAGATGGGAGAAGAAGAGACTTTATGACTGTGATTCGGCCTAATGGTGTTAAGTACCTTTTGATCCAGCTGTTGATTTTTTCTTTTATGAGCCTCATTTTTTCCAAGAAATTTATGTTCACAATTTTTTCTAAATCTGTGTCAAAAGTAATTCCAAGCAATTTAAATCTGTTATTTCCCCACTTTAGTTTCCATTTTGTTTTAATTGAGTCTTGGCTAAATTGTTTTGCCCCAATCCAAATAACTTGTGTTTTATCAAAATTAACTTTAAGTCCTGACATATGGGCATACATTTCCAGTTCATTAAGTGTTTCATTTAGTGATTCACTTGATCCATCCAAAAAGGCACTAGTGTCATCTGCAAACTGTGTTAGTTTATATTCTGTTCCATTTATTTTAATTCCTTTAATTTTATGATTTTTGCGTATTCTGATTGCAAGTATTTCTGCGCATAAGATAAATATGTACGGTGAGAGTGGGAACGAATTGTTAATTCGTGGGAACGAATTGCTATATCGTGGGAACGAATTGTTAATTCGAGGGAACGAAATGTTAAATTGAGGGAACGAATTGTTATTTCGTGGGAACGAATGAATACCAAACAAATCCGTGTCCCCGTGTCCCCTGTGTCCCCTGTACAAATGGGACACATGCAGGTAAATTAGAATGTCCAATCAAATGCATAGGTACGCGTGCTGCGGAAAGCATAACGTCTTCAGCGGACAAAGGTGCGCAGTCTACAACTAGCAGTTCACGGTCCACCAATAAGATAAGCACACCAAAAATAGATAACATACAACATGGATGCAACTAATGTACAGTAGAAAATCGACATTACATCCCACATTATTGAGAAAGAAAATATCATTAAAGTTCAAGTTTAAAATAGTACTGGGTCCACAGGTCAAAGACTCGGACATGACTTAGGAAATGGCTTATTCAAAACTTGCCACACACACCCACATCGATACATACTACTACGTATCGAAGTGGGTGGGTGGGGGTAAATTTGAATGAGCAATTTTCTTGGTCCAAGTCTTTGACCTGTAACTGGTCCGAAATGGCATATCCATATTACAATATACCATATACACGAACTTAGTTAGATATCAAATTTAACTATCTCTGGCTTTTACAATAACATAATGACATATCTGTTGCTGTCATTGTACTATGAAAACACTAAAAACCATATGATTTTGTACCTAAGAACATGTGCGATATCTCAAGAAAAATATTTACAAAATTGGCGATATTTTCCGTAAATGACGTTGAAAGATGACAACATTTTCATAGTTCGACGCCATTTACAGAAAATATCACAGTTTCTGTAAATATATTTCATGTAAAATCGCACATGTTCTTCGCATGGCGTGTCTCATTTGAAGGAAGATATTTTCCATAAATAGAATTCCACATTTGCTCTGAACATTTCATCAACTTTGGACGTTACTTACATAATATACCACAGCTCCTGCAAATATTTTTCATATTTTACACTAGTGATGATATAACACGAAATTAAGTACACAAGTCTACTGATTTGATAAGGAACGAGGCTATACTGTGTGACTTATGAACTCAGTCAAAGAGACTAATACATACCATATTAAATTATCATTGAAAAGATCCGCTACATCAATATACATGTATACACGAGGAGTTCTATAGCCAATCCATGCGGTCCCGTCCCGGGATTAGGTCATAGATAGATACGCTTGACTTCAATGATAATTACTTCATAAGAGTGATGTGATATATGAATATAAGACATGTGAATATTGTGTTGTTGCTGTATACTATATGGTACATTGCGTTGCCACCTCCGCCATCTTTGTATGTACACGCCATCGTACAGTATCACCACTTCGGCCGTTTGAAACATACAACACATAATATGACAGTAAAACTAAAAAAATGTGGTGCAATACATCATAGAAAGATATGAAAATAGCGTGCTATAAATAGTATGTCAGAAAACTATACAAAAGACGAGATATCTAAGAATTTCTCCCATCAATCCCAAAATATATTTACATGTGTAAACGTTTCTATCAGATGCACAGATTATTGTTAGCTTACACGTTACCCATAGGTAAAGCCATATCTACTCGCATAGTAGACACCAGTGACAATACACTCAGATAACTGCTGACATGTCACTGAATTTGACAGAGTGTGTATGGTAATACAGGTATATATTGACAGCACTGTGTATTTATCTGACTTACACAGCCATTCATAGATTCTCAAAGGAAATTAACAACAGGTCAACACACTCTTCAGAAATCAGACTTTGTATATAGGTGTGATGAAAATACCCCATAGGACGTTGTTGTTTAACATGTTTAGAAGATGTTGCGCCAAATTGTATCTATGTATATATATGCCATATTAGTTGTGGTATGTGTCAAACGCAACAAGAGGTAAAACTGACTGATGGCTTGTACACACTAAGATGGCCGACATAGCAACTCCATGCGCCGTATAGTATACAGTAACACGCTAATGTTCACATACATGTTATACATACATGTATATCCCATTACATTTAGGAAGCAATTGTCTTTGAATCAAACGATGGTCAAGTATAGAACGGGTCCTTAAGGGCAAATGACTTAGAAAGTGTTGTTAACCTTTTTGAGGGGTACAATTATTGCGTGTTCAGTCATGCATATAGACTTTACATGGGACTACAAGAAGGGAACACCTATATTACGTACACCACCGCCCACGCTACTCTTGCCAATACTTGAATGTGTTTGTATTTCGAAATACTTGACGATATTGTGCTTGAAGTCAAGCGGCTTGATTGGCTGAGCCTGAGCTGTGCTACAGCTCAGGCTCAGTCAATCAAACCGCTTGTTTGAGTTGCGATTACCAATAGGTGTTCAGAAACGTTGACATTTGGGCAAGATTAACGCAGACGGCTGTGTAGTTCAATTTGATGTTGTGAATATAATATATTCGCAACAGTAAATTGAACTACACAACCGCCTGTGTATATTATATGGGGCCCTTTTCACTAAACTGTGTATGATAACAAAAAGTTTCGTACGAAGATGAAATTCACTTCACGCTGCAATGTGGTTCCTGAATGCTACCAGTTTCCACCTACACGTAAGGGTCGCTATATCTGATCACATTCAATCAAGGTTTCCCAAAAATCGACTGCTAATGCCAACTTTACTGCACATTTTAATGTGCACTTACGAACTTATTCATGGTCTTAGGCGTACAAAGTTTACTGAAACGGGCCCCATGTTACTGCAGTTCCTTATTGCCGGGACATATGTTCTTCCCCGGGACCCGGGCAATGGTTACAGTGGGGTCAGTGTGTAATTGCACATACGAACGAACACGACAGCCTGACAGGTTTGTTCCAACCTGTCGTGTTCGTTTCTGTTTGCATTTACACGCTGACCCCACTGTACGTATGACTCGGATACCCCACCGCCTGGGCTAATCTTACCAATACGTAGTTATAAAATTAAAAGTGTTTCTTACAAATTACTTGAATATTGTGTTTGAATGTAAGCATCATGATTGACTGAGCTTGTGCTACATCTCAGGCACAGCGAATCAAACTGCTTGATTGAGAGTTAATATTGCCAACAGATGCATGCTTAGAAACGTTGACGTCTGAGCAAGATTAACGCAGGCGGTGGTGAGCGGAGGGCAATATAGAGATCAACAGAAAACTCAGAAGTGTCAATAAAAGTGATTTTATCCCGTCAACACGGTGCCGTGAAACATGTTTTATATCCTGTCGATACGACCTAATCACTGCGTATGAATATGTACGGTTGTCATACTAATCGATTCTCCAATTTTGAGGATGCGGCTGGGTTTATGTTTTTGCATTGTAAAGCTATTTGTAGTGTTGACGGGATAAATAGAATAGTAGGTTAGTGCCGTGAAATGGGAAAAATATCTGGCGCGGAACGGAAACGGGATGGGCTCGGCCCGTTTCCTAAGCATTGCCAGATATTTTCCCATTCACGGCACTAACCTACTATTCTCTATTTATACAATATTGTATTTTCTCGACAACACAGAAGGTGATGCGAAAGCAAGGAATATCAGTGAGCGGTTTTGTAAAAGTACTGTCATTGTACATGAAACTGTCCATTGGTACACTAAATGATCATCAGTGAGAATTATTTTGTACAACAAACATTGTATTGATACTACAGTACATTCCCACAAACATTAGAATCCCACTGAAGGCGCTATAATCACGATATATCCAGATGAGACCGTTTCCAAGCCTTGCCTGATAAACTTGATATCAAAATAAACTAGACTGTATTATATGTAACATGATGACGGAGAATATTGTGATAAATGATGATAACTGTCATTTATGAACTAATGATAATACGCAAACACAAACTACTCATTGTAACTGTGTCCCTCAATGTCCATTGTCGCTAAGGACGATATTAGGGAAAACCGACACGTGGGTGTCACGTGGGTGTCACGTGGGTTTTCTCTTTCAAATGATAGTAATTGACGAGAGATGGGACGACCAATACATGTACTATACAATTATTGTCTTTTGAGGAGGTGTACATGAGATTTACGGACCTGAGAAAAGTGATGTTCACCGACGTTGAAGGCGGATGTGAGCATCACTTTTCGAAGGTTCGTAAATCTCATGTATACCGACTCAAAAGACTATAATTGTTTTATTTCTGGCCAATATTTTGTTCCCTTTTTTTGGTTTCACACAATTTTCAAAATTGTTCACTTTTATTGGTTTCGCACATTTTTGAATAATTATTTAAAAAAAAAATGTTTTAAATTTTAGTATTTTGTTCAAAATATCCGGCCGAAAAAAAATGTGTTCACTATTTTTTGGTTTCACACATTTTTCAATAATTATTTAAAAAAAAATGTTTTTTAAATTTTAGGGCCCACCAAACAAATTTACGTATGCGCTCTAAGGAGGTGAACAATAGGTTTGTTTACATGAATAAACACATCTCGGACCGGTCTCGCGGTCCGAGAGTGCTTATTTGTGTAAACAAACCGTTCAGAGGTCAACATTCAATTATTCTGATTTCAGGGCTGAACATATAGTTTTGTTATTGTAAATATTCAGTTCTGATTTTGGGATTTTCCCCCCCCCCCCCGGGATTTCCCCCCCCCCCCCCCCCCCATTTGTACATGTACTTGAACATGTACATGTACTTGTACAGGTAATACATGGGAGTTAGTACTAAACCCGTTCACCCGGCCTTAAATGACCTTAGCTGTTGATAGGCCGTTAAACCCCAACAAACAAACAAACAAACACACATTTCTTATTTCCCAGTTGTAAATATGTCTTGCAATTTCATTAGAATCGAGTCCTCTGGACTCAATTCTAATGAAATTGCAAGATATATTCGTGATATTTTTAGGTCGAAATAAAAATGAATACAATGAATTGCCGTCTGCTATTTTTGAACTATTTATAGACTACACATTTCCCAGCATGCAAAGAGTTAAATAATTTAAAAAGTCGCCAAAACTTTCAGAGTAACTGCGGAATAGTATTCCACATGTTTTATGACAATTTTGTCAAATTTTGAACAAACACACAAACAGAAGCGACACTAGTCTGAAAGTCGACGATAAGCCCCATATTGTCACGGAGGCCGACATTTAATGAGTGTATATGCCGTTATTCCCAACACTTATATCTTTGTATCAATATAAACAACGTCGTTTACCTAGCTCCTTATATGTGGCTGTGACTGGAGTAATGGAGCTTATGGCATTTATGACCAGTGTGGCTCCTGATCAAATAGCACGCCCCTGTACCCTGATAAAGATCTATATTACTTGTTAGAAGCATGACGGGTGATTCATTGATGGAATGGCAGATGCACAGTCTGATCGGGGTCTACACTGATCGCAAAACCTATAGGCCCCACTTCTCCAGTCACAGCCTGTACATCTGTATATCCGCATATATAGTTATGACATATTGTATACAACGTAGCTGGCATTATATTTTGTCGGTTGCTGTTTATTTTCTATTTTCCATTTTTATCATCAAAACATGCTTTGACGGCACTTTAGAATAATTTACAACATGCTTTGACAGCACTTCAGAATCATTTCCATCGGAAATGATTCTGAAGTGCTATCAAACCATGATTTTTATTGAGAAATAAGGCAAAATATAAAGCAACAGCAGGCGACAATTGTTGTGTGTAGCGATCTAAGGGTTAACTCAGGATTTATAGGGCAATAATATAATGTTGACGTACTGTAATCAGGTCTCGACAAATTCTTAATTTTCCACTCGTCCAGACTAGACTTAAACAGTTGTACTCATATATTCTGATATACATGTATATGTTAATGTTTATGCCACACTCCATAAAAATTACCACTCGTCCAGATCAAAATTCACTCATCAATGCGAGTGGATGAATGGGTTTGTCGAGGCCTGTGTACTGACTGCCCTTGCAATATCTGTCATGTCCGTCAAAACTTTGTACTTCCAAATCTCATCATATGCTTGTCGGATCTTCGCCAAACTTCATCAGTAGTCTGCTTACATTGATACCTAACAATCACAGGCCATTCAGGTGACCATGACCTACTTTCCTTGACATATAAGTCACGTCCACCAAAACATGGACTTACATCCAACTTTTGCATATCTCCTGATACGTTAGTGGGATGTTCGTTAAAGTTAATTAGTAGCTGCCTCACATTGATTGCCCTGGGACACAGTTGAGTAGCCTAGACCCATTGGTAGTGGGATGGTCGTTAAAGTTCATTAGTAGCTACCTCGCATTGATAGCCCTGTGACACAGTTGAGTAGCCTAGACCCATTGGTAGTGGGATGTTCGTTAACGTTCATTAGTAGCTGGGACACAGTTGAGTAGCCTAGACCCATTGGTAGTTGGATGTTCGTTAAAGTTCATTAGTAGCTACCTCACATTGATAGCCCTGTGACACAGTTGAGTAGCCTAAACCCATTAGTAGTGGGATGTTCGTTAAAGTTCATTAGTAGCTACCTCGCATTGATAGCCCTGGGAGACAGTGCAGTAGCCTAGACCCATTGGTAGTGGGATGGTCGTTAAAGTTCATTAGTAGCTACCTCACATTGATAGCCCTGGGACACAGTTGAGCAGCCTAGACCCATTGGTAGTGGGATGTTCGTTAAAGTTCATTAGTAGCTACCTCACATTGATAGCCCTGGGAGACAGTTCAGTAGCCTAGACCCATTGGTATTGGGATGGTCGTTAAAGTTCATTAGTAGCTACCTCACATTGATAGCCCTGGGACACAGTTGAGCAGCCTAGACCCATTGGTAGTGGGATGTTCGTTAAAGTTCATTAGTAGCTACCTCACATTGATAGACCTGGGACACAGTTGAGTAGCCTGGACCCATTGGTAGTGGGATGGTCGTTAAAGTTAATTAGTAGCTACCTCACATTGATAGCCCTGGGACACAGTTGAGTAGCATAGACCCATTGGTAGTGGGATCGTCATTAAAGTGCATTAGTAGCTACCTCACATTTATAGCCATGGGACACAGTTGAGTAGCCTAGACCCATTTGTAGTGGGATGTTCGTTAAAGTTCATTAGTAGCTGGGACACAGTTGAGTAGCCTAGACCCATTGGTAGTGGGATGTTCGTTAAAGTTAATTAGTAGCTACCTCACATTGATAGCCCTGGGACACAGTTGAGTAGCATAGACCCATTGGTAGTGGGATCGTCATTAAAGTGCATTAGTAGCTACCTCACATTGATAGCCATGGGACACAGTTGAGTAGCCTAGACCCATTGGTAGTGGGATGTTCGTTAAAGTTCATTAGTAGCTACCTCACATTGCTAGCCCTGGGACACACTTGAGTAGCCTAGACCCATTGGTAGTGGGATGTTCGTTAACGTTCATCAGTAGCTGGGACACAGTTGAGTAGCCTAGACCCATTGGTAGTGGGATGTTCGTGAAAGTTCATTAGTAGCTACCTCACATTGATAGCCCTGGGACACAGTTGAGTTAAAGTTAATTAGTAGCTACCTCGCATTGATAGCCCTGGGACACAGTTGAGTAGCCTAGACCCATTGGTAGTGGGATGTTCGTTAAAGTTGATTAGTAGCTACCTCACATTGATATACCTGGGACACAGTTGAGTAGCCTATACCCATTGGTTGTGGGATGTTCGTTAAAGTTCATTAGTAGCTTGGACACAGTTGAGTAGCCTAGACCCATTGGTAGTGGGATGCTCGTTAAAGTTCATTAGTAGCTACGTCACATTGATAGCCCTGGGACACATTTGAGTAGCTTAGACCTATTGGTAGTGGGATGGTCGTTAAAGTTAATTAGTGTCTACCTCACATTGATAGCCCTGGGACACAGTAGAGTAGCCTAGTCCCATTGGTAGTGGAATGTTCGTTAAAGTTCAGCAGTAGCTACCTCACATTGATAGCCCTGGGACACAGTTGAGTATCGTAGACCCATTGGTAGTTGGATGTTCGTTAACATTCATTAGTAGCTACCTCACATTGATAGCGCTGGGAAACAGGTGAGTAGCCTAGACCCATTGGTAGTGGGATGTTCGTTAAAGTTCATTAGTAGCTACCTCACATTGATATACCTGGGACACAGTTGAGTAGCCTAGACCCATTGGTAGTGGGATGGTCGTTAACGTTCATTAGTAGCTACCTCACATTGATAGCCCTGGGACAGAGTTGAGCAGCCTATACCCATTGGTAGTGGGATGTTCGTTAAAATTAATTAGTAGCTATCTCACATTGATAGCCCTGGGAAACAGGTGAGTAGCCTAGACCCATTGGTAGTGGGATGTTCGTTAAAGTTCATTAGTAGCTACCTCACATTGATAGACCTGGGACACAGTTGAGCAGCCTAGACCCATTGGTAGCCGGATGGTCGTTAAAGTTCATTAGTAGCTACCTCACATTGATAGCCCTGGGACAGAGTTGAGCAGCCTATACCCATTGGTAGTGGGATGTTCATTAAAATTCATTAGTAGCTGTCTCACATTGATAGCCCTGGGAAACAGGTGAGTAGCCTAGACCCATTTGTAGTGGGATGTTCGTTAAAGTTCATTAGTAGCTACCTCACATTGATAGACCTGGGACACAGTTGAGCAGCCTAGACCCATTGGTAGCCGGATGGTCGTTAAAGTTCATTAGTAGCTACCTGACATTGATTGCCCTGGGACACAGTTGAGTAGCGTAGACCCATTAGTAGTGGGATGTTCGTTAAAGTTCATTAGTAGCTACCCCACATCGATAGCCCTGGGACACATTTGAGTAGCCTAGACCCATTGGTAGTGGGATGCTCGTTAAAGTTAATAAGTAGCTACCTCACATTGATAGCCCTGGGACACAGTTGAGTAGCCTAGACCCATTGGTAGTGGGACGGTCGTTAACGTTCATTAGTAGCTACCTCACATTGATAGCCCTGGGACACAGGTGAGTAGCATAGACCCATTGTCAGTGGGATGTTCGTTAAAGTTCATTAGTGGCTACCTTACATTGATAGCCCCTGGGACAAAACAGTTTGAGTATGACTGGACCCCATTGGATAGTGGGGATTATTCGTTAAAGTTCATTAGTAGCTACCTCACATTGGGATAGCCCCTGGGACACAGTTGATGTAGCCTGGACCCATTGGTAGGGATGGGATTTTCGTTACAAAGTTCATTAGTAGCTAACCACATCATTGATAGCCCTGGGATACAGTTGAGTAGCACCTGGAAACCATTGGTTAGTGGGGATGTTCATTAAAGTTCATTATAGCTGGGACATTCCCAAGTTGAGTAGCCCGAGACCCATTAGGTAGTTTAGGGATTGTTCGTTAAAGTTCATTAGTAAGCTACCTCACACTTTGATAGCCCTGTGACACAGTTGAATTAAAGTTCAATTAGTAGGGTTACCTCACATTGAACCAGCCCTGTGACACAGTTGAGTAGCCTGGACCCATTGGTAGTGGGATGTTCGTTAAAGTTCAATTAGTAAGCATGGGACACCAGTTGAGTAGCCTAGACCCCATTGGTAGTGGGATGCTGGTTAAAGTTCGTTTTTAGTAGTCTTACCTCACATTGGAACAGCCCAGGTGACACAGTTGAGTAGCCTAAACCCATTAGTAGTGAGATGTTCGTTAAAGTTCCATTAGTAGATACCAATCACATTTGATAGGCGCTGGGACACAGTTGATAGCCATAACCCATTGGTAGTGGGATGTTCGTTATTAAAGTTCATTAGTATGCCTGGGGACACAGTTGAGTAGTCTAGACCCATTGGTAGTGGATGTTCGTTTAAAAACTTGAAATTAGTAAGCTACCTCACAATTGATTGACATGGGACACAGTTGAGTAGCCTAGAACCCATTGGTAGTGGATGGTCCGTTAAAGTTCAATTAGTAGCTACCTCACAATTGATTAGCCCTGGGACACAGTTGAGTAGCCTAGACCTACTGGTAGTGGGATGAATCGTTTAAAGTTAGATTAGCGTAGCTACCCTCACAT
The DNA here is from genome assembly GCA_029237695.1 of Conchocele bisecta. Taxonomy (NCBI): domain Eukaryota; kingdom Metazoa; phylum Mollusca; class Bivalvia; order Lucinida; family Thyasiridae; genus Conchocele; species Conchocele bisecta. The sequence continues at coordinate 72,394,489 of CM055274.1, read as the reverse complement.
TGAATATACCTGGGACAACATGCGAGTAGCCTAGACCCATTGGTAGTGGGGATGGTCGTTTAAACGTTTCATTAGTAGCTTACCTCACATTGATAAAGCCCTGGGACAGAGTTGAGCAGCCTATACCCATTGGTAGTGGGATGTTCGTTAAAATTCATTAGTAGCTATTTCACATTGATAGCCCTGGGAAACAGGTGAGTAACCTAGACCCATTGGTAAAGTTGGGATGTTCGTTTAAATGTTCATTTGTAGCTACCTCACATTGAATAGACCTGAGGGGACACAGTTGAGTAGCCTAGACCCATTGGTAGTGGGATGGTCGTTAAAGTTCATTAGTAGCTATCTGACATTGATTGCCCTGGGACACAGTTGAGTAGCGTAGACCCATTGGTAGTGGGATGTTCGTTAAAAGTCATTAGTAGCTACCCCACATCGAAGCCTTTGGACACATTTGCGTAGCCCTAGACCCATTGATAGTGGGATTGTCGTATAAAGTTAATAAGTAGTACCTCACATTGATGCCTGGGACACAGTTAGAGTAGCGTAGACCCATTGGTAGTGGACGGTCGTTAACGTTCATTAGTAGTACCTCACATGATATGCCCTGGGGACACAGGTGAGTAGCATTAGACCCATTGTTAGTGGGCTGTTCGATAAAGTTCATTAGTAGACTACCAACACATGATAGCCCTGGACACTGTTCAGTAGCCTGGACCCATTGGGTAGTGGGATGTTCATTAAAGTTCATTAGTAGCTGGGACACAGTTGAGTAGCCTAGATCATTGGTAGTTTGGATGTCGTTAAGTTCATTAGTAGCTACCTCACATTGATAGCCCTGTGGACACGTTGATTTAAAGTTCATTAGTTGTTATCCACATTGATAGCCTGTGACACAGTTGAGTTGGCCTAGACCCATGAGGTAGTGGGATGTTCGTTACGTTCATTAGTAGTGGGGACACAGTTGAGTAGCATAGACCCATGGTAGTGGGATGTTGTTAAGTTCGTTAGTAGCTACCTCACATTGACAGCCCTGTGGACAGTTGAGTAGCCTAAACCCATTAGAGTGGAGATGTTCGTTTTTAAAGTTCATTAGTAGTACCTAAACATTGATAGCGCGGGGTCACGTTGAGTAGCCATAAACCATTGGTAGTGGGATGTTCGTTTAAAGTTCAATTAGTTAAAGCTGGGGACACAGTTGAGTTGTCTGACCAATTGGTAAGTGGGATGTTTCGTTAAAATTGATTAGTAGCTACCTTCAATTGATTGGGACAGGGGACAGTTTGAGTAGCCTAGGACCCATTGGTAGTGGGATGGTCGTTAAAGTTCAATTTAGTAGCTAATTTTTTTTTTCACATTGATAGCCCTGGGAACAGTGAGTAGCCTAGGGACCTACTGGTAGTGGGATGATCGTTAAAGTTGATTATAGCTTACCTCACATTGATTTACCTTGGGACCACAGTTGAGTGCCTAGGACCCATTGGTAGTGGGATGGTCGTTAACGTATTAGTAGCACCTCATTGATAAGCCCTGGGCAGAGTTGAAGCCGCTTACCCATTGGTAGTGGGGATGTTCGTTTAAAAATTCATTGTGCTATTTCACATTGAAGCCCTTGGGAAAAGGTGAGTAACATAGACCCATGGTAGTGGGATGTTCGGTTAAAGTTCATTTGTAGCTACCTACATTGATAGCCCTGGGACAACAGTTGGAGTATCGTAGACCCTTTGGTTAGTTGGTGTTCGTTAAACATTCATTAGTAGCTACCTCACATTGATAGCGCTGGGAAAACAGCCGTGAGTAGCCTGAACCCATTGGTTGTGGGATGTTCGTTAAGTTCATTAGTAGTACCTCCACAATTGATTATACCTGGGACACAGGTTGAGTAGGCCTAGAAACCCATTGGTAGTTGGGATGGTCGTTTAACGTTTCTTAGTAGCTACCTCAGATTGATAGCCCTGGGACAGAGGTTGAGCAGCCTATACCCATTGGTTAGTGGGATGTTCGTTAAAATTCATTAGTAGCTATCTCACATTGATAGCCCTGGGAACCAGGTGCGTAGCCTAGGGACCCTTTGGTTAGTGGGATGTTCGTTAAAGTTCATTAGTAGCTACCTACTTTGGATAGACCTGGGACAGTTGCAGCCTAGACCCATTGGTAGCCGGGATGGTCGTTAAAGTTCATTAGTAGCTACCTCACATTGAGCCCCTGGGACAGAGTGAGCAGCTATACCCCATTGGTGTGGGATTTCGTTAAAATTCATTAGTAGTAATTCCACATTGATAGCCCTGGGAAACAGGGTGAGTAGCCTAGACCATTGGTAGGTGGGATGTTCGTTTAAAAGTTCATTAGTAGCTACTTCACATTGATAGACCCCTGGGACACAGTTGAGAGCCTAGACCCCATTGGTAGCCGGTGGTCGTTAAAGTTCATTTAGTAGCTACCTGACATTGATTGCCCCTGGGGACACAGTTGAGTGCGTAGACCCATTAGTAGTGGGTGTTTCGTTTAAAGTTCATTAGTAGCTACCCCACATCGATAGCCCTGGGACACATTTGAGTAGCCTAGACCCATTGGTAGTGGGATGCTCGTTAAAGTTAATAAGTAGCTACCTCACATTGATAGCCCTGGGACACAGTTGAGTAGCCTAGACCCATTGGTAGTGGGACGGTCGTTAACGTTCATTAGTAGCTACCTCACATTGATAGCCCTGGGACACAGGTGAGTAGCATAGACCCATTGTCAGTGGGATGTTCGTTAAAGTTCATTAGTGGCTACCTTACATTGATAGCCCTGGGACACAGTTGAGTAGACTGGACCCATTGATAGTGGGATATTCGTTAAAGTTCATTAGTAGCTACCTCACATTGATAGCCCTGGGACACAGTTGAGTAGCCTGGACCCATTGGTAGTGGGATGTTCGTTAAAGTTCATTAGTAGCTACCACACATTGATAGCCCTGGGATACAGTTGAGTAGCCTGGAACCATTGGTAGTGGGATGTTCATTAAAGTTCATTAGTAGCTGGGACACAGTTGAGTAGCCTAGACCCATTGGTAGTTGGATGTTCGTTAAAGTTCATTAGTAGCTACCTCACATTGATAGCCCTGTGACACAGTTGATTTAAAGTTCATTAGTAGTTACCTCACATTGATAGCCCTGTGACACAGTTGAGTAGCCTGGACCCATTGGTAGTGGGATGTTCGTTAAAGTTCATTAGTAACTGGGACACAGTTGAGTAGCCTAGACCCATTGGTAGTGGGATGCTGGTTAAAGTTCGTTAGTAGCTACCTCACATTGACAGCCCTGTGACACAGTTGAGTAGCCTAAACCCATTAGTAGTGAGATGTTCGTTAAAGTTCATTAGTAGCTACCTCACATTGATAGCGCTGGGACACAGTTGAGTAGCCATAACCCATTGGTAGTGGGATGTTCGTTAAAGTTCATTAGTAGCTGGGACACAGTTGAGTAGTCTAGACCCATTGGTAGTGGGATGTTCGTTAAAATTGATTAGTAGCTACCTCACATTGATTGACATGGGACACAGTTGAGTAGCCTAGACCCATTGGTAGTGGGATGGTCGTTAAAGTTCATTAGTAGCTACCTCACATTGATAGCCCTGGGACACAGTTGAGTAGCCTAGACCTACTGGTAGTGGGATGATCGTTAAAGTTGATTAGTAGCTACCTCACATTGATATACCTGGGACACAGTTGAGTAGCCTAGACCCATTGGTAGTGGGATGGTCGTTAACGTTCATTAGTAGCTACCTCACATTGATAGCCCTGGGACAGAGTTGAGCCGCCTATACCCATTGGTAGTGGGATGTTCGTTAAAATTCATTAGTAGCTATTTCACATTGATAGCCCTGGGAAACAGGTGAGTAACCTAGACCCATTGGTAGTGGGATGTTCGTTAAAGTTCATTTGTAGCTACCTCACTTTGATAGACCTGGGAACACAGTTGAGTAGCCTAGAACCATTGGTAGTGGGAATGGTCGTTTTTAAAGTTCATTAGTAGCTATTGACATTGATTGCCCTGGGACACAGTTGAGTAGCGTAGAAAAAAAAAAAAACCATTGGTAGTGGGATGTTCGTTAAAGTTCATTAGTAGCTACCCCACATCGATAGCCCTGGGACACATTTGAGTAGCCTAGACCCATTGATAGTGGGATGCTCGTTAAAGTTAATAAGTAGCTACCTCACATTGATAGCCCTGGGACACAGTTGAGTAGCCTAGACCCATTGGTAGTGGGACGGTCGTTAACGTTCATTAGTAGCTACCTCACATTGATAGCCCTGGGACACAGGTGAGTAGCATAGACCCATTGTTAGTGGGATGTTCGATAAAGTTCATTAGTAGCTACCACACATTGATAGCCCTGGGACACAGTTCAGTAGCCTGGACCCATTGGTAGTGGGATGTTCATTAAAGTTCATTAGTAGCTGGGACACAGTTGAGTAGCCTAGATCCATTGGTAGTTGGATGTTCGTTAAAGTTCATTAGTAGCTACCTCACATTGATAGCCCTGTGACACAGTTGATTTAAAGTTCATTAGTAGTTACCTCACATTGATAGCCCTGTGACACAGTTGAGTAGCCTAGACCCATTGGTAGTGGGATGTTCGTTAAAGTTCATTAGTAGCTGGGACACAGTTGAGTAGCCTAGACCCATTGGTAGTTGGATGCTGGTTAAAGTTCGTTAGTAGCTACCTCACATTGACAGCCCTGTGACACAGTTGAGTAGCCTAAACCCTTTAGTAGTGGGATGTTCGTTAAAGTTCATTAGTAGCTACCTCACATTGATAGCGCTGGGACACAGTTGAGTAGCCATAACCCATTGGTAGTGGGATGTTCGTTAAAGTTCATTAGTAGCTGGGACACAGTTGAGTAGTCTAGACCCATTGGTAGTGGGATGTTCGTTAAAATTGATTAGTAGCTACCTCACATTGATTGACATGGGACACAGTTGAGTAGCCTAGACCCATTGGTAGTGGGATGGTCGTTAAAGTTCATTAGTAGCTACCTCACATTGATAGGCCCGACCCTGGACACAGTTGAGTAGCCTAGACCTATTGGAGTGGGATGTTCGTTAAAGTTTGATTAGTAGCTACCTCACATTGATAGACCTGGGACAAAGCTGAGTAGCTTAGATCCATTTGGTAGTGGGAATGGTCGTTAATGTTCATTAGTAGCTACCTCTCATTGATAGCCCTGGAACAAAGTGAGTAGCCTAGACCTAAATAGTAGTGGGATGTTCGTTAAAGTTCTATTAGTAGCTACCTCACATTGCTAGCCCTGGGACACAGTTGTGTAGCCTAGACCCATTCGTAGTGGCATGTTCGTTAAATTTCATTAATAGATACCTCACATTGATATCCCGGGACACAGTTGAGTAGCCTCTTCCCATTGGTAGTGGGATATTCGTTAAAGTTCATTAGTAGCTACCTCATATTGATATCCCTGTGACACAGATGAGTAGCATAGACTCATTGGTAGTGGGATGTTCGTTAAAGTTCATTAGTAGCTACCTCACATTGATAGCCCTGGGACAGAGTTGAGCAGCCTATACTCATTGGTAGTGGGATGTTCTTTAATGTTCATTAGCAGCTACCTCACATTGACAGCCCTGGGACACATTTGAGTAGCCTAGACCCATTGGTAGTGGGATGGTCGTTAACGTTCATTAGTAGCTACCTCACATTGATAGCCCTGGGACAGAGTTGAGTAGCCTAGACACATTGGTAGTGGGATGTTCGTTAAAGTTCATTAGTAGCTACCTCACATTGATAGCCCTGGGACACATTTGAGTAGCATAGATCCATTGGTAGTGGGATGTTCGTTAAAGTTCATTAGTAGCTACCCCACATTGATAGCCCTGGGACACAGTTGAGTAGCTTGGACCCATTGATAGTGGGATATTCGATAAAGTTCATTAGTAGCTACCTCACATTGATAGCACTGGGACACAGTTGAGTAGCCTAGACCCATTGGTAGTGGGATGTTCGTTACAGTTCATTAGTAGCTACCTCACATTGATAGCCCTGGGACACATTTGAGTAGTCTTGACCCATTGGTAGTGAGATGTTCGTTAAAGTTCATTAGTAGCTTGGACACAGTTGAGTAGCCTAGACCCATTGGCAGTGGGATGCTCGTTAAAGTTCATTAGTAGCTACCTCACATTGATAGCCCTGTGACACAGTTGAGTAGCCTAGATCCATTGGTAGTGGGATATTCGATAAAGTTCATTAGTAGCTACCTCACATTGATAGCCCTGGGACACAGTTGAGTAGCCTGGACGCATTGGTAGTGTGATGTTCGTTAAAGTTTATTATTAGCTACCTCACATTGATAGCCATGGGACACAGTTGAGTAGCCTGTACCCATTGGTAGTGGGATGTTCGTTAAAGTTCATTAGTAGCTACCTCACATTGATAGTCCTGGGACACAGTTGAATAACATAGACCCATAGGTAGTGGGATGTTCCTTAAAATTCATTAGTAGCTACCTCACATGGATAGCCCTGGGAAACAGGTGAGTGGCCTAGACCCATTGGTAGTGGGATATTCGTTAAATTTCATTAGTAGCTACCTCACATTGATAGACCTGGGACATAGTTGAGTAGCCTGGACCCATTGGTAGTGGGATGTTCGTTAAAGTTCATTTGTAGCAACCTCACGTTGATAGCCCTGGGACACAGTTGAGCAGCCTAGATCCATTGGTAGTGTGATGTTCGTTAAAGTTCATTAGTAGCTACCTCACATTGATAGCCCTGGGTCACATTTAAGTAGCCTAGACCCATTGGTAGTGGGATGTTCGTTAAAGTACATTAGTAGTTACCTCACATTTATAGACCTGGGACACAGTTGAGTAGCCTGGACCCATTGGTAGTGGGATGTTCGTTAAAGTTCATTAGTAGCTACCTCACATTGATAGCCCTGGGACAAAGTTGAGTAGCCTAGACCCATTGGTAGTGGGATGTTCGTTAAAGTTCATTAGTAGCTACCTCACATTGATTGCCCTGGGACACAGTTGAGTAGCATAGACCCATTGCTAGTGAGATGTTCGTTAACGTTCATTAGTAGCTACCTCACATTGATATCCCTGGGACACAGTTGAGTAGCATAGACTCATTGGTAGTGGGATGTTCGTTAAAGTTCATTAGTAGCTACCTCACATTGATAGCTCTGGGAGACAGTTGAGTAGCCTAGACCCATTGGTAGTGGGATGGTCGTTAAAGTTCATTAGTAGCTACCTCACATTGATAGCCCTGGGACACAGTTGAGTAGCCTAGACCCATTGCTAGTGGGATGTTCGTTAACGTTCATTAGTAGCTACCTCACATTGATATCCCTGGGACACAGTTGAGTAGCATAGACTCATTGGTAGTGGGATGTTCGTTAAAGTTCATTAGTAGCTACCTCACATTGATAGCCCTGGGACACAGTTGAGTAGCCTTGACCCATTGGTAGTGGGGTTTTCGTTAAAGTTCATTAGTAGCTACCTCACATTGATAGCCCTGAGACACAGTTGAGTAGCCTAGACCCATTGGTAGTGGGATGTTCGTTAAAGTTCATTAGTAGCTACCTCACATTGATAGCCCTGTTACACAGTTGAGTAGCCTAGACCCATTGGTAGTGGGATGTTCGTTAAAGTTCATTAGTAGCTGGGACACAGTTGAGTAGTCTAGACCCATTGGTAGTGGGATGTTCGTTAAAATTGATTAGTAGCTACCTCACATTGATTGACATGGGACACAGTTGAGTAGCCTAGACCCATTGGTAGTGGGATGGTCGTTAAAGTTCATTAGTAGCTACCTCACATTGATACCCTGGGACACACGATTGAGTGAGCCCGCCTAGACCTATTGGTAGTGGGATGTTCGTTAAAGTTGATTAGTAGCTACCTCACATTGATAGACCTGGGACACAGCTGAGTAGCCTAGATCCATTGGTAGTGGGATGGTCGTTAATGTTCATTAGTAGCTACCTCTCATTGATAGCCCTGGAACAAAGTTGAGTAGCCTAGACCTAATAGTAGTGGGATGTTCGTTAAAGTTCATTAGTAGCTACCTCACATTGCTAGCCCTGGGACACAGTTGTGTAGCCTAGACCCATTCGTAGTGGCATGTTCGTTAAATTTCATTAATAGATACCTCACATTGATATCCCGGGACACAGTTGAGTAGCCTCTTCCCATTGGTAGTGGGATATTCGTTAAAGTTCATTAGTAGCTACCTCATATTGATATCCCTGTGACACAGATGAGTAGCATAGACTCATTGGTAGTGGGATGTTCGTTAAAGTTCATTAGTAGCTACCTCACATTGATAGCCCTGGGACAGAGTTGAGCAGCCTATACTCATTGGTAGTGGGATGTTCTTTAATGTTCATTAGCAGCTACCTCACATTGACAGCCCTGGGACACATTTGAGTAGCCTAGACCCATTGGTAGTGGGATGGTCGTTAACGTTCATTAGTAGCTACCTCACATGATAGCCCTGGGACAAGAGTTGAGTAGCCTAGACACATTGGTAGTGGGATGTTCGTTAAAGTTCATTAGTAGCTACCTCACATTGATAGCCCTGGGACACATTTGAGTAGCATAGATCCATTGGTAGTGGGATGTTCGTTAAAGTTCATTAGTAGCTACCCCACATTGATAGCCCTGGGACACAGTTGAGTAGCTTGGACCCATTGATAGTGGGATATTCGATAAAGTTCATTAGTAGCTACCTCACATTGATAGCACTGGGACACAGTTGAGTAGCCTAGACCCATTGGTAGTGGGATGTTCGTTACAGTTCATTAGTAGCTACCTCACATTGATAGCCCTGGGACACATTTGAGTAGTCTTGACCCATTGGTAGTGAGATGTTCGTTAAAGTTCATTAGTAGCTTGGACACAGTTGAGTAGCCTAGACCCATTGGCAGTGGGATGCTCGTTAAAGTTCATTAGTAGCTACCTCACATTGATAGCCCTGTGACACAGTTGAGTAGCCTAGATCCATTGGTAGTGGGATATTCGATAAAGTTCATTAGTAGCTACCTCACATTGATAGCCCTGGGACACAGTTGAGTAGCCTGGACGCATTGGTAGTGTGATGTTCGTTAAAGTTTATTATTAGCTACCTCACATTGATAGCCATGGGACACAGTTGAGTAGCCTGTACCCATTGGTAGTGGGATGTTCGTTAAAGTTCATTAGTAGCTACCTCACATTGATAGTCCTGGGACACAGTTGAATAACATAGACCCATAGGTAGTGGGATGTTCCTTAAAATTCATTAGTAGCTACCACACATGGATAGCCCTGGGAAACAGGTGAGTGGCCTAGACCCATTGGTAGTGGGATATTCGTTAAATTTCATTAGTAGCTACCTCACATTGATAGACCTGGGACATAGTTGAGTACCTGGACCCATTGGTAGTGGATGTTCGTTAAAGTTCATTTGTAGCAACCTCACGTTTGATAGCCCTGGGACACAGTTGAGCAGCCTAGATCCATTGGTAGTGTGATGTTCGTTAAAGTTCATTAGTAGCTACCTCACATTGATAGCCCTGGGTCACATTTAAGTAGCCTAGACCCATTGGTAGTGGGATGTTCGTTAAAGTACATTAGTAGTTACCTCACATTTATAGACCTGGGACACAGTTGAGTAGCCTGGACCCATTGGTAGTGGGATGTTCGTTAAAGTTCATTAGTAGCTACCTCACATTGATAGCCCTGGGACACAGTTGAATAGCCTAGACCCATTGGTAGTGGGATGTTCGTTAAAGTTCATTAGTAGCTACCTCACATTGATTGCCCTGGGACACAGTTGAGTAGCATAGACCCATTGCTAGTGAGATGTTCGTTAACGTTCATTAGTAGCTACCTCACATTGATATCCCTGGGACACAGTTGAGTAGCATAGACTCATTGGTAGTGGGATGTTCGTTAAAGTTCATTAGTAGCTACCTCACATTGATAGCTCTGGGAGACAGTTGAGTAGCCTAGACCCATTGGTAGTGGGATGGTCGTTAAAGTTCATTAGTAGCTACCTCACATTGATAGCCCTGGGACACAGTTGAGTAGCCTAGACCCATTGCTAGTGGGATGTTCGTTAACGTTCATTAGTAGCTACCTCACATTGATATCCCTGGGACACAGTTGAGTATTGCATAGACTCATTGGTAGTGGATGTTTCGTTAAAGTTCATTAGTTAAGCTACCTCACATTGATAGCCCTGGGACACAGTTGAGTAGCCTTGACCCATTGGTAGTGGGGTGTTCGTTAAAGTTCATTAGTAGCTACCTCACATTGATAGCCCTGAGACACAGTTGAGTAGCCTAGACCCATTGGTAGTGGGATGTTCGTTAAAGTTCATTAGTAGCTACCTCACATTGATAGCCCTGGGACACAGTTGAGTAGCCTAGACCCATTGGTAGTGGGTGAAATGGTAAAATGGTATTTGTTTTTCAAAATCTTGAAACTAGAAACAAATACTGTAGATGTACAATGTTTGCACATGTTGCTCCTTAGGGTTGACAGGGTTAAAGTAATATAAACAGAAACTCTCTCGAATATGTCTTGTTCTAAAACAGCTCTTTGTGCACCTATATCCGTGGCCATTCACCGATAATTGGGTAAGCCGAATAAGTTTGTAACTGACGTGAATATACTAAAATATATTTTTGTGTGGGAGATAGCGTGGTACATTTGACAACATTAACAACGAATACAATATGCCTCAATAATACTTCCAACATCTTCCTGGTATCATGTTTATAATTTATAAATAATTTGCCCAATTTACATCACGTAGACAGTTTTCTGTTCGAAATTCACAAACCTGAAACGTATACAGTTTTATGTAAATGTTTTCTCCCTACCGATATTTACTTTGTAGTTGGTATATAACACTTAACATATCTGTAATTTTGAATTAGGTTTTCAACTACAGAGATTGTTACAACCAGGGATAACCCGATTGCCCGTTGATGGTTAAAATTATGACTGGACAAGTAAAACTACTTTCATATATTCAGCGCACAAGTTGAACTTTTGGTGATTTGACTCTGGTTAGATTGGCATTTTTCATTGAAATGTGCTATTCCGATCCAGTGGGAATCTTTGTCAGTTTTGGAAGGGCCACCTGGCACAGGTAGAAGACTTGGACATGTGAGGCAAACCAAAAAATGCCATTACCACACCCACGTGGTCTCGTACCGGTACCGTACATTATGTTTACTAAAAAATCGCATTGCCCCACCCATCTGGTATAGTGCTGTATATTTGGATGGGGTGGGGTTCGATAATTTTTTAGTGCGTCTTCCATCTGTGACACCTGGCACCAGATCAGGAGCATGTAATGAGCTAAATCATTTGCATACTGGTTGTATGGAGCAGGAGCTACACTGGTCTACATTGCCATAAGCCCTATTTTACCAGGCTACATATCGTATTATTATCAGATCGTTTGTTAATCACAGAAGAGTGCACTTTGATGTATATCACAGATGGTGCCCGACCATCAGATCATACAATTATTTTCGTGGAATGTAATCATGTAATAGATCGTAATAATATATTACACTGAAATGCCGGTCGCACACATTGCTAAGTAGCAGGGAATTATCTGATGAGAAAACTGAAGTTTTGCAATCGTATAAAGCCGCAAATATTTGCCAACCGTGCTTCGTACTAGAAAAAAATCACTATATTGACTCGCATTATGTAAATAAGGTGGCCGGATTAGCTCAGTAGGTATAGCGTCGGACTGCGGATCGGGAGACTCCGGGTTTGATTCCCACCTCGACCTGCTCAGAATGGCAGTTTCGGCGTGTCCTTGGGCAAGACAACTTCATGCTAGCCTAATCCTATCGGATGGGGGGGAGGGGGACTTAAATAGTCGGTCCCGACATGCAAGGTCATCGAGCCAGTGCCGCCGTTAATTTTTGGAAATGCTAACTTGAAATTCAAATCAATTAATGTATTCATGCTCGGTCGGTATGTAATGAGATTTTTGCGAGTTACATTGTTTTGGTGGTCAACAAAATTCTTTGCTAACTTGAAATTCAAGTTAATTCAATTAATTATGCCATAAATTTAAAATCATCTGTATTCCAATTTAATTATGCTCGTTCGATATGATATGAGATTCCACAAGTTAAATTTTTTGGCGGTCAGCCAAAATGAGTAATTGTTAGGACTGCTAGCTTGAAATTCAAGTTAATTCCATTAAGTATGCTATAAATATTTCAAGTTCGCAATTTAAATTTGTTTAGGCCGTCAACAAAAATAAGTATTTTTTAGGAATGCTAACTTGAAATTCAAGTTAATTCAATTAATAATTCAGCTGTATTCAAATTTGATTATGCTCGGTCGGTATGATATGAGATTTTGCAAGTTAAATTTTTTCGCGGTCAGCAGTAATTTTTAGGAATGGTAACTTGGTAACTATGCTTGGTCGGTATGATATGAGATTTCGCAAAAGGTATTTTTCGACATAAATAATTATGAGACTTGTTCCAACTTGCCCGAATTAGAATGCGCAAAATAGGTTTGTTTTTGCATTAAATTAAGTAGATAAATTCGTAAAAATTGCACTGAAGTACAGTAAAGTTTTAAACTATAAACATGATACAGGAATTTAATGTTTAGTCTAACTAAGGCAACTGTACTGAATTGCACGTAGTTTAACAGGGGTTAACGGTTAGCGGCCATGTATACTGTTATACTAACATGCCATGTCTCTATATCATGTTTAACTTCTATTTCTCATTATCTGACTTTTATCATTTATAACAGAGACCAAATGTGGAATATCTATGTTGTGTTTACAATCATAATTAATTAATTATGGACGTCTATGTGTATTACATCAGGTTATTGTAACTAACATCATTACAACATATCATTACATAACACATATTCGTTGCGTCTGGGTTTTATTTGCCAATTTTTAAGCATGTGAGAATTAATAGCTTGACATTCAACGTATGTAGCATTTCAAATCTCAAATGGCACACGGTGTAAAACTCAAGCACATTGACATCCAGCCTGAAGCACTCTAACTGTGGTGTGGGTGGATACGGGGTATGGCGTAGGGGTGAGGGCGTACTCAGTGCATGAATGAATGGGTTAAACACCACTGGTCGGTGGAAATGGTAACTGGTTTTATGCGATAAATTCGGATTTATTATATTAAGTATGCCACATTAAAAATAAGAGCCACACACCATATTGCACATATCACACGTACTATACGCTTTGTGCCAAGCTTTTAAATCAATAAAGAAAAGATGGATGGATGGATGGATGGATGGATGTGCATTCACCTCTCTCCGATAATTACGCCGATTTTTACGCCGCATTCTCACCTTGATCCAAATAATCGACCATTTTGCCATTTATACTGATTTCGTAAATTAACTAGCGATTACGATCTCAAACGGCAGTTTCTGGCCAAATGCACAATAATTGCTCAAACTGGGGTTTGGGAGCCTAAACCATGGCTTACACTCTCAAACTGGGGTTTAATGAATATATTGTGCATTTGGCGAGCCTAATCTAGGGTTTGGGCAGTCTAAACTGGGGGTTAAGCTCAAACCGTGGTATAGGCTATCAGAAACCCTAGTTTGAGAGTATAAGCGGTGTTTTCTGCCGCCAAGTGCACAATAATTGCTCAAGCCATGTTTGAGAAAACCACCGTTTGGGATCAGGAATGGCAGTTTCTTTCTCAAACTATGGTTTGGGTCCAAACTAGGGTTTAGGCTTGTTATTGAATTACGATTGCAAATGTCAGTTTCTGGCCAAATGCACAATAATTGCTCCAACTGGGGTTTGGGAGCCTAAACCATGGTTTAGACTCTCAAACTGGGGTTTAGAGAATTAGTGTGCATTTGGCGAGCCTAAACTAAGGTTTGGGCAGTCTGAACTGGGGTTTGAGCTCAAACCGTGGCTTAGGCTATCCGAAACCCTAGTTTTGAGAGTCTAAACGGTGGTTTGAGCCGCCAAGTGCACAACAATTGCCCAAACCAGGGTTTAAGAAAACTACCATTTGGAATCTCAAATGGCAGTTTAAGCCCAATGTAGGGTTTGAGGAGCCTAAACTAGGGTTTAGGCTCCAAACAATGGCTTAGGGAATTATTGTGCATTTGGCTTGCCATACACAATACCAATTGTATCATGGCAAATTAAATACGCGGTCATTGTAAACTATATATATCATACATGTAATTTCGTGATTAGAGACGCTGGCGGGGGGCACAAGTTACGACAATTACGGGAAAATGTATTTAACGACGTGGAACGTCTTATGTCAATTGGAATACTATTCCAGATAAGCGCGCCTGAGATTACTTTTAGGTTTTGGAACTTCATAATCCATATCTTTTTCAGACCTTAATACCATACGCGTATTTTGCAAGTGATTAGTGCGCATTTCAAATAATTCACATACATATTGGGGGGTGCACTGGGGTGCATCTCATCAGGGTTTATCATGTTTGGCAATGCCCCAGAACAGACAAATTACACAGAAAATACGCATAAATTGATCACAAACATGCGAAATGTACCATATAGCCTTTGCAAACAGCGGAGATTCTGACCAGCCTGCGCAAGAGCGCAGTCTGATCAAGCGAATTCCTGTTTTCAAAGACGGCGACCATTTCTAACCTTATGTAACTCAAAATAGAAACTTTGCAAACGCTGAGCAATATTTAATTGGCAAAAATGTTCCACAATTTTCTCGGACACAAATGTGTGTTTGTAAGCATGATAAATCCGCAATTTATTGCCGCCTACACCGCTAACACTACTGTCTCTGTTTATAAGGAATGTCATCCATCAACATATCTGATCATCATTGTTTTGTCATTAACGGTAGGTGTTTCTCCTTACAGGTATCACAATTTGCCTGGTAAAAATGAAATAAAAGTAACAAATTTATTACTGATCCTACCTATCAAATAATATCTTAAAAACATCATGAGACATACCGTCTATCAAACCTAGTGCTCTACCAGCACTGTGCGCAACAATTTATTCTGTGATATTATAATATAATGTTTCACTCAGAATAAGACTAAGATATATCTGTCAACAATTCACATTGTTTCGGGTCCACATATAAATAGGAAAACAGTTCGCTACACAGATGGTGGCTGAAAATGCGCAATTATATTACCTTTTTTTATTATTCACGAACATGCAGTTTAAATCACACCATTGATGAAGCATGTTAAGCATACATTGTAGATCCGCTTCGTTTGCTGCAATCAACACTATGTCACATGCGTACAATAAAATGCATAATACCTCGCCATCAAACTGGACACCTTTTCACAAAAGGGAAAAATAATTGATGAATATGTTAAATAATAAAGGTGACAGAGAACAGTCCTGACATAATCCACAGTGTACATCAAACTACTCGGAACATAGATCGTCGGACATTTGCCTCATTTGCATATGAAAATAGCCTGATACCACCGCGTGTCACTATCAGTAAAACAAATATTACTAAGTGATGAGAATATGTATAGCGAGCACTCGTATTTATTAGAACTGGTGGAATAGCGACATAATTAGACACTTATTTAATTCCTATAAAGAACATTTTGTGCCTACTGCGTGGGTATGTACCTTTAACATTGAGGTAAATGTCTTACAACATATGTTTCCTTTCATGGAACGCCTTGATATTTGATGCATGCGTTCATCTGATGATACTCTATCGTGCTATAGCAAATCCATGACCCACCGCCCACCCCTTACCCCAGGGTCAAGGTCATGACAGCATGATAGAGGATCATCTGAGGAATGCATGTATGAAATATCAAGGCGTTCCATGAAAGGAAACAGATATAATAAGACATTTACCCCAACGTTAAGTTTATGAATGTGCTAAGTTTGTGACCTTGACCTTGGGGTAAGGAATGGGTGGTGGGTCATGGATTTGCTATAATAAAATTTGATCTCAATTTGTACATCGATCATTTCTACCAAGTTTTGTCGAAATCCGGTTGGCGATTCTTGAAAAGAAGATTTTTGAAGAATTTGTGCTATTTTTAGACGGCAGCCATCTTGGATTACGTAATGACGTCATTTTAACATTTTTTTGTAATCCCCCTACCATGACCATGAAGTTTGGGGACTATAGGCCCAATGGTTACCGAGGAGAAGACGTTTGAAAATTTTCACGGACGGACGGACGACACATTGTTGCGGTAACAATAGCTCACATGAGCTAAAAATGCAAACAGAGACTAAATAGTAATGTCTGTTAACATTTTAAGGAAACACGGTTATCGCCCCTGATAAAAGTGTAGAAATTTGACATAAAATGTATAAAATTTACGCCGTTACGTTCGCCCGACCAAGCATCCACTGGCCCTGGTCAGACTGCACAGAACGGTTTAGGATTACATTAATCACAACAAGAGTTGTCAGAAGACACAGTTGTATAAAAAACATGAATATTATATAACTTTACCTTGTGGTGGACCTTGACATTGAGGTCAGTGGTGGAAGATGGGTCGTGGATTTGATATAGCATGATATAGCATATTAAGATGAATGCATGTATGAAATATCAATGCGCTCCCTGAAAAGAGAAGGAAAACAAAATTTAACCCAGCGTTAAGTTTATGAACACACTAAGTTGGTGTTTTTCGACAGCATGATAGTTATTCACATGAGGAATGCATGTATAAATGTGCTAAGTTTGTGACGTTGGCCTTGGCGAATGGGGTGGCGGGGGGGGGGGGGTGGGTCATGGATTTGCTGTAGCACAATAGAGTATCATCAGATGAATGCATGTATGAAATATGAAGGTGTTCCCTGTAAAGAAACAGAAGTTATAAAAAGACATTTACTCCAACGTTAAGTTTATGATGCTGATCTTGGGGAAAGGGATTGGGTGGGTCATGGATTTGCTGTAGCACAATAGAGGATCATGAGATGAATGCAAATATGAAATATCAAAGAGTTCAAAGTGTAAAGAAACAGACGTTACACATTTACCCCAATGTAAAGTTTATGAACATGCTAAGTTTGTGACCTTGACCTTGGGGTAAGGGTTGGGTGGTGTTTTGTGGATTTGCTACAACATGATAGAGGGTCATCTGAGGAATGTATGTATGAAATATCAAGGCATTCCATCAAAGTTGTTATGAGACATTTACCCCAACGTTAAGTTTATGAATGTGTCGAGTTTGTGACCTTGACCTTGGGGTAAGGGGTGGGCGGTGGGTCATGGATTTTCTGTAGCACAATAGAGGATCATCAGATGAATGCATGTATGAAATATCAAGGTGTTCAAAGTGTAAAGAAACAGAAGTTACACAACATTTACCCCAACATTAAGTTTATGAACATGCTAAGTTTGTGACCTTGACCTTTGGGTAATGGTTGGGTGGTGGGTTGTGGATAGAGTATCATCAAATGAATGCATATTTTAAATATCAAGGTGTTCCATGAAAGAAAACAGATGTTATAAGACATTTACCCCAACGTTAAGTTTATGAATGTGCTAAGTTTGTAACCTTCACCTCGGAGTAAGGGCTGTGTGGTGGGTCATGGATTTGCTACAGCATGATAGAGGGTTATCTCTGAGGAATGCATGTATGAAATAACAAGGCGTTCCATGAAAGGAAACATAAGTTATAAGACATTTACCCCAACGTTAAGTTTATGAATGTCCTAAGTTTGTGACCTTTGACCTGGGGTAAGGGATGGCAGCTGTGTCATGGATTTGCTATAGCACGATAGAGTATCATCAGATGAATGCATGTATGAAATAACAAGGCGTTCCATGAAAGGAAACATATGTTATAAGACATTTACCCCAACGTTAAGTTTATGAATGTGCTAAGTGTGTGACCTTGACCTTGGGGTAAGGGCAGGGTGGTGGGTCATGGATTTGCTTCAGCATGATACAGGGTCATCTGAGGAATGCATGTATGAAAAAACAAGGTGTTCCATGAAAGGAAACAG
The DNA here is from genome assembly GCA_029237695.1 of Conchocele bisecta. Lineage (NCBI taxonomy): Eukaryota > Metazoa > Mollusca > Bivalvia > Lucinida > Thyasiridae > Conchocele > Conchocele bisecta. The sequence continues at coordinate 72,376,512 of CM055274.1, read as the reverse complement.
AAGTTATAAAACATTTACCCAACGTTAAGTTTATGAATGTGCCTTGGTTGTGACCTTGACCTTTGGGTAAGGGCTCCGTGGTGGGTCATGGATTTTCTACAGCATAATAGAGGGTCATCTGAGGAATGCATGTATGATATAACAAGGTGTTCCATGAAAGGAAACAGAAGTTATAATACATTTACCCAACGTTAAGTTTATGAATGTGCCAAGTGTGTGACCTTGACCTTGGGGTAAGGGCTGGGAGGTGGGTCATGGATTTGATATAGCATGATAGAGTATCATCAGATGAATGCATATATGAAATATCAAGGTGTTCAACGTGTAAAGAACCAGAAGTTACACAACATTTACCCCAACATTAAGTTTATGAACATGCTAAGTTTGTGACCTTGACCTTTGTGGAAGGGTTGGGTGATGGGTTGTGGATTTGCTACAGCATTATAGAGGGCCATCTGAGGAATGTATGAAATAGCAGGGCGTTCCATGAAAGGAAACAGACATTTACCCCAACGTTACGTTTATGAATGTACTAAGTTTGTGACCTTGACCTTGGGGTAGGGATGGGCGGTGGGTCATGGATTTGTTATAGCATAATAGAGTATCATCAGATGAATGCATATTTCAAATATCAAGGCGTTCCATGAAAGGAAACAGATGTTATAATACACCCCAACATTAACTTTATGAATGAGCTAAGATTGTTACCTTGACCTTGGGGAAATGGGTGGGCGGTGGGTCATGAATTTACTATAGCACGATAGAGTATCATCAGATGAATGCATGTATGAAATATGAAGGCGTTCCCTGTCAATAAACAGAAGTTACACAACATTTACCCCAACGTTAAGTTTATGAACATGTTAAGTGTGTGACCTTGACCTTGGGGTAACGATTGGGTGGGTGGTGGGTCATGGATTTGCTATAGCACGATAGAGTATCATCAGATGAATGCATATATTAAATATCAAGGCGTTCCATGAGGAATGCATGGATGAAATAACAAGGTGTTCCATGAAAGGAAACATAAGTTATAGGACATGTACCCAACGTTAAGTTTATGAATGTGCCAAGTTTGTGACCTTGACCTTGGGGTAAGGGCTATGTGGTGAGTCATGGATTTGCTGCAGCATGATACAGGGTCATCTGGGGAATGCATGTATGAATAACAAGGTGTTCCATGAAAGGAAACAAAAGGTATAAGACATTTACCCCAACGTTAAGTTTATGAATGTGCCAAGTGTGTGACCTTGACCTTGGGGTAAGGGCTGGGTGATGGGTCATGGATTTGCTACAGCATGATAGAGGGTCATCTGAGGAATGCATGTATGAAAAAACAAGGTGTTCCATGGAAGGAAACAGAAGTTATAAGACATTTACTCAACGTTTACTTTATAAATGTGCCAAGTTTGTGACCTTGACCTTGGCGTAAGGGTTAGGTGGTGGGTCATGGATTTGCTACAGCATGATAGAGGATCATCTGAGGAATGCATGTATGAAACTAGAAATGTGGCCTGTCGGCACACGAATGCCCCCGCTGGCAGCCAAAGAAAACGAGGCATATTTGATTATAAGCCATTTACACGAGCGTTAAGGTTTCGAATGCACCAAGTCTGTGAGCTTGACCCTGGGCTTAGCGGGGGCGGGACGAATGTGGATTTGTAACAGGGCGTTAGAGGACCATTGGAGCAATGCGTGTGTGAAATGTGAAGCAGATCAAGTTTGTGACCTTGACCCTGGGCTTAGCGGGGGCGGGACAAATGTTGATTTGTCATACGGCGGTAGAGGACCATTGGAGCAATGCGTGTGTGAAATGTGAAGCAGATCGGAGCAAGGAAACCCGAGCTTTAAGGTTTCGAATGCACCAAGTTTGTGACCTTGACAATGTGCTTAGCGGGGGCGGGACGAATGTGGATTTGTCACAGGGTGGTAGAGGAGCAATGCGTGTGTGAAATGTGAAGCAGATCGGAGCAAGGAAACAGAAATTATAAGCCATTTACCCGAGCATTATGGTTTCGAACGCACCAATTATGTGACCTTGACCCTGGGCTTAGCGGGGGGGGGGGGGGGGGCAAGGAGCAAGGAAACATAAATTATTATAAGGCATTTACCCGAGCGTTAATGTTTCGGGACGTACGTACGGACGCCGGTAACACTATATGCCCCCCTCACCATTCGGTGGCGGGTGCATAATAACAATGTGTTCCATGAAAGGAAACAGAAGTTATAAGACATTTACCCAACGATAAGTTTATGAATGTGCAAAGTTTGTGACCTTGACCTACATGCTACAGCATGTAAGAGGGTCATCTGGGAATGCATGTATGAAATAACAAGGTGTTCTATGAAAGGAAACAGAAGTTATAAGACATTTACCCAACGTTAAGTTTATGAATATGCCAAGTTTGTGACCTTGACCTTGGGGTAAGGGCTAAGTGGTGGGTCATGGATTTGCTATAGCATGATAGAGGGTCATCTGAGGAATGCATGTATGAAATAACAAGGTGTTCAATGAAAGGAAACAGAAGTTATAAGACATTTACCCAACGTTAAGTTTATAAATGTGCCAAGATTGTGACCTTGACCTTGGGGTAAGGGCTGGGTGGTGGGTCATGGATTTGCTACAGCATTATAGAGAGTCATCTGAGAAATGCATGTATGAAATAACAAGGTGTTCCATGACAGGAAACAGAAATTATAAATTTAAGACATTTACCCAACGTTAAGTTTATGAATGTGTCAAGATTGTGACCTTGACCTTGGGGTAAGGGCTGGGTGGTGGGTCATGGATTTGCTACAGCATGATAGAGGGTCATCTGAGGAATGCATGTATGAAATAACAAGGTATTCCATGAAAGGAAACATAAGTTATAAGACATTTAACCAACGTTAAGTTTGTGGACGACGCTGACGCCGCCGGGGGTATGCCATAAGCTCTTCTGCACTTCGTGCAGGCGATTTAAAATCTAGTGGACAGTGTATGCCCCGATCTGGATCACTAGTTACAAATGCGATAGTGAACAGTGTATGCCCTGGTTAGACTATACATATCTGTATTGGACTAATTATTCACAAAAACTATACAAAGCAATGTATGACCTGATCTGAAGCACTATAGTTTTTGTTTGTTTGTTTGTTGGGGTTTAACGGCCTATCAACAGCTAATGTCATTTAAGGCCGGGTCAATGGGTTTAGTACTAAATCCCATGTATTACTTGTACAAGTACATGTACATGTTCAAGGTAACTAAAGAGCCAAAGATAAAAACGTACCTGATGGCCAAACCAGGCAAATTGTGATTGTGTGTTGGGTGTGCTTTGGGGAATTAGCTGAGGTCTGAAAAATCGAAAGAGAGATTTCGTTATCTTCAAAACCTTTATTACTCTTCAGCATGCGAACTACAACTGTCGAATATTGTAAACAAGTGTAACATTTCAACATACGTGTAATAGCATGATATAGATATGTTGTATGGACCATCACGACTATAACTGCCATGACTCGATTGACTTCTTATGGGGAAAATTAACTCAGGGCATGTTTATCAATTAATGCTGTATACTCGGACAATTTTCCGTTCATTCTAAGTAAAACTCGAAGTAGTTTGATGGCATTATAGTCAACAGAGTCCACCATATAACAGTCAAGCCAGATATTCCATACAATACTACTAATGAGAATATGTTAACACAGGCGATCTGAATATAAAAGAGTTAAATACACACACAAGACTATCTTAGCTCACATTATAAACCAGGTAATTTGTTAAACGGCTGCAGACAAATTACGTTAGTTTGAACCCTAGTGCGTGCAGAGATGTTATGTTTTGCGGAATCTCTATTGGTTTGTTTAATTAGTTTAATTTAATATGTGAACTTCATATTTAAACAGGGACTGTGTATACATGTGTACTCAGAGCCGTTTAATATAGATGTAGTCTATGGCACAGTAAATTGGTAGCTTATATTTAAGACTGGGAATTGGCTTGATTACTGTATCCTAAGGATGTGGTGCAGTAATTTCCAATCCAGACTTAGGCAACAGACCGACTATGATTTATCAGTAATATTGGCATGGCATGTGCATATATATCATTATTTAAACAACTGCCGTGTAAGGCTGCATTGGCATCTATATGAATACCAGAGAACTATTGGTTATGCGATATAGTGCGTATAAATTACAAGGCGTGCAAGCTTGTAATGCATATAGTTTGTTTGTTTGTTTATTAGTGTTTAATGGCCTATCAACAGCTAAGGTCATGTAAGGCCGGACAAACGGGTTTGATCCCATTTTAACCTGCTGCATTAGGGGGAAAATCCCTAAATCAGAACGGAATATTTACATCGAGAACAAATATATACAGCTCTGAAATTAGAATAACCTGATCTGGTGCCAGGTTCACACCACACCAAGTCACTTGGCCCCTTCCCCAAAAATAGTATTACGAATAATGTAATACTCACATAAGGGGTATAACCACATTCAACTGTCACATAATTTATGCCAGCAATGAGTGATTCCCTTTACCCCAACCCCCACCTGCGCCCTCCCCCAGTTACCTCGTCCCCACCATACCATAGTTATAATTTCGATTACATTGATCATTTTATGTGTGTACTCCCTTGTTTAGTACTGAAATATTGAACTTATAGTCTTATAAATAATGCTTTAAATACATATTCCACCATCAATCTACACATATTACCATCTATTTGAAATATAAATGATCAATTGTTATTTCAGTCACCATTGATAATTAACTAGTCATAACCTGCCTGACAGTAATTATATGTATATTGCGCTCACGCTTATAGTGGAGAAGAATTCATATAAGCCTTTTCAAGCTTGTTTTCCAATCCACACACTATTTAATGCTTGTATCATATCATGTATTGTCCCTTTACATGACTTATAACTTAATAAATATTGCTTAAACTAACTGTCACATACAAAATGCCAAAGACGTATGTGAGGGCAAAACCAGGTCTCCAGTCGAGATTCCGTTAAGGATGAACCCTGATCGTTAAATTACCCATCGCATGCTCCCACCTGCCACCCACAATGCATATAGTACTGCATATTGCCACACGTCAGTATCAATACTGGTAGGGTGTCAACCAATATTTTGCTACTTCCGTTAAACTGAATTTTGAACAGGTTGTGGTTATAAGAGCGTATCACTATATCCAAATTTCATTACAATATGTCACATTACCAAGGTGAAAACAATGCATGACATAATTATGTCCTCGCACAACAAATATGAATACATTTTTTTCACACAGATGTATACTGTACATACATATAACAATAACACATAAGAAGTAATTTTGTTGCCGCAGATTGTAACCTAGCAATATGTATCCTAAATAGAACAATTTCCAAAACTCATCCTAATTTATAATTACAACAATGTATCATTAAATCGGACAGATATTTAATGGAAATTTAGTAAAATGACTTATAATAAAACATTTCCATTTATATTAATAAAATGTATTTATAAGGCGTGCTTACTGACATTATGTCATAATTGTAACTCTAAAACTGTGCATCCATTTTCAGACCATTTCAGAGGCAACTGCATATTTTCACATATAAGGGTCTAACAAACATTTCAAACAATGGGACTTAAACCTGTGAAATAATAGTGTGAGCTTTAGAATGTTATCCCGGTGTACATGTTGTTTAGATTTTCACAGAAAAAGACCTAACGTGACATGCTCGCATTCGCAATAGCTGAATTAATCAATTCCAATCATTTTTAACCAACGTGTGTCGTACCATCTTAAATTCGACATCATCCAAATAGGATTGCCAATGTACAATCGATAATTTGGGACATGGCCGTCATAGACGCCGAAAATATGATAAGTTTGTTTGTTTATTAGTGTTTAACGGCCTGTCAACAGCTAAGGTCATGCAAGGCCAGGCAAACGGGTTTGATCCCATTTTAACCTGCTGCATTGGGTGGAAAATCCCAAAATCAGAACGGAATATTTACATCGAGAACAAATATATTCAGCCCTGAAATTAGAATAATTAATCTGACCTGGTGCTAGGTCCATACCACAACAAGTCACTTGGCCCCTTCCCCTAAAATAGGATTACGAATATCGTAATACTCACATAAGGGGTATAACCAGATTCAACTGTCACATACAACATGCCAAAGACGTATGTGAGGGCCAAACCAGGTCTCCAGTCGGGATTCCGGTAAGGATGAATCCCGATCGTTAAATTACCCATCGCGTGCTCCCATCTAAAATATGATATATACACATGTAGCAGTATATTAAACTTTCGGCTTGTTGACTGTATGTGTCTACACATCAACAATCTTATTCTGTAGCAAATGCAAAACAGGCAAGCTCAAAGATGTGAAAAATGGAATATACATGATCCTACAGTGTCCGTGTACAGCATTGACATTATTAAATAAATGTTTCAATTATACCTTGACAGACAGCAGAAAATGATGTAACAATTGCTTAACTAAATCAGCCCCTTCAGGTAAATAGGTATCATCAATGTAGGTAAACCCTGTTGTTTCTTTAATAGGGGACGCCACTCTGAAAGTATTGACTTGTAGGAAAGATAACAATCGACATATAATATAGCAATATTGAACAAGCGTACAAAGTCAACATTTGGATACAGCATTAATTGAATTTCTCCTAAAGGCATATTCATGGTAACTATGCAATTTGTACTCACAAAAGTATTTAAGTTTTAACAACTGGTTAAAGTTTCAAAAGTTCAACTTCTGCACGAGTCTATCTCCTATTTAGAGAGTTACTAAGGTCGATAACTGTGAATAGCCAGAAGACCACTTATAGGCTACAGACAACTAATTGTGATGTGCAATATCACGAGTAATCGGGCAAAACAATCCAATAGCTGATCCTTTCTATTTTTAAGTTACATGTACCTTCGTACAATTAAATTACGTATTATTCGTAAACATATGAAAAAGACCATAAATTGCAAATTTCAGTGACGTCGAAATTACTGCGGACATTGAGGACTAAAAGTAGAAAGCATGCCTTAATAGGTTATTTCATTTTCGCTGTCTGCATTCTGGTTTCTCAAAAACATTTAAACTAGAGCAACATGTACAGTTATAATGTTCATATTCCATAACACACTATGAAAAAGGTAAATCATATTTCATAACATACAAAGTAAAAGTACAAGTAACTATCAACACAGAGGACTTATGAAATGTTTCACTCACCAGAAAAATCGAAAGAGATTTTGTTATCTTCAAAACCTTTATTACTCTTCGGCATGCGAACTCACGGCAACTGCCGAATATTTTAAACAAGAATCTCTCCCTCAATTATCCCAGATCATGAAAATGTTCATGTTCCACCAATCAAATTGGCGTATCCTGCAAATCACGTGATATCGGAACTGGTCAACCAATAAAACCACAGTGATATGACCGAGTATAAAAATATGTATAAATTATGTTTTCTTCAGTTTTGGCGTCAATGAAAGGTGTTAACATTAATGCTATTAATGCTAATAGCCTCCAAAGATTCATGGGGCCCGTTTCAATAAGCTTCGTACGACTAAGAAGTTCGTAAGTGCAAATTTAAGATTGTCTGGAAATTTCAACTGATGGATTTACATTTATTGAGCATATGCAGCCTATGCTCAATAAATGTAAGTCCAATAATTGTTTACAAGAAATCATGCAATTTACAGACTATCATAATTGTGCACTTACAAACATTTTAGTCGTAAGAAGTTTAGAGAAACGGGCCCCTGGGCTTTGTCTAACAGATGCAATCATAAACTAAGCCGATTGCCTCGGATTAGTTTTGACAGCTTAATTGATAACTTTGTGTCCTAGCAATTACAAAGTCTAGGTAGATGCAGACATTGTACTGGACTGTTTTTAAAAATAAAATCTAAACTAATAATTTCACGTAATATAAGACTCGTCTAACTTCTTACGGAAAAATAAATAAAGTAGTTGAAAGTTTTGATCAGCAATGAGTATTTTGATTCTAATATCGGCACAAATCGGACAATTAGTAATGATTTTTCATTATCTTAAATTAATTTCTTAAACATGCTTATAAAAGCTTACAACATGCATTTTCACAATGTGTGCATGTAATTTCTCATTATAGGTTTTCTAAGCTATAAACTGATGCTAAACTTGCAAAAATAGGATACACCGTACACAAAGATGAGTTTGTACACGTATTTCATTTGCAGTATTGCAATGTGAAAAACTATTGTTATACACCAGTTCCGATCCTTAAGCTGTCTATTTACAACGTTGGTGTAAACCAAAGTTACAAACTAAAAATACATCCGTCTTACAGTGGAACATGCAATGTGAAGACAGTTTGAGGTTATCTATGTATATACTGGTACAAACGGGAATATGTACATGTGCATGTAAGAATATCACCTATCGCACATTTATATGATTGAAAGTAGGTGTTTTAACACATGGGGCATGCAGGTCATGAATCTGTATGTACATTTGTACCAGCACATAACAACAGCACCAGAGTGATCGCCTCGTTGATACCTTCGATGTGATATATAACATGACCATATTCGGTCAAAAATAAATGTTAACCCCAATTTGACCCCACGGGCCATGACCATTTTTGACCCCGGGGTCATCATTTTAACAACTTTGAAAGAGCATTTTACATCAATCATTGCTAGCAAGTTTCGTCGAAATCAGCTAGCGGTTCATGAGAAGAAGATTTTTTAAGAATGTATGCTATTTTTAGACGGCGGCCATCTTGGATTAGCGATGACCTCCATTTTAACAAATCTGAAAAGGCTTCACCCATGGACCATAACTTTTAAGTTTGGCTACCAAGGGCCAAGCGGTTCATGTGAAGAAGAATTTTGAAATCTCTAATAAAAGAACGACCTTTTGACATTTCGGCGGCCATCTTGGATGACATAACCATCCGATTTCGACAAATAAAATGCACCAGAGTGATCGTCTCGTTGATACCTTCGATTTGATATATGACATGACCATATTCGGTCAAAAATAAAATTTGACCCCAATTTGACCACACGGGCCACGCCCATTTTTGACCAGGGGGTCACTATTTTAACAACATTGAAAGAGCATTGTACATCGATCATTCCTACCAAGTTTTGTCGAAATCCCGTTGGCGGTTCTTGAGAAGAAGATTTTTGAACAATTTGTGCTATTTTTAGACGGCGGCCATCTTGAATTACGTAATGACGTCATTTTAACAATTGTTTATCCCCCTATCTAAGGACCATGACCATGAAGTTTGGTGACTATAGGCCCAATGGTTACCGAGAAGAAGACGTTAGAAAATGTTCACGGACGACGACGACATTGCGGTAACAATAGCTCACATGAGCTTCGCTCAGGTCAGCTAAAATGCATGTAGATAGCCAAAGTAATGTGATACATAGTAAGTATATAGTAGTTATAAGCCAAACTGAAGTTATAAGCCATACTGAAGTAGTTTATTGATAAACATCAATGAACAACATCATTCAATGTATATATAAACAGCGCTCCAGATAAGGAAATAGTAATTGAGTATTTTCACTTCATCATTTCTGAAACAATTGGGTATTTCAAAATTTTAATTGGGTATAATGAAATCACACTACTGTTTACACTTCAACAGACAACAATTATTGAATAGTTTGCTTCAAAATGAAAACGTGTCTTGGCATTTCATTAGAATTTTCTCCTTGGAGACAATTCTAATGAAATATCAAGATGTGTTTTCATGGAAAATAAGAAAATATGCTATATTTGTTATGGTCTGTTTATTGTTTTCTGCAGCAGGATAAAGGTATCACAAAATTGTTATTGCTTTTTGATACTTGCTACTTCTGATTTCAATTGGGTTTTTGTCAATTTTAATTGGGTATTTCAGCAAATACGCAGCTTATCTGGAGCTCTGTATAAAAATAAATTACAATAAAATGGTTAACATTATGATTAGATAATACAATGAAAATTATATTCAGACGATTAATTTTATTCAGAAATATGTGTAACCTGTTGTACAAGATTTATTGTATTCAGAAATATGTGTGACCTGTTGTACAAGATTTCTTGTAATGAAATATGTGCCACCTGTTGTAGAAGATGTATTGTATTCAGAAATATGTGTGACATGTTGTTCAAGATTTCTTGTATTCAGAAATATGTGCTGTTGTACAATATTTCTTCTGGAGTCAAGTCATATCACAACTTTAAACCATACATTCATCATAGTCAAGGATTTTGGATTCCTGATGTTACTTTTTTTTTATTACTTGGATTACAGATTCTTTTTGGCTAAGTGGCCTCTGGGTGGTCGAAAAAAATATACAAACTATAATGATTTCACATTTTTTTTTATTAATACTGCTAAAATGGTCACCGGGTGGTAAAAAAAAAAAGAAGCACCTTTGTGTTGCTAAAATGTTTGTTTGATGAAAAAGACTCAGAAAGGCATATGCTATGAAGTATAGACTATTGCAATAATAAGTATATCATTTACATCATTATTTAAATGTGAACATGTGACAGCGACTGCAGAAATGGGGCATATGGCCTATGCCTGGTGTAGACCCAGATGAGACTGTGCAGATGAGCAAGCTCAGCTGGGTGTACTGGCCAATGCATAGTTCAGATAAGTGCAATACCAGGCAACATTGGGCTTTGACTAATGCATAGATTATGAAAATCGGTTAAGCGGTTCAAAAGTTATTCAGTTTTTTGTAACCACAATTTGGGAAAATATTGTTGTATTTTTCGCTATGTATTTGAATGGGAGAAAACGGCACCGAAATATGATAATATTCTTGTTTGTGTCGCATTCTTAATGGAATTTTTAAAACCAAATGATGGAATGTTTACCAAACCATACATTTTATTAAATAACATACAATTTTATACATATTTTTATAATATGTCAACGTATATGGAAAATAATTGTTTATTAGCTTTAAAATACATCGTAAAAAATATGTTTTTTAACAAAAAATACTCCACTTTTCAATATAAATCTCATTTTAAATAAAAGTCGTGAGCTTTTAACATAAATTGATATCTAATGTTAATATCATATAATTATTGTCATCTACAAGGTAGAAATATCTTGTAAAATACATTTTTGTTTACGAAATTTGTTAACATGGCAACCATTTTTGAAAATGTGCTTTTGATCTCAACATTAGGCATTTTAAGCAATAAACATATTTGGCAAACGTAGATATATAAAATTATAAGAAATTAATGTCATATTAGTTCTATAAAACACAAATTGTTAATATAGCAACCATTTTAATATTTCACCCAAAAAATCATATATATTCTATTTAAAATCAATATATTCGTCGAAACAGTATACATTATCAATGCTGCAAAAACAATATTTATCTTGACAAACATTATTGTTCAAAGTAATTTCGGCTTGACCTTGGACATGAAGGTCACATGGGTGTGGTATGGAATAAAAATATGGATGATGATAAGGAAGTATATGAAGTTTGAAGTCAATCCGACTTACCGTTGCAGAGATAATGGGTCCCCGAAAACATTAAGGCAAATCGTACGGATGCAAATGTCTAAGCAATTTGACCTTGACCTTGGAAATGAAGGCTGCATGAGTGTGGTATGGAATGAAAATTTGGATGATGATAAGGAAGTACATGAAGTCAATCCGACTTTCCGTCACAGATAATGGGTACACAAACTCTTTACCGTGGACGGAGAAACGGACGGAATTACGAAAACTATATACCCCTCAACATACTTTGTATGCTGGGGGTAGATCTATATCTATAGTTTTGTATACACAGTTTAAACTTTTATATATTTTACAACAATTACAAACAAGAGCGAGCAGTCATACCTGGAACACGACAGGTGACATATGTCATCAGTCCCATTTCTCCTGTCACAGCCATAGCTGAGGAACTAGACTGGTGACCTAATTATGTCATAAGTCCCTTTTTTCCTGTCACAGCCACGACCGAGGTCTATAAATACATTAAATATTCCTAAAAGCATCAATAAATGAAGAAAAAAAATAAGATAAAACAATTTTGTTTTACTCCCTCCATATACTCCATTTTAGGCATCTATTACTTCAACCTGTGAAGGGACTGTGTCTCAGATATACAATATATAAATGTTCGCATCATGCAATGTAAATTAAAATGACATGTGGCTGCAACTGGACAAATGGGGCTCATGGGTTTTGCGACCAGTGTCGATCAAGATCAGCCCGTCAACCGCAGTCTGGTCAAGATCTGAACCAGTCCATCAATTAAACACCCGGCAAGCTTCAAACAAGCAATATAGATCGTTATCGGGCTACACGAGTGTGATCAGGATTACACTGGTCACAAATCCCTTAAGCCCCATTTCTCCAATATCGTAAATAGTTTTCATGAAAAATCATGCATGTTCTTAGGTACAAAATCGCACATGTTCTTAGGTACAAAATCACATGGTGTGTCATATGTCAATCAATCACACAATATTATTTGATGAACTTTCCAAAAACATGGGTTATATTGAGGTACATAATACTACCAGAAACTATGATAAACAGGGCAGATAATTTTGCATTTTCGATCTACATGTACACCAGTAAGGAACTCGATGGCCGCGGCCTGCATGTCGAGCCTTATGGCGAGGCATGGACACTAAAACAAGAGATATACTATAACGAAAAACTTTAACCAAAAAACATTAACCAAAATATCGCGCTATCCCCAACCGAAAAAAAATTGTGAAATCTACTTTTTGTTGTGAAGTTTAAAAAAAACTTTATAATAAGAACATGACTGTGCAATTGTTCATGAAAACATTTTCTGTAAATGACGTCTAAAGTTGAATAAATTTAATAGCCAATGCGGAATCACCAATATTAGACGTCTAATATGGAAAATAATTTATATCATAAATATTTTTCATGGAAAATCGTGCATTGTCATGTTCGTACAAAATCACATGGCGTATATCATGTCAATCAATCCCACCACACCCCTCCCCCACCCACATTTGAATGTGTACGAAAGGGACTGTGTCTCAGATATACAATATATAAATGTTCGCATCATGCAATGTAAATTAAAGTGACATGTGGCTGCAACTGGAGAAATGGGGCTCATGGGTTTTGCGACCAGTGTCCATCAAGATCAGCCCATCAACCGCAGTCTGGTTAAGTTCTGAACTATTCGCCATTCCATCAATGAAACACCAGGCAATCTTCAAACAAGCAATATAAATCGTTATAGGGCTACAATAGTGTGATCAGAAATCCATTAAACCACATTTCTCCAGTCACAGATGACATAAGAACATATGACTCCGCGATTGTTCATGAAATATATTTACATAAACTGTGATATTTTCTGTAAACTACGTCGAAAGATGAATAAATGTTCATAGCAAATGCGGAATCACCAACATTCGACGTCTAATACAGAAAATATCGTAAATATTGTTCATGAAAAATCGTACATGTTCTTAGGTACAAAATCGCACATGTTCTTAGGTACAAAATCACATGGCGTGTCATATGTCAATCAATCACACAATACTATTTGATGAATTTTCCAAAAAAAAAATGGTTATATTCAAGTACATAATACTACCAGAAACTATGATAAACATGATAAACAGGGCAGATAATTTTGCATTTTCGATATNACATGTACACCAGTAAGGAAAAATAGTGAAACTATTTGTTGTTGTGAAGTTTCAAAAAAAACTTTGTTTATTAATAAGAAAACCTTGGGACTGCAATTGTTTTCATGAATAAAACAATTTCTGTAAATGACGTCGAAAGTTGAACCGCCGCCCCCGGGGAAATTTTGAAATTACAGAGCTGCTGAGACAGGTGTATAGAGATAATAATTAATAAGTTTCCATTATAATCGCTAGTGAAATTAATTAATTTAACACTTACACCGCTATCTTAAAGGTACATGCACACGCAGCAGGTTGCATATGAGCCATTTGTTTACCCACTAACGAGTTATTTTTAATTACGGCGCGTGTTAATTGGTGTTGAATCGCATTTTATATGCCGCGACCAGAAAGGGTATTTTCCGACCTCGTGCTATTTTTACCAACACGCGTCACGTGACACGGTCAATCATATCACATATTTGACATGCGCAGTGAAGTATCGGAAGCTGAGAAGAAAAATCTCTGTTCGATTCCAAATCTAAATCTCCATGTAACTCTATCCATTTGGTGATCTGGTCGCCAATATTAACCACTCTCTCTCTCTGTACTGCCTGTCCCTCAGACATTTCGCTTTTTTTTTGGCCGACGCCGTTTCATACAATTTCCGTCCTGGACGTTTCGACATGTTGATATTCTTGTTTACATATTGGGAAGCCTACTGGCAAGCGTAGTATACTGCGCATGCGCACCGCAAGCCGTGATGTGAAAGTCGTCGTCCCCGCACATTATCAAAATAGACTGTTACCGCCGCGCGTCGCTAACAGTAAATTGATAATTAATATATGATTATATTTGTATAGCGGGCACTCGTAATTTTTAGAACTGGTGGAATAGTGACATAATTATACACTTATTTAATTCCTATAAAGAACATTTTGTGCCTACTGCGTGGGCATGTACCTTTAATAGCAAAGTATACTTTGTTAGATAAGTATACTATTTTGATGAAATCGGCTACAGAACATCACCAGCATTATATTGTTAATTTCAATACAATGTTTTACCCAAAAAAAAAATATTCACAATTTTTTTTTTTATTTCTGTTGTAAAGTTGATATTTTATCACCGTTTTTGAAAAAGTCACAACTATTTTGTTTTCTGCTGTTTATTTTCTAGTTTCCATTTTTATCATCAAAAACATGTTTTGACAACTTTAGAATAATTTACAACATGCTTCGACAGCACTTCAGAATCACTTCCAATTTATAATACTTGAAAATAAATATTGTTTCAGTATTATAAACATTATAAAAAAACATTATTTTCACAAATTCCATTTTTCCCAATCAGTTTTTTTTTTCAGGTATAACTGAGATAACGAAATACGATAGAAATCTACAATCAACCCATGTTTTCCTGATCTGGTTCATCCATGTCTGTATATCTGAGACCCAGTGCCTTTAATACCCGAGACGTAATACTTTCATACAGTCATTACGTTCCTGAGATACGTACAGTGAATTGTGGTATTGGTTGTAACATATCAGGCCAGGCCGCGATAGCTGTCCGTCCCGGAAGACTTCAATACTGCGGGTATAATCCGCCGTTATGTGGTGGATGTTATCAGACCCCACGTCGCAGACATAGATACTTCCGTCTGGGTGGACGGTGAGTCCGCGTGGAAACACCAAGTTGTCTCCCCGGTATCGGGCCAGAATGACGCCATCCCGGGTCACACGTGTTACCGCGCCGCCGTCGTCTATCGTGATCAACTCCCCCCGGGTGTTATGGATTATATACGCGAGGTCGCCATCAGGACATGTCCATACAGTTGTCACCTTCCTACCCCTCATGTCAATCTCCACAATGTCTGGTGATCCCCAAACTACTGCCGCCAGGTTGTCGCCACATCTGGTCACACTGCGGCAATTCACTGCGGTCTCGATGATCCGCCCGAGGGTCAGGATGCCGGACACCGACACCAACTTGATCTTGTTGTAGCGTGGCAGACAGACGGCCACCTGCCCGCCGTCTAGCTCCGCAATGTCCCAGGGCGCGGATTGTAGTGGAACGCGGGACACAAGTTTATGGTTGACGTCAAACAGCTTTATGTTGTCATTGAAATAGTCCGACAGTAGTAGCCGACCGTCGGCGAGCGCGAGTAAACCATTGACGTCACACGTGCCGCCATCTGTAGGTCCGCGAATATTGATGTCGTCACCCGGACATGGGAAGGTTCCAAGAGCACCAACACTCTGTAAATGATCCAATACTGTTGTATTTCCTACCAAGACGCACGACTTTACGTTGCATTCATGTGAAATACCGGAAGCTGATGTTTTGCACATGGCGATGAAAGTGTCAGCCTCCTTCAAGAAAGGAACCAGAATATTATTGCGGCCTTTCTTTTCTTTGTCGCTGATGTCCGTCCGTCCGTCCGTGATTCGATCGACGTATTTGTGACTTAACTCACAGACGTCGTTTAGTCGGCGACTTATGGCGTCCACGTGATCCCTACATTTCTCCTCCTCGTCGTCGAGGAGTCGGTCAAAGATGGCGTCACTGGCCTTAGTGGGCGCGGCCCCCGCTCCTGCCATATCTGCTTTATTCAACTCGCGGTGTTCGTGTTGGTTTCTTGACTTCTTGTCTTTACTGTGGTCACCTGTCTCCTTCCCTCCATCAACTTTACCATCAGTTGCCCTCTTTCTAGACCCTTCCATAGTTACGACTACGACGTTCTGGTACGTTTTCCAATGTATTCACTGTGTATTCAGCTGTATGCAAGTATTATAATCCACGATACGCCACACGCCAATGTTGTGTCTCTGTGTTTGGTTGCTAAGCTGTCAGTATAAGATAGAGACTAATTAATGTGTTATAAGATGGAGTAAACAAATGTTAGCGTATTTTCTTATCTCACTTATTGGTGCTTTTATGCATATTTAATGTACGTGTGAGTCCAATATGGTTCGATAAAATTAAAGCGCACGAGGTGACAATTGACCTCGGTACACAGATAGACTGCTTTCGGGTCAAAACATCGTCTATAGAAAAATGCATAAGTTTGTGTTGCAGGTGCTTTGAAGCAGGTTCGGGTGCACAGATGTGGTGAATTAATGTACGTGGAGACGGTGTTTACACAAGGGCTCTAGTACACAGCCAATATCTACAGTTTGGAATGGATTATTTTGTGTGGCAGGACACAGGTGAATGAAGTGCGATGCGGCTCTGCGGCTGTTGTGACGTGTTGTTTTATGCAAATTTGTACACGTAGTTGTGAATGAAAAAATCCAGACAGGTGCCAGACAGGTGTGATTCGGGTTGACACACCATTAATACGCGACCAAAATAGCCCATTTTATTTGTGGAAAACGAACGGCTAAATCTGAGGTTGGATTATCTTCAATTAATTATGTACCAAAGATATACCAGGCGCGGATACAGGGGGGGGGGAGGTGGGGGGGGGGTCCAGGGGGTCCGGAGCCCCCCCCCCCCCCACCCCCCCCCCCCCCTCCGGCCAAAAAAAAGACGAAAATCTACAATACTCGAATAGTCTGCGGCGATCTGGCATATAAACACTTCCTGGGGGATGACCCCCACACTACTTTACGATTTCGCGCTCGCGAAGGTCGGCATAGTAATTACAGACCCCCCCCCACCCCCCCCCCTCCCCCCCCTGCAATTATTTCTGTATCCGCGCCTGTGTACATTCTAATAAATGTGAAATGTAAAATAGCATAAAACGAGTGACCTAGATACAAGATATATACATACGTCTTGCGATCACGTGTTGGTTCACGTGTTGTTTCACGACATGACAAAACACGCTTACTTTGCTTGCAATTACTGCTTAACCAACCCGGCCTGCACATCTGCGCAGTCTAATCATTGTCCACAGTATTCGCTGTTTTGATATAGAGCCATCTGGACGCGGGCGCCATACATTTTTCTCAGCGTATTCTCCAAATTCGTATTATTTCGTGTGTGTCGAGGCTGAGCCCAGCTCAGCACAGCTCAGCACAGCTCAGCATCGACCAGTCATTATTTTCTAATTTCGATTAAAATAACAGAATACATGTATAAATGACAGATGGTAATACGTTGCTGGAGGTCATTCCATGAGTCCAAAAATAGGTAGACCAGGTGTATTATTTGTTTTCGTGTATAATACGTACATGACAGAGTGCACGTGCACGCATGTCAACATAATAGTGTATATTGGTGCTGAAAAATATATATGTAGTGCCGCTCAGTGGTATCGAAGCGGGATAATAACGTACGTTATCAGAACTTTTGTTCATCCCATCCAGTCGAGAATTCGAACCTCACAAAACGGATTACTTTTGTCGACATTATTGTTTCTTTTTATGACTGGTTGCTAGACAGGGAAATATATGACACGGTGAGGGTTATCACTATCGCTGTATGACCTCCACGTGACGTGATCGACGAGAACACACTCCCTGATTCTTCATGTAGACACATATGAAATGTGCATTTAGTTATTAGTTTTCTTCAATGTGAGAATAACGTTCTACATATAATTTATCTCCTGCTAAATTAATGTAATTTGTAAGGGTAACGCATATAAAAAATAAATATACATGTATAATAAAATATAAGCAAATAAAAATATATGTATATAAATGTATGAAAACCTAAGATTCGAACTCACTACCCACGGCATCGATATCCGTCGCTCTAACCCCTCGACTACATAAGACTTGATGAGAAACCTGAAAAATCACTATTGAAAAGGAATACAGACACGGGTATATTTACCTGTCTCACATATTCTGTGTTTTGTTTATGGTCGGTTTGTTTGTAAACAAGTAGAAAGTTATCGTCTGCGGACTATACTCACAGTTTTCAAACACGGCGGAACTAATAATCATTATTAGCCGATATTTGTCCCCGACTGAGTCGCCGCCACGTCCTCTTTGTATATATATCCTGGTCCTGACTGCGTAGACGCAGATAGAATTGTAACAACGTTGGCTGCAAAGACAATGAATACCGTTTTCTCGTGAAATGTACAGAGAATGGCGTGGCACATAGTTCGATAAATAGGACGATATTTGATTTGCGGTTTAAAGGTGCATGCCCACTCAGTAAGCACAAAGTGTTCTTTACACCAGGGATATTAGGGGCGATAACCGTGTTTCTTAAAATGTTAACGGACATTACTATTTATTATCTGTATTGGTTTGTTTGATGTGCAATGATCACACATCATAATCTGTCGAAAATGCTATTGTTCAGATGACGCATTTAATTTGTTTAATAATTGAAATAAAATGCATGCCTCATTTGCATATGAAAATAGGCTGATACCACCGCGCGTCACTATCAGCAAAATAAATATTACTAAATGATTATATCTGCATAGCGGGCACTCGTAACTGGTGGAACAGTGACACAATTATACACTTATTTAATTCATATAATGAACAGTTTGTGCCTACTGAGTGGGCAAGTGGGGGGACGGGAGCCCAGCCACCACCCCCTTCATCAAAAGGTTCAGAGGGAGCATGCCTCCGGAACCCCCTAGCAACAAGGTTTGGGCCCTCAGGATATACATGTATGTAAATCAATCGCACCTTTGCATATGGAACACCGCCATTAACATGACCGTGACCTGTTTTACCTTCACATTTCTGTGCGAAAACACTGGGCCATTTTCTTACGATGATCTTGCGATGTTTACAGCATCATTGTCAGTCAGTTGCTCGTGTTTTTTTAAAAACCTATAACACCCAAATTGCCGAATGCAAATACACTTCCCGCGCATACATACTGAGTGGAAGTCTATTTGTAAAGCCAATTTTCTGAAATCATCGAAAAGCAAAGTAATATTGATGTAATATCCTCAATTGTTAAACACGACTATTCACAAATGTGAATTTTTCGTAATTTAGTACAGAAAAACTCAAAAGATAGTTGTTTTCACTTCAAATCTTCACTAAAAGGGTTATTTAATTCGTATGATATACAAACAAAATAAAAATATGCACACATTACATAAAAAAAAAAGTATATACTGAAATGATTTTAAAATGTAATAAGGGCTTTAAGGTAGTAGGTCATAGATAGATACAGTCAGCTTCAATGATAATTGCTTCATAAGTGTGATGTGATATATGAATATACAACATATGGTAAAACATTTGTCTTGTTACTATACTATATGGTTCATTGTGTTGCCATCTCCGCCATCTTTGTATGTACAAGCCACCGTACAGTTTCACCACTTCGTGCGTTTGACACATACAGCAAATAGTATGACAGTAAACCAAATAAAATTTGGTGCAATACATAATATACATAAATGACAACGGCAAGCTATAAATATTATGTCAGCAAACTATACAAAAGACGAGATATCTGAGAATTTCTCCCAACAATCTCAAAATAAATTTTGATATGTAAACTTTTCAATGAGATGCCGATGCACAGCCTATGTTAGTGTACACGTTACCCACAGGTAAATCCATATTTAATCGCATAGTAGTGAGCAGACAGCAGGGACAATACATTCAGGTAACTGCTTACATGTCACTGGATTTGGTAGCTAATAACAGAGTACAGTAGTGGGTATATACGGTATGTGTTGTGTGATTGACCAGGTAAAAGTGATGCACTGTGCGATTTTCTGTCTATGATGCTATCTATAATCATTATGGTGGTTCACAGGCACAACATATCCAGAAAACAGATATATTTTACAGTTTGGTGTAACATAATGGATAGGAGTCCGTTGTCCTGCCTTTTCTACATGTGATTATCTACATTATATCATAAGTTCTACCTCACATTTTAAGTTCTTTGTCAAACGACAGAACAGGTGAAACTAGCTGATGGCTGTAACACACAAAGATGGCTGACTTGGCCACCCCATATTCCGTATAGGATACAGTAACGAGGCAGTATTTACATATATGTTATACATATATATGTTATCACATTCACGAAGAAATTATATTTGAATCAAACGATGATCATGTATAGAACGAGTCCTTAACATGATAATTATTCACCCATTACATAAATTGGCAAAACATTTTACTGAGGAAAAATAGCAAGTTTATCATTTATCCAAATAATCCGGGATCGGATACAAGCTAACATTTTACGAGATATATGGAGGTTATTTGAATCATTTGAATATTGTAGACCCTGATCGCGCAGGACAGGTCATATTTTAAAACAGGTCAAAACTGGGGAAAATACCAGTTCTCAAACAATGTAGACCCTGATCTGACGGTGCGGATGTACAGGGAAATCTGGGTCACAGTACGTAAGAACCATAGGACAGTAAGTAACAATTACCTGATGTGGGCACACAGCCGGGCCGAAGACAATCTGTAGTTTGTAACCCAGAGTCGAACCACCCATACGGTCAATTTCTCCTGTGTATAAAATACATGGTATGAGTGGAACATCAACAATAACCTACCGCACACAAGAATTACTGTTTACATAGTTAAAACTAAAACTAGATGGCTGCGGCCATACGCTTTACTATCTGCGGCTCACAAACATTTTAATTTTGGATATGCTGACATTTCAGCTGTTTTCATAGTGGTTCAGAAAGTTGTCTTTTTTTCGGTTTCCGTCAAGAAAACATGTAGTGATTTTGTCGATTATTTATGTTACAAATGGTCATATTGCAAGTGATTTTAGCTCGCCTGCACGAAGTGCATAAGAGCTTATGGTATATAACCGGCGTCGTCGGGGTCGGCGTCCACACACTTAACGTTGGGGTAAATGTCTTATAACTGTTTCCTTTCATGGATCACCTTGTTATGTCATACATGCATTCCTCAGATGACCTTTAGCAGTCTGTAGCAAATATATGACCCACCACCCAACCCGAACCCCAAGGTCAAGGTCACAAACTTAGCACATTCATAAACTTAACGTTGGGGTAAACTTATTATAACATATATCTACTTTCATGGAACGCCTTGATATTTTATACATGCATTCCTCAGATGACCCTCTATCATGCCTTAGAAAATCTGTGACCCACCACCCAACCCTTACCCCGAGGCCAAGGTCACAAACTTAGAACATTCATAAACTTAACGTTGGGGTAAATGTCTTATAACACCTGTTTCCTTTCATGGATCACCTTGTTATTCCATATATGCATTAATCAGACGGAATGCATGTATGAAATAAGGCGTTCCATGAAAGGAAACAGAAGTTATAAAACATTTACCCCAACGTTAAGTTTATGAATGTGCTAAGTTTGTGACCTTGAACTTCGGGTAAGGGATGGCCGCTGGGTTATGGATTTTCTATAGCACGATAGAGTATCATCAGATGAATGCATGTATGAAATATCAAGGCGTTCCATGAAAGGAAAGTTATAAGACATTTACCCCAACGTTAAGTTTATGAATGTGCCAAGTTTGTGACCTTAATCTTGGGGTAAGGGCTAGGTGGTGGGTCATGTTTTTGCTACAGCATGATACAGGGTCATCTGAGGAATGCATGTATGACATAACAAGGGGTTCCATGGAAGGAAACAGAAGTTATAAGACATTTACCCAACGTTAAGCTTATGAATGTGCCAAGTTTGTGACCTTGACCTTGGGGTAAGGGCTGGGTGGTGGGTCATGGATTTGCTACAGCATGATAGAGGGACATCTGAGGAATGCACGTATGAAATAACAAGGTGTTCCATGAAAGGAAAGTTATAAGCCATGTACCCAACGTTAAGTTTATGAATGTTCCAAGTTTGTGACATTGACCTTGGGGTAAGGGCTAGGGTGTGGGTCTTGGATTTGCTATAGCATGATAGAGGGTCATCTGAGGAATGCATGTATGAAATAACAAGGTGTTCCATGAAAGGAAACAGAAGTTATAAGACATTTACCCAACGTTAAGTTTATGAATGTGCCAAAATTGTGACCTTGACCTTGGGGTAAGGGCTATGTGGTGGGTCATGGATTTGCTACAGCTTGATAGAGGGTCATCTGAGGAATTCATGTATGAATAACAAGGTGTTGCTCAGGGAGCATTCTCCCCGCCACCACCCCAGGGATTTGTTTAATTCTTGGCATAAAACAAATAATTGGCAAAATGCCCGCCTCGTCTGCCTCATCATGGTTATGGTACTGGTCAGGGAAACAGCAGTCGTGCTTCTAATAGTGTATGTTCTTATCATTCCTCAAGACTGAGCTGTAAGACCCAGGGCGAGACCACAGGTGGAAGACTCGGACCTATGACACCAAAAAAATGCCTATTAAAAAAATCCCATTACCCCACCCACTTGGTCTCGTACATTACCATCTTCTATATAGAATTATTATAGAATATGGTACTGTACGAGACCAAGTGGGTGGGGTAATGGGATTTTTTTAATAGGCATTTTTTTGGTGTCATAGGTCCGACCGAGTCTTCCACCTGTGGGCGAGAGTGGCCATATATCCCATACATTTGCGCAATCTGATCAGATCAGAGTCTGCTCTGGTCACCATTCAGTCGGTGAAACATCAGTCCTGTTTCTAACAAAGTATGTTCTTATCATTCCTCAAGACTGACCTGTAAGACCCAGAGCAAGACTGGCCATATATCCCATAAGCCCCATTTCTCCACAAATAAAACATAACTGTGTTTTAATCTTGGGTTTCACTGTAACTTATCTTAGATTGTAAATTGTCTGAGACACCACAGCAACCTAACGGATGTCTCATTTACAGAGATTTCATCATAGTATTAAAACTCAATTACATTTGTTTCAAAATAACATGCATGTTATTCTCTTCATTTTATTTGAAAAGGTTGCGTTAAATTTTGAGAATTTCAAAATGGGGGCTAAAATAGATTTTGTAAACGAGTTACAAAATTAATTTTTTTCCTTCGATAAATAATTTCCAAGTTATATCGCCATGGTTTGGTGTAAATGTCGTGTACATTTTTCTCCTCATCCTCATCTCTTTTGGCTCATGTTAAATTTAGTAGGTTGACTTGATTTGGTTTATTGGTATTTAATGGCCTATCAACAGCTAAGGTCATTGAATGCCGGGCCAACAGGTTCGATCCCGCATTTAACCTGCTGCATTGGGGGGAGGGGGGGGTAAAAAGGAGTACACAAGAGCTCATCTGAATTCTAACCACACACAACACAGATCCAGCTCCCTGGTTTGAAGGTCAATCTCACAGCAGAGGTTATTTGACCTTGAACTTGGACAAGGGCAGCACGTCTGGGTGGGGAATGAAAATATGAATGATGGGTAATATGCACATAAAGTTTGAAGCAAATCGTTCATAAAGTAAAGAGGTTATAGGAGAACGGAGGAACGTGCACACACCTACTGGACTGAAACTTCAAAGGTATTTGATCTCGACCTTGGGCATTGAGAGAGCATGTGTGGGGTAGGGAATGTAAATATGGCTGTTAATAAACATGCACATGAAGTTTCAAGCCAATTTGTTACACAGTAAAGCTGTTATAGGAGAATGAAGAAACGCGGTTTCATCTACTGGACCCAAATTAAATAAATGATTTGCCCTTGGGCATGGGGAAAACATGGGTGGGGTGGGGAACCAAACTATGGATAATGGTAGTAAACATGCACAGTAAAGAAGTTATTACAGAATGGAGGAACGTGTACGCTAAATTTCTAGCAATATGACCATGACCTTGGGCATGGGTGGGGCGGGGAATGAACATATGGATAACAGACATGCACATGAGGTTTCAAGCCACGATGGGATATAACATTAACACAGACACAATGGCGTCAATGTAACCACTACTACAAGCTCTCTGCAAGCAGGCTTGAACATTAACGGTGTGTTTGACATACTGGGCCTGAATTAAAGATTATAAACTTTTCTGAGCACATAAGCCTTAATGCATGACGAATCAAAACACTGTTGGACACACCTAAAATCAAATTCAGTCAACCAATCAACATGCTTCCTCATGTTTATTCTGAGTTTATTTTGACTTGCTCAGTCAGTTTTATAAATCATGATTGAAATAATAATTGACTAATAACAATGAAAATGACATACATCAGTTTATTTCATGTATTCATTCATACTGTGGACAAATTACACAATTATTTGACATTCCATCTAAATGATGTAAAATGATTCGACTGTACACGTACATGCATCACTTAACCGAATACATTTGCAATTCTAAGCTAATATATGTTTGTTGTGGAAAGTACTTTTCCATAAACTGATACCTTAATGCACTGAATCCACCCAGATCAAAACGTAGATTCACTTAAATCCACTCTTCTGTTTTAACCCTGCTAAAATGTAAAATTATGTGGCAACATGCACCACCACCATGTTTACATCAGTCACATGAACAACATACTAAAGACATTTTTGAATTACAAATATTCATGAAAATGATGTCAACAAGCCTGTAAAATGTTTGTATTTTTCACTGGAGAAATGGGGGTTTATGGTATTTGTGGCCAGTACCTCATGATCTGCTAGCACACTCCTGCAGCTTGTTTAGGATTTATACTGTTTATTTGGAGCATGGTGGGTGTTTTGCTGACTAAATGGCGAATAGCACATGTATACTTGATCAGACAAATGTGCATGCTGGTATGTGCCGACACTGAACACAAATGTCCAAAGCTCCATTTCTCCAACCATATTCACTTTGAACTGTTAACGGCACTCAATTGATATGCAGTGACCTTTTTCGCTATACTGAATGAAATTGATTTGCAGTACATCAAGATACGAACTACATACTGAATAGCTGCAGTTATATACATAGATAATTTGGGAGCATTCTAAATTCAGCACTAACAATGGGGTTACACTTGGTGCATCTTTTAATCAGTCACAATAATATGTCATGACAGGAACAGCATGTATAAGGAATATATATGCACCTGACTTTTAAATTCATCAGACAAAAAACAATCAAATTTTGATCTGGACATTTTGACCGTTTCATTCCATTGGTAATTGGTATAACATTATTTTGAAATGTTATGTCCGGCTAAGGCCCGCATGAAATTAATTTACTAAATATCATCCCCTCCTGCCCCTTAAAAAATAATGTCAGATTAATCTTTTATTTATATATATTTGAGGAAAAATCATTAATTGTTGTTTTTTAAAACACTTAAAAACAATAAAATGTGGCCTGTCGGCACACGAATGCCCCCGGTGGCAGATTGGCAGAAACTGTGGCAAAGTTAATTTACCAAAAGTATTCATAAACACAGGTGTGAAGCATAGATGAGTGACATTTCTGCACAGGTCTTGTGTAAACTCCGGTAAAATAAATAATGTGTGAAAACGTTCAAAGTTGTGAAGGTCAGGGTCATATTAAGGACAGCATGGATGCGTGGCATTTGTCCACAAGTGTGATGTATTGAAATATTATAGTGATCCATCAAGGGATAAAGAAGTTATGACATCATTGATAAACTCCTGCGAACTTGTTAAAGGTACATGCCCACTCAGTAGGCACAAAATGTTACTTACCTACATCAGAGACATCATCTGACACATTTTCTGGCAAAATAAACATTCATTCACCGTTATTCCACGTATTGATTGGCATTATTATACATTTTATATTAGCCGTAAATTTACACACTGATATCAGAAGCGATAACTGTGTTTCCTTAAAATGTTAACGGACATTACTATTTATTCTCTGTATTTATTTTTTGATGTGCAATGATCATACTTGATAAAATGTCGAAAATATATTTTTTTCAGGAGACACATTTAATTAGTATAAATAATTAAAAAATATCATGCCTCATTTGCATATGAAAATAGTCTGATACCACCGCGCGTCACTATCAGTAAAATAAATATTACTAATTGATTATATCTGTATAGCAGGGCACTTGTATTTTTTTAGAACTGGTGATAGTGACACAATTATTACTTATTTATTCCTATAAAGAACAGTTTGTGCCTACTGCGTGGGCATGTACCTTTAATGTGTGAAAAAGTTCAAAGTTGTGAAGGTCAACATGTCAAGGTCACATTAAGGGCAGCATGGATGTGTGACATTTGTCCGCAAGTATGCTGTGTTTAAATATTTAAGTAATTCTTCCAGGAATATAGAAGTTATGATGAAACTATACTTCATTCACTGTTGTCACTTGTTGCTGTTCAGAATGGTTGTGGCATTGCTAAATCATCGATGGCAAAATCACTGTCTTGTAACCAGAATATCTTTGCAGTCAAACAACTTCATAGGCACTGTGTATGATCAGTTTCTTCAATACACAGTAAGCAATTCATCTATGGTGCTAGGCTCAATAACTTTAACTTTAACAATTTGACACGGGCCATGTAAATGACTGGCAATAGGTTTGGTGGATCCCAGTCTTATTTAGTGCATTGTCTATTTCTGCTATGACGATGTCTTGCTTCAGTTGTTGGTTGTGGTACAGGTGGGAAAGTTCTTCGGCTGGAACGAATTGGTGCTAAACTTCGAATAACCAGAGTTGCCTTCATCGAGCTCTCCTGTAATACTAACAGAGTATTTGCTATAGAAGAGAAATACCATCAGACTGCAGTCACAAGTGTTTCCAAAATGTTTCAGAACTGTGTTCCTAGGCATTGTGAATGAGCTGGAGCCCTTTAGTTTTGTGAGAAAAAAAACGTATGATATGCGACAAAGTTGGGGAAAATGTGAACAGACCATGGACATGCCTCTCTTTATGATTCCACATGGGCATATAATGTAATAGTTATAGTTCACATATTGAATTTTTAATTAAATTAATTTCGAGCGAGCGCTAGCAAGCAAGAAAGTAGTTTATTAAAAATTAAATACATGTATGTGAACTATAACTTACTTATTGTTTACACAGCCCACTGCGAAGCGAAGCCCCTAAACATGATTTTGAATCACTATATGCTAGTATGTGATTGGCGGTGCAACACAAAGTGAGCGTGTGTGTGGGCAGTAATATGCTTTGCGTATTGTGAACTGATGACAACAAGGCATAAAATCAGCTATAAATATAGCGCTGAACATTTAATGATTAATTTAATACATTTTGGCGAAAATGTCGTAATATGCGATTAATTTAGACGAAATGCCATTCTTTCATTGGTCGAGAAACTAGGGTAAACAATAAATACATATAATGGTTATTTATCATATGAGCACAAACAAAACAAGAAAATGCGGTCTGTCGGCACGAATTCCCCCGATGTCAGATTGGATAAGTCTGGCAAACTTCTTAACCGAAATAGAAAAGTGTTTAAGCAGAGTTGTGTCAAAAGGTCAAGGTCAGATTCAGGCCAGCATGGAGTGTTTATGTTTGTTTGTTTATTAGCATTTAATGTCATATCAACAGGTAAGGTCAAGTAAGGCCGAGCAAACGGGTTCAATCCCGTTTTAACCTGCTGCATTGGGGGAAAATCCCAAAATCAGAACAGAATATTTACATTGAGAAAAAACACATTCAGCCCTGAAATTAGATTTGATCTGGTGCCAAAGACGTATGTGAGGGCCAAACCAGTCAGAATTCCGGTAAGGATGAATATCGATCGTTGAATTACCCGTCGCATGCTCCCAACCAACCACGCATGGAGTGTTGAATTTGTGCACAAGTATAATGTAATGCAATATTAAAATAATCCTATAAGAGTTGCATGTATAACAGCATTGAGAAACTCTGGCAAACTTTTAAAATTAACAACTAGAAAATGTGCCATAGAACACGGATGCCCCATATATCGCGTTGATAATAAACAAGGCAATGTTATAAATTCTATTATTACGGTTTCAAAAGTTTTACAAGTTACAAGTGGAAAAGGGGGAGATAATGCATCATAATGAAGTGACATACCAAGTTTCAAGACTGTAGCTAGTACAGTTTGAAGGTACATACCAGTTCAGTAGGCACAAAATGTTCTTTATATCAGAGAAAACATCTGATACATTTTCTGGAAAATATACATTCATTCATAACTATCTCACGAATTGATACATGTTATATCAGATGTAAATGTTCACACTGATATGAAGGACGATAAACGTGTGTGCTTAAAATGTTAACGGACATTACTATTCATTATCTGTATTTATTTTTTGATGTGTAATGATCATACTTTATATTCTGTGGAAAATATGATTTTTTCAGGCGACGCATTTATTTAGTATATTAAATTATTAAACAAGAAATGCGTCTGTCGAACGCGGATGCCACCTGCAGCATATTTGAGAAACTGTGATAAAGTGGTTAACCGAAAAGTGTAACGGACGGACGGACGGACGGACAGACGGTGGTCCAAACACTATATGCCACCCGTTTCTTCGAAACCCGGTGGCATAAAAATAGTATGCCTCATTTGTATATGAAAATAGCCCAATACCACCGCGAGTCACGATCAGTAAAATAAATATTACTACCAGTAAATGATTATATCTCTATAGTGGGCACTCGTAATTTTAGAGAACTGGTAGAATAGTGACACACTTATTTAATTTCTATAAAGAACATTGTGTGCCTACTGAGTGGGAATGTACCTTTAAAACATGTACGAGTTACAATGCAAAATAGGAAAATTCTAAGTCAAAAAGTGGGAGATAATCCATGATAATCCATGGGGGTCGAAGCAAAAATTGAAATAAGCTTTGCACATCTACTCATCAAAGGAAGCTACATACAAAGTTTCAGATATGTAGCTAGTACGTTTAAAAGTTTTACGAGTTACAATGCAAAATTGGGAAATTCAAAGTAAAAAAAGTGGGAGATAATCCATGACCCGGGGGTCGAATAAAAAATTGAAATAAGCTTTGCACATATATTCATCATAAGAAAACTGCATACGAAAGGGGGAGATAATGCATAACCCGGGGGTCGAATAAAAAATAGAAGTAAACTTTTGCACATCTACTCATCATAAGGAAGCTACATACCATGTTTCACGTCTGTAGCTAGTACGGTTTAAAAGTTTTACGAGTTACAATGCAAAATTGTGAACTTCTAAGTAAAACAAGAAATGCGTCTGTCGAACGCGGATGCCACCTGAAGCATATTTGAGAAACTGTGACAAAGTGGTTAACCGAAAAGTGTGACGGACGGACGGACGGACGGACGGACAGACGGTCCAAACACTATATGCCACCCGTTTCTTCGAAACCCGGTGGCATAAAAAGTGGGAGATAATCCATGACATGGGGGTCGAATCAAACATCGACTCATCATAAGGAAGCTACATGTACATACTAAGTTTAAAGTTTGTAGCTAGTATGGTTTAAAAGTTTTACGAGCTACAAGATAGGTGACGGACGGATGGAAGGACGGAACGGACAAGGGTAACACTAAATTCCCATAAAAAGCTCCGACACACAGATATTTTTCTGACACGGCGGAATTATATTTTCTGGCCTAAATTCACACAACAGATATTTTATTTTCCAGCATAGTAACAAAATCATACCTTCTCAGTATTTTCTGTAACTTTTATTGTCTATTTGTCTCTCCACAACTGGTAAATGCTCGCAAACCAGGTGCCCCAGTATAGGCGGTCAATGCGTCGGTGGGTTGAAAATCTGCAGAAGACAGGAAAAATACGCATGATACGTGATACATGTATTTATCAACTTTAGTTCATGCTAGAGAAAACTAATTTGCAGATTTTTAGTAGGGACCATACACAACACTGAAATAAATTGCCAAATTGTCATTTTATTTGTAAATGTATCTATTTTCAAAATATTTCAAAAGCAATCTGACACTACACAGTCAGTACGAAAAATGAAAATCCCCCCCCCCCCCCACCCCACAAGATTTGGATGAGTAGATAAATCTCCTAAGGCCGGAGTTTTCTAACTAAATTGTTATGGCCTTACATACATGATATACATAGACACTAACACTGCTGTCAGTTTTATGTAAACTTGCCACCTTATAAGGTTATATATATATAAACATTGCAAAACTATGGTGGCATATACTTGCTGTTGAGATGCCGACACAAAACTATGTTGAGATAAAATATCACATTATGTCGACATGTTGTGTAAAACTATCATATTATATCGATATGTTGTGTTAACTTATCACTTTCAAAAAATTCACCATGTTGAGATAAATATCACGTTATGTCGACTTGTTCAGATAAAATATCACGTTATGTCGACATATTGTGTTAACTTATCACGGTATGTTGACTAATTGTGATAACTCGCATTATGTTGACTTGTGGCAACTTATCAGGTTATGTTGACATGTCATGATATTTAAGTCAACATGTTGCGAGAAATTATGTCGACATCTTGATGGCAAATATATGCCACCATACGAAACACAATTTTCCACTATTATTACTACTTAGCAAAATGTAAGAATGACATTTATTTTTATTTCACGAAATTTAGTCAAATAATAATTGTATTATGAAAATAATTTCTGCATGTTAAATCCTCATAGATACATCATAGTTTCATCATATAAGTGAAGATGTTTACCAGGAGATTAAAAATACATGTACATGCCCACCCAGTAGGCACAAACTGTTCTTTATATCAGACATACTCCGAGACATTGTGTGGCAAAATAAACATTATTTCACCATTACCCCACGTATTGATTGGCATTATTATACATTTTATATCGGATGTTAATTTCGACACTGATATCAGGGGCGATAACCACGTTTCCTTAAAATGTTAACGGACATTGCTATTTATTCTCTGTATTTATTTTTTGATGTGCAATGATCATACTTTATTATCTCTCGAAAGTATTATATTTTCAGGTGGCGCATTTAACTAGAATAAATAATTAAACAATATCATGCCTCATTTGAATATGAAAATAGCCTGATACCACCGCGAGTCACTATCAGTAAAATATATATTACTAAATAAAAAAAATGATATCTGTATAGCGGGCACTCATAATTTTTAGAACTGGTGGAATAGTGGCACAATTATAGTGTACACTTATTTAATTCCTATAAAAACATTTTGTGCCTACTGAGTGGGCATGTACATGTACCTTTAAACAGTCACGAGGATAACAGTGAAAAATCTTTTATCAAAATTTAAGTTTCGTTTTCTTTATAGTTTGTAAAATCATTTCCATGTTAAATTTCCATAGAAAAATAGTATTTTTGTATTAAATAGCATTATTTAGCCAAGCGAGCTAATTATCTTGAAATAATGCATAGGTGAGTGGGTCCTTACGACAATCAAACGAGTGAGCTTATCGAACCATGTTTGATTATCTGTAGAACCCACGCATGTGTATTAATTCAAATAATGAGCTCACCTGGTAAGAAAACTAAATTGCTAATTCTGCAAATATTCGTCAATTTACACCATCAGCCTTTCCATACCGAGAACAAAATATCCCGATCCAATGTCAGGCACCCTTATTGCAATCAGATTGCCCAATATTGTCTTAGTCATGGAAAGTAATGGAACCAGGCGTGAATCCCAGTATTGTAGATTAAACCTTAATTTGTGACTGGGACTTGAGAAATATGGCTTACGGATTTTACGACGAGCGTAGATCCAGATCAGCCTGTGCATCCGCAGTTTGATCAGGATCTGCACTGCTCGCCAGTCTCTCAATGAAAGACCCGATATGCTTCTACAATCAACATAGATCCTTATCAGGCCACAGGAGCGTGCAATTTGATCAGGAGCTACACTGGTCACAACTCCCATGAGCCCCATTTGTCCACCCTCCCGGCCATAGGTGTAGCTGTTGGTAGGCCGTTAAACACAAATAAATCAATCAATTAATGAACTGCAGAAACGTAACACAACTGACTGCTCATTTATCATCCATCGTTACGGTCCGTGCATTAATTTAAAGCGTTGTAACGATTCCGTTAGCCAAATTATGAAACAATTTGCCGGCTTCTACCTCTTGTCGGAAATAAGAACATGTTATGTGTATGCTGAATTAAATTCCGCATAGCAGAAGTTTCGAACACATAATTAATGGCAGTAATAACTAAATAAAATGTATTACCTTTCTACTTGTGTATCAGGTCAGGTGTCTGTCGTTGGGAATATCTCTTGGGTAAAGGCTTGTAGTATTC
Source organism: Conchocele bisecta (assembly GCA_029237695.1). NCBI lineage: Eukaryota > Metazoa > Mollusca > Bivalvia > Lucinida > Thyasiridae > Conchocele > Conchocele bisecta. Next base: position 72,343,802 of record CM055274.1, on the reverse strand, counting down.
TGCAATCGCGGAACTTGAACTATTTTCAGCTCCCGCTTGCTTGTTGACGAGCACTGGGAACCAGTACAACGTCAAGCCAAACGCAGGGAATCAGTCGCACAGTCGATCTTAACGAATAAACCGTGATTGTTACGTCCTCTTTAGAGCATTTTTTATAAATGTAAATATTCTTTGAATTACTATTTTGCGTGTTTAGGAAATATAAGTCAATTTAAATATCTTAGCAACATTATAAGTGTGCAGAATAACGCGAGAAAGTCGGCACTATTTCGTGCGGATACACGGTTTTGACCTCAGTTTTGTAACGAATTCCGTTCAAAAAAGGCCCCTGATTGATGAAAGAGTCATCCTTTGCCTCCATCTTTTGACCATTAAACGCGAAAAGATGACGAAATGGACAGAATGGGCTAGGTGGTGGGTCATGGATTTGATACAGCATGATAGAGGGTCATCTGAGGAATGCATGTATGAAATAACAAAAAGGTGTTCCATGAAAGGAAACAGAAGTTATAAGACATTTACCCAACGTTAAGTTTGTGGACGGCGCCGACGACGCCGACGACGCCGACGACGCCGGGGGTATGCCATCCCAGCAAACACACAACGTAACCGCAACATTGGGCGAATGTCGTAATCAGGTTGCGTGTTCAACAACGTTTTTATTTAGTTGAGGTAACGTTTTAATATTACGTTACCGTAAAAACGTTGCTACAACCAGCTTTAGGAAAGTGCCAATTACGTCCAATTTACGTTGTTTGTTTAACATTTGGTGATAACATCTTATCAACGCTGTCGCAAAAACGTTTCCACAATAACGTTGCTGCAAGCAATTATTTGGAAGCTCTAATTACGTAACATTTATGTTGTCATATGACGTTGCATGCGACTACGTAATTACAACGTTATCTCCGAAACGTGCCGCAATAATGTTGCTGCAACCAATTCTAGGAAAACTCTCATTACATACTATTCACGTTGTCATATTACGTTGGGTGAAAACATCATCTCAACATTGTCGCAAAAACGTTTCCACAATAACGTTGCTACAACCAATTCTTTGGAAGTTCTTAATACGTAATATTTATGTTGTCATATGACGTTGCATGTGACTACGTGATTACAACGTTATTAACGAAACGTTGACGAAATAACGTTGCTGCAAACCAATTCTAGGAAAACTATCTTCACGTACTATTCACGTTGTCATATTACGTTGGGTGGAAACATCATCTCAACATTGTCGCAAAAACATTTCCACAATAACATTGCTGCATCCAATGTTATGGAAGCTCTTAATACGTAATATTTATGTCGTCATAATACGTTGCATGTTACTACGTGATTACAACGTTAATACCGAAACGTTGACGCAATAGCGTTGCTGCAACCAATTATCAGAACAATCTCATTACGTACTATTAACGTTGTCATATTACGTTGGGTGAAAACATCTGATCAACGTTGTCGCAGAAACGTTTCCACAATAACTTTGCTACAACCAATTTTTTAGAAGCTCTTATTATGTAACATTTATGTTGTCATATGACGTTGCAAGTGACTACGTAAGTACGACGTTATCACCGAAACGTTGCCGCAATAATGTTGCTGCAACCAATTCTAGGAAAACTCTCTGCACGTACTTTTCACGTTGTCATATTACATTGGGTGAAAACACCATCTGAACGTCGTCGAATAAACGTTTCCACAAGAACGTTGCTGCAACCAATTCTAGGAAAACTCTCTTCACGTACTATTCACGTTGTCATATTATGTTGGGTGAAAACATCATCTGAACGTCGTCACAATAACGTTGCTGCAACCAATTTTTTGGAAGCTCTTAAAACGTAATATGTATGTTGTCATATGACGTTGCATGTGACTTCGTGATTACAACGTTATCACATAAACGTTGTCGCAATAACGTTGCTGCAACCAATTCTAGGAAAACTATAATTACGTACTATTCACGTTGTCATAATATGTTGGGTGAAAACATCATCTCAACTTTGGAACAATAACATCGCTGCAATAACGTTGCTGCAACCAATTCTAAAAACGTGTTCATTACGTACTGTTCACATTTTCATATAGCATTGTGTGACAACATAATACCAACGTTGTAAAAATAACATTGCTTCACAAACGTTCCTGCAACCAATTCTAGCGAAAGCTCTCATTACGTACTGTTGACGTTGCCAAATACCAAGGTGTGAAAACATCATCTCCACGTTGTCAAAATAACGTTGCTGCAATAACGAAGTGTGATGTGCGCATGAATAGCTACAATGATTTGCTTTCCCGCACTTTGACGTTACGTTGTGTGACGTCAAATGTGACGTCATGCAAACTTTTTGAAATCCAAATTACGCAGCTGTTTCTATGAACCAGATCTATTTGAGTACATGTTTGGAGTGTGTTCAATCGCATTAACATTCTAGATTAGTCGAGACCCTTTCCAAATACTCAAATAACTTTACTTTGACTGTAATAACAAATTAAACATTTTGCATGGTAGCTCGTGGTTTCCAAGAAAACAGGCACGCAATTACGGGTGTTCTCTTCACGGTGTGTTATTTGTCAGGAGTTGATTACGGGTTTTCTCTTACAGCGAAACCCGTGCAATTAATTTGCAAGAGTGTAATAAAACGTACTATTCACGTTGTCATATAGCATCGCATTGCGTGGCAGCATCGTCTCCACATTGTCAAAATAGCGTTGCTGCAATAACATGGCTGCAAACAATTCTTGGAAAGTTCTCGTTACGTATTGTTCACGTTGTCATATGGCATTGCGTGACAACTTCATGTCCACATTGTCAAAATAACGTTGCTTCAATAATGTTGCTGCAACAAATTCTATGAAAACTCTCATTACGTACTATTCACGTTGTCATATTACGTTGGGTGAAAACATCATCTCAACATTGTCGTAAAAACGTTTCCACAATAACGTTGCTGCAACCAATTATTTGGAAGTTCCATTACGTAACATTTATGTTGTCATATGACGTTGCATGTGACTACGTAATTACAGCGTTATTACCGAAACGTTGCCGCAATAACGTTGCTGCAACCGATTCTAGGAAAACTATAATTACGTACTATTCACGTTGTCATATTACGTTGGGTGAAAATATCATCTCAACTTTGGAACAATAACATCGATGTTATAACATTGCTGCAACCAATTATAAAAATATAAAAAAAGTAATCATTACGTACTGTTCACATTTTCATATAGCATTGTGTGACAACATAATACCAACGTAGTAAAAATAACGTTACTGCACAATTCTAGCGAAAGCTCTCATTACGTACTATTTGTTACATGGTTTCCGTTGTTTGCACATATATAGCGCGTGCTATTTGCATATGGCTTTAGGCAATGCTCATTCCGGGGCCGCGCGTAATGGAAGTGCCTTCATGACGTCACTACGCGGAAGTGCCTTCATTACGTCACTACTTCATGACGCGGCCCCGTAATATGAATACCGAAAATTATTTACGTGAATGGGACGATTTATAAAAGTACTGAAAATACTGAATATAATGCTCAAATTACATCAGTTTTTTGTTGGAAATGTAACAATAACGTTTGATCATGTCCAGCTGTGTGCAAACGTTTGTTGTGGCCCTCGGGAACTGTTTGAACCCGCGGCCTGCAGCCTTGGGTTCAAACAATTCCCTCGGGCCACAGCAAACGTTTGCACACGGCTGGACATGATCAAACCTTATATTAACGTTGCCAAATATCAAGGCGTGAAAACATCATCTTCATTTTGTCAAAATAACGTTGCTGCAATAACGTTGCTGCAACCAACTCTAGGAAAGTTCTCATAATGTGTTATTCACGTTGTCATATAGCAATGCGTAGCAACATCATTTCCACCACGTTGCCAAAATAACTCTAGGAAAGTTCTCATAATGTGTTATTCACGTTGTCATATAGCAATGCGTAGCAACATCATTTCCACCACGTTGCCAAAATAACGTTGCTGCAATAATGTTGCTGAAACCAATGCTAAGAAAGTTTTCATAACGTACTATTCACGTTTTCATATAGCATAGCGTCACAACATCATATCCACGTTGTCAAAATAACGTTGTTACAATAACCTTCCTGTAACAAATACTACGGAAGTTATAATAACGTACTACTCAAGTTGTCATATAGCATATCATTGTGTGACAGTATCGTCTCCACATTGTCAAAATAACGTTATTGCAATAACATCACTGCAAAAAGTTCTTGGAAAGTTGTCGTAACGTAATGTTCACGTTGTCATATAGCATTGCGTGACCACATCATCTCCACATTTTCAAAATAACGTTGCTTCAATAACGTTGATGCAACCAATTCTAGGAAATCTCTCATTACGTACTATTCACGTTGTCATATTACGTTGGGTGAAAACATCATCTCAACTTTGTCGCAAAAACGTTTCCACAATAACGTTGCTGCAACCGATTCTTTGGAAGTTCTTATTACGTAACATGTATGTTGTCATATGAAGTTGTATGTGACTACGTAATTACAACGTTATTACCGAAACGTTTCCGCAATAACGTTGCTGCAACCGATTCTAGGAAAACTACCATTACGTACGATTCACGTTGTCATATTGCGTTGGGTGAAAACATCATCTCAACTTTGGAACAATTACATCGCTGCAATAACATTGCCGCAACTTCTAAAAAGGTAATCATGGCGTACTGTTCACATTTTCATATAGCATTGTGTGACAACATAATAACAACGTTGTCAAACTAACGTTGCTGCACACACGTTGCTGCAACCAATTCTAGCGAAAGCTCTCATTACGCACTACATGTATTAACGTTGCCAAATAGTAAGACGTGAAAACATCATCTCCACGTTGTCAAAATAACGTTGCTACAATAACGTTGCTGCAACCAACTCTATGAAAGTTCTCATAATGTAGTATTCACGTAGTCATATAGCAATGCGTAACGACATCATTTCCACGTTTTCACACTAACGTTGCTGCAATAATGTTGCTAGAACCAATGATAAGAAAGTTGTTATAATGTACTATTCACGTTGTCATATAGCATAGCGTGACAACATCATATCCAAGTTGTCAAAATAACTTTGATGCAATAACGTTGCTGCAACAAATACTACGGAAGTTATAATAACGTGCTATTATCGTTGTCATATAATATAGCATTGCGCGACAGCATCGTCTCCACATTGTCAAAATAACGTTGCTGCAATAACATCGCTGCAAACAATTCTTGGAAAGTTCTCGTTACGTAATTTTCGCGTTTTCATATAGCATTGCGTGACAACATCATCTCCACATTGTCAAAATAATGTTGCTGCAATAACGTTGCTGCAACCAATTATATGAAAATTCTCATTTCGTACTATTCACGTTGTCATATTACGTTGGGTGAAAACATCATCTGAACATTGTCGCAAAAACGTTTCCACAATAACGTTGCTGCAACCAATTATGTGTAAAGTTCTTATTACGTAACAGTTATGTTGTCATATGATGTTGCATGTGACTACGTAATTTCAACGTTATTACTGAAACGTTGTAGCAATAACGTTGCTGCAACCGATTCTAGGAAAACTACCATTACGTACTATTCACGTTGTCATATTACGTTGGGTGAAAATATCATCTCAATTTGGAACCATTACTGCAATAACGTTGCTGCAACCAATTCTAAAAAAGTAATCATTACGTACTGTTCACATTTTCATATAGCATCGGAAGCAACATAATAGCAACGTTGTCAAAATAACGTTGCTGCACAAACGTTGCTGCAACCAATTCTAGCGAAAGCTCTCATTACGTACTATTAACGTTGCCAAATACGTTTGAAAATATTTATTTCCCCCGTAATAGGGTTGTGGTGGGTCGGGGCCATCCCCCACAAACCGTACATAATATACATGTAATAGTCAGATACAAATACAAAATATACAATTACAGATATTCACCCTCTTTTGCTCTTGCAGTACTGAATAGAAATCACTGTTCTATTAAAAAAAGGTGTTATTAAAAAAATACAGTAATACTTATAATAAACCTGCAGATGACAATGTCACTCTCCAGCGCTGCAAGAGCCAAAGTTTGATTTAGCATATGGAATACATGTAATTGATTATATGTTATCTTTCATATTACCCATGATCCAACTGAACCAGCCCCACTCTGTAAAAAGTGAAGTTCAATCCTACTGTGCATCTACATGTGTAAATCGTGTGTTAACCCTTTCAACACTACAGCCATTTATATATGTGTTTTTAAGCAGTGTAGATCCAGACGAGCCGGCTCATGATGAGCTGTATCATTAGGATCTGCACTCTTTGCAAGTAATTTTCATATTTGTTAAAAAAATCAAACTGTTTACAAATCGATTAGTTGACAAGTATTTTGTGTTGAATGGAATTGACAGAAAATTAACATATTATAATCCATTCAAGTTATTTAGGGCTGAAATGGTTAAATGTTAAAGTTGTTGGTAATATTATGTATTGACAAGCCAATATACAATCTGTTCCGATCCCCACACTGGTTATAAAACAAAACGCGGCTGGTTCCGTCAGATCATGGTCTTTGCTTGAACCTGTATTACTCTGTGTATATTATATTCTTCAACTAGATTCATTTATAATGTCGTTATTTCCCAAACCTATAATATGAGGTGGAATGGGTGGGGGGGGGGGGGGGGGTGGGGGGGGGGGGGGGGGGGGGGGGGGGGGGGGGGGGGGGGTGGGGGGGGGGGGGGGGGGTGGGGGAGGGGGGAGGGGAAGGGGTTAAAAGAAAAAAAGAAAAAAAAAACACAAAAGCAGATATTTATTATAGCACCCGTAACAAGCTCAGCTGAAGATGAAATCTTATTTTGGTATTTTTGTTACATAAATTAAACTTGTGAAATGATAATGTATTCCCCATTGTTTGTAAAGTTTTCAAGTATGTTGTCCATTATTACTGTATTCCTGGATGTTTCACACAATAGTTGAATTCGATGCTTCAGTACGCTGAGACTTGGAACTACTTTTGAACACCGGCAATAATAGAGATAGTATTTAGTTTCTAATACTATTAATTGTTTGAAGATACTTAATGTTTTTTCGTAAATCCCAAAGATGAATGATTTTTCGTTAATTGTAATAGTTATATTTTTTGTCGCTAACCATTCTTGAAGTTCACTAAATATGTTGTTTGCAACCTTACAATCTCAAAACAAATGTTTTATTGTTTCCGAAAACTACTTACAGAATGTACATAATGAACTACTGACAATTTTAATCTTATTTAGGAAATCATTTGTGGCCAGAATATTGTGGTTTATTCGGTACTGGAGTGTAAATATTATAATATGTGCCTCAATGCAAGGACCATACATACATATTCATTGGACAACATGCCAACATTTTCATTGCTATGATGTACAGGTATCTTAATATATAACCGCTGTTACATTCTGATAAACATGCTATACTAGTATTCCGTATTGCCTTAGTATAATTAGTATTGTTCGCTGGAGATCTTGTAAGTGTCGATGCGTTTGTGTCGTCCATCCTTTCATATGGTGTGAAGTGTGGGGGACCACCATATCGAAAGAAGTAGAACGAATTCATCTTACGTTTTGTAAAACAATTCTTGGTGTGAAATTATCAACTAATAATGTAGGAGTTTATGGTGAACTATGTCGATATGCACTGTACATTAATAGATACGTCCGGATAGTCAAATACTGGTTTAAATGGATCAGGACAGAAAACTGTATATTAAAAGTGGTACACATGTATAATAATGCTCTATTAGATTGTACAAACGGCGTTAATAACTGGGCAACACAAGTTAAATATGTGCTGGAAATAGAAGGGAATTAACTAATCTATGTATCTTTTTATCAGACGCGTTCGCTATAAGAAAACGCTTAGTCATGCATTATTAACCCTTTCATCCAGAAACATATGGCATTGTCTCTTGATAATATTGGAGTATTACATTAATCGAAAAAGGTAATGTAAATTTGTCAAATCTTTAAAATAGCGACAAACATTGCAGACCATGATGGGACGGCTCATTACGAGCCGGCTCGTCTGGATCTACAGTGTTTTCAAATGTTAGCCTATTGTATGTATGCATGGCTGAAAGGGTTAATACGTTCTTTCCACTCTCTGCTAAAACACTCATGGTGCAATCCATATGATGTCATGTTCATTCATTATGTAATGTCTAGTTGTGTCACTATCTGCATTCGAATTGTAGATATGGATAATACACTATATTGGTTACATTTTCAGGGCGGCTATTTTTAAATCTAATATGTATATGTATATGCCGTTAAAAACTATACAAAATATAAATAAAATAAGACAATTAAAGGTCATTTAGAAGGAACTGTTTTGCGAGGTGAAGCGTTATAGTTCCGGCACTGACCAATATGAATTCACGAGACGGTAATATGGAACAAATATCACGTTTAATGGTCTTTCAATGGGAAACGAAAGTATATAATAAATAATAAATATAGCATTTCAGGGCGGCCATTTTTAATTCCAAGATGTGTGAAGTCTAAAGGAATTGTCGAAAAAATTGGAACCAACCCCAGTTTTGTTACACGGCAAAATGTAAGACTATAGCATACACTAACAGTATATCATATACACTACATGCGTTTTAACACTCCGGCCGCCGCTCTGCAGGCGACGTAGAGTCGCTTGTTTTCTTAGAAGGCCAATATCACAAATGAAACTGTTTCCGATCAGTGCGAGGGTAATTGTATTAATGTGGAAATATGACAGACTGACGGACGGACGGACGGACACTGCCCATTCACGGCGGGGCCCTATAACTATAAGGCTGTATACCAACTGCATGAACATACCTCATACACAATGTGTATGTATAAAACGAACCTGCTCATATGTGCAACTTGAGTGCACAGGTGGAAGACTCAGACCTAGGACCCAATAAAAATAGCTCATTTGAAAAACGTTAACACACCCATCCATTTCCTTACAATATACAGTATAGCCTATAGTGTCTATTGTACGGAAATTGGTGGGTGGAGTAACGGTTTACAAATGAACCATTTATCAGATCCTAGGTCCGAGTCTTCCACCTGTGCTTGAGTGGGGTATTGATCTATTTGAGCTAAAGCACCGGTGCTGCACTTCACACAGGCATAAAATATTCACGTCGAAAAATGCACCAGTTTCTTGACGAGATGCCACTCATCTCTACTTAGAGCGATCGCATAAAACATGTTTGATGTTGCGCATGCTGCCAGCCTGTTCAACATAATATGTATGTATTAGAATCCAAGGCGAGATTCAATTTTCCGTACTATGTCTATACATGTGGTCTGCCTTACAAGATCTGTCAATATGCATGTATACCTTTTCCCAAATGTCGGTTAAAGAGTGTAAATATTATAATATGTGCCTCAATGCAGGGACCATACATACATTGTTTGCTAAACACGTTAATCGCATTACAGTTATGATAATAAATAATAATAATATTTATTCACTGAAACTAAATAGTTTCTCGTTAATCGCATTACAGTTATGCGTTGCAAAGTGTAAATGCTGAAACTTGCAGTTAAACCTATATCTATATTCATTGGACAACATGCCAACATTTTCATTGCTATGATGTACAGGTATCTTAATATATAACCGCTGTTACATTCTGACAAACATGCTATACTAGTATTCCGTATTGATTTAGTATAATTAGTATTGCTGGCTGCATATCTTGTAAGTGTCGATGCGTTTGTGTCGACCATCCTTTCATATGGTGTGAAGTGTGGGGGAATACGAAATCGAAAGAAGTAGAACGAAGTTTTGTAAAACAATTCTTGGTGTGAAATTATCAACCATTAATGTTGGAGTTTATGATGAACTATGTCGATATCCACTGTACATTAATAGATACGTCCGGAGAGTCAAATACTGGTTTAAATTGACCAGGACAGAAAACTGTATATTAAAAGTGGTATATAATATTGCTCTATTAGATTCTACAAAAAGAGGATGTTCCATCGTACATTTTGAATAGCGGGAAATAATACACGAGTGTGCATCGGCTTCTGCGTAAGCAACGAGTTGCTTGCACGGACGCCGACGGACACGAGTGTATTATTTCCCGCTATTCAAACATGTACAACGGAATATCCTATTTATTACACTTCCACGGCGGGATATATATGCACATTTAATCTATTTTTGAGATTATAATCAATGAATTGTGATGTGCGCATGAATAGTTATACAATGAGGTGTTTTCTCGCGTTTTGACGTTACGTTATAACATGATACACTGCGTCTACAGTAGTCGCAAAGTTCAATGACCTTCGACAAAAACATATTTGTTAATATATAACCACTTCAGAGATGAATGGCTTAATTTCAGCGTCTAAGACTGAGTGGCGAACGATGCAGATTCTGATCAGAATACTTGGATGTGCAGATTAAATTGGATCTCTTCTAGCCGTGTGCGGAGCACGAGTTTCTTTGTCGGATTTACAGATGTCAAGGGAAATAAATCCGGTATTTAAAAATGGTAGTGGAATAAATTACAGGCTCTTCGAAAAAAAAAGAGTTAAATTTGCTGTAAGACCAGCTTATAGTTAGTTGTCACAATTGTCAATTTTGACGTCAGCATATGAATTATTTCTTCGCCGGAAATGACGTCAAACGCGACGTCAATTACTTCTTGCGAACGTATTGGAGTAAATATTTCCTTCAAAGAAATAAATCCCTCCAGAATCACGGTAAACCTCTGAGTAGCATGTAATATTGGTCAATATCTGGCATGCAACTTTTTATATTTTAGCACTTCTACATCAGAGAAATTTTAATTTTCAATAAAAAGTTGACATGCTGGTTTACTTTGATGATTTTTCATATTGTTTGTGTTCAATGAATTCCGGCATTTGTATATTTTTGGATCATGACTATTTATTTTAGCGTCACAGATATAATATTAAAAGTATAGAGTTGAAACTTTTAGATGTCAGAGATAATTGGATGCATTGATACTGTGAGAAACTATATTCAGATATTATGCATACTGTATATATGAGATATGGAAATTTGAATGTGGGGATCATTTTTATCCATCCGATACATGATGAGCCGCATTCTATATTTCTCATGTATTTTCACCATGTATGTATGTACATCAGAGAGATGTTTGCTCGCTTGCTTGCTTGGATTTAACGACGGCACTGGATCGATGACCTTGCATGTCGTCTCCCAAGAAGGGGACAAAGGAAGGAGGTGGATACAGAGGTAACCGGCCCCAGGGGGCCTAGATCTTATTAGAATAGTCCCCCTCTGGTTCTTTAACGTGCCTAGACTCTCCCTCAAATCTGATCACATTCAATGCAATCGAAGATCAAACTTTCATACGCACATTCTCATCAGAGGCTAAGCTAGTTGCAATTTACGTGTATTGATTCCGATTTTTAAAACACGCGTTAGACTGAAAGTTGTAGAAGTAAACATGTATGTGATCTGTATAACTGAGCTGCCGGCTGATAAAAGAGGCATTACGGCCTTTATGGCAAGTGTAGATCATGATCATTATGTAGTTATAATGTATAATGTTCGATTGACAGAATAGCGACAAGTGTAGATCCTGTTGCTACGCTGGTCACACACGTCATCATGTGTCTTCTCACAGCTGGTCCAGTAATTGGTGGCAGTTGCTTTAGGGGCTGGGACAGGCTGCGATATATATTATAAGATAGTCCAACCAGTTTGTCGTATGTAATCAAATCTTTCTAGCAAATTTGGCATTATATAATCTAGATTTTTATCAGTGATCACCAAGCTTGCATTTATGTTATTATGGATGTATGGATGATTTTCAAACATGTTTTCGTCGTTTGGGGTGAAAACAAGGTCATATCTGCCACTCCAAATATACTAGCAGCTAACGAGTGGGAATTTCTCCCAATGGACTGGAAGTGGATTTCTGGTTATTGACTACATGTCAATGTACAGTCAACACTAAGCTAATCCCCTCGCTGGCAGCATTGGCAATAATAACATATTTCCTCAGTGACCTTCACATTGCCTATATGCAACAGGGATATACTAGTAGCGAAGGTACATGTACGTGCGTACGTACGTACGTTTGTGCTTTAGTATAACCTTTCATTTCTTAAATACTTTACAAACGCCGGAATGTCTTATACCTGTTTATATAAAATCTGACCATACGATCTCTTTAGCCAATTGAAAATAGACTCGCCTACTTCGCTGGGTGTCCCAGCAGAAATAGTATCTATTCAAGTTTGACAATGTTGCTGTTGTCATATCCATGGAGGCGTATTCTGCTATATCACATTCACACTAGTTGACTATGTAGAACAGTAGATATCCTGGTCAGACTGCGAATGTGCATGCTAATCTGAGTCTATACTGGTTGGAAACATCGCATGGTTCCTATTGTTAATTAGGTACACATATGTGCTGCAGTAAGAAATTAGGACTTGGGATATTATACATTATGTAGACTGTAGATATGACAATGTGTCTCATTACCCCCAACTGCCCACCCCACATGGAATATGTGGCTGGTGGAGCTCCTGATCAAATACTGGTAGTGCATTTGTGAAGTCTAGTAATGATATATACTGCTTGTATTAGAAGCATTTCAAATGTTCCGGACTGAATGGCGGGCAGTGCAGGCCCTGATAGTTATATGGGGTCTACGCGATAACGGGAACATGTAACAGAATCATCATTGTTGTTTCATTGCTTGGCAGATAGTTTATGCCCAGTATGAACCCGAGCTGGGACGGGCATACCACCATAAAACCACAGGCAGCCCAATTAATGGCATTATCAAGTGCCTTGGGACCTCCTGTCAGTCCCTAGCAGGTGCGCAATGATAACATGTGTGTGAAACCGGTACATCGTCAATTGTACATACATATTTCAAGCAAAACGTATAGACCTTATATTACAGAATAAGATATAATGTACGTTGTAATAAAAATGGGATCCCGCTAGTCTTCTTAATGTGCACATATTCGCCAACAGTATGTCTAATATACTGAAAGGATAAATAAACGCAGGGTAAACATTTTAGGTGATTTAAAGTGATGTGTTTGATATTATATACAATATTTTATATGAGTATTAAAAAAACATCTTTAGTCAACACATTATCAAAATTGCATTAGGTTTTGACCGATACTTCATTAGTAATTGAATCACAATTGACGGTACCCCCCAATATCGTACAGTGAAATCCACTGTTTTGTCAGTATCTCGTATGCCCCCCTCGCGCATCTGTCACAGCCCTGATTATCTTGTGCATGGAATTCATCAGTGCATTTATCCTTCTTATTGTGATATTGTTCCACTCTTCCAACAATGCAGTCCTTAGTTGGTCGAGATTAGAAAGGGTATTCCGACACCCCCTTATCCTCCTGTCAAGTTCGTCCCACAGATGTTCGATTGGGGAAATATCGGGACTGTACGCTGGCCAGTCGAGTGCGTTAATGTCATGGTCAGCGAGAGAGTCTTGACAAACTCTGGCTACATGGGGCCGGGCATTATCATGCTGGAAAATTAGTTGACACTTTTGCACAAATGGAACAACAACCGGGCGGAGGATTTCATCCCTATATCTTACGGCGGTTAAATTCCCGGCTACCACAATCAACGGTGACTTTACCCCGTGGGCTATCCCTCCCAAGACCATAACCGAGCCACCCCAAACCTATCCCTCTCAAGAGCGCAAGTGTCGGCGAAGCGTTCCCCACGACGTCGGTATACACGACGTCGACCGTCCGGGCGAAAAAGAGTGAACCGGGACTCATCTGTGAAAAAGACTTGTCTCCATTGCCTCATTGGAAATCGTCTGGGAACATGTGCCGCCAACCAAGCCATAGGACGCGCGTGACGTGCACGAGTGAGAAGCAGACCAATGTAGGGACGACGTGCTCCCAGACAAACCTCGCGCAATCGATTTCTTAAAAGTTTTGGGGTGAATGTGGCGATTATGATTGCCTACCGTGTTAATAGCGGTTTCAGTGGCAGTAACGTGGCGATTACGTAGGTGGGCGAGACGAATAGCCCTGTTTTGACGTCGCGACGTTACTCGCGGACGTCCCGATCTCGGTCGGTCGGCAACCCTTCCGGTCTCTCTCAGACGACGGACAAGACGTTCTATGGTGGAAACATTCACACCGAACTGCATAGCAACCTGTTGTTGCGTTTGACCTTGCATTAGCAATACAATAGCCTGACCCCTCTGAACTTCCGTCAGACGTACCATGATTGTGACAGCTATAAATTCAGTGTAAATAGCGGAAAACGATGTGTATACCTCAAGCGTATCAAGTGGTATGACAAAACGTTTTGACGAACTTATCATCATCATGCTGCATGTGTTTTTGGCTTGTTATCACTTTCTCTATGTGGTACGGTGCATTACACGGTTGAGTAACTTTAGGCACCGGTTTGGGTGCACAGTGACCAAGATAGTCGCCTGGCCGGTTTTCATAATTTTAGGCCAAGCATTTAAATAATTATTGCGTATATTGTTACCATGCGTTAATATGGCTTGCTGTATGTGACGGTACGTAACTCACTATGGAGAGAAAGCGTGTATCTGTACCCGGTTAACTCAGTAGGTCGAGTGATGTTACGGTAAATCAGATTTCCCAACTGCGATCCTCGGGTCAGGTGTGCATTTTTCTCGCCCTGTGATATTTGGCGCCCAACGCGGGACCGTGACTGACAATTATTCCCTAAATTATCCCAAATACACATGCATATGGAATTCAGAGATGAAATAAAAATAGTATTCGGGAACGACTTTAGTTTGGCGGAGGATTATGTCGGGGTACTTAACTCACTTGCAATGCTTTCGTCGCAAATGGTCACGGACGGAAGTACGGACTGACGGACGTATGGACTTTCCAACATTTTGGGTTTATGGGGTATTTCCATTGTTTGAAGATCAAAGAAAAAGCCCCTAAACAACAATAGATTTTAGGAGCTTACGGAATAAATCAAAGGACTATTTTGTGTTAGGCCACGCCCCTAACCTCGTAAAACCCCGGACGTTGGCCCGGACGGACGGAACCTCCATATGTTAATAAGCAATGCGCAAAAATATGGCAATTTTACAAATAAAAACGCATACTCTGTGAATATGGATTGATACGCATGATACATGGCACCAATCACTCCACCATACAATAATCCCTGTTGAGGATCACGTGGTCTGATTATACCGCCTTTCTCAATAGACCGGACTGATCGTCATTTTGATTGGTTCTTGTATTCATATGTATGTAGAAGAGCATTCAGGCTAATTCTTCGTTCGGGCGGGAGATTATAAACCTGCTGTCAGTTCTGCAGGAACTAATTCCTGTATCTTGTCTACGACATTGGTCACTCAAATACCAGCTGGCTCAGTGGTTTAACCCTTTCACCCAAGTAATTGGAATGTATTTTCATATGTTTTATTTTGCAACCAATCCCACCGTCACAAACTGATGTTAAGACGAGTCCATTTATAAAAATGGGATGTGAAAATATAAAAAAAATACATGTAGTTGCAAAAAAAAGTGCAGATCCTGATGAGACGGATCGCTACGAGCCGGCTCATCTAGATCTGTACTGTTTGCAAGCCCCGCTACAGCGGGTTCAAATGGTTAATTACCTGTGACATTGGTCTGTAACCCTTATTGCACCACAGGGCAGTATATTAAACAGAGTGATATCTTGGGTAACATATTAAGATTAATGAACTGATAAATGCACGATGCTGTGTAATAGATTTAAGATTAATTGTTTGATCCATTCACAATATCGGACATATGTGTAGTTTATGTTTTTTCAAAGCCGACCTCTCGCTGACCACTACAGAATTAGCTGACAGACGCTTGTGAAACTGGTTCAGGACCCATATATGCTAGAACTGTCTGTCCATCCGGTGGTATGCCTATTTTGCGAGGACATGATATACACATCACTACTGAGTTTCATATACCCAGCTTATAATGCTTCCAGAAAACCTACAGTATAACATTGAATTCCACTCACCACTCCAGTTCTCACTACTTGGATTAAGTAGGTCAAAACACTGTTAATGTGTAATACTCAATAAAAATACATTTACATGTATTTTAGCAATTCATTATGGCCACATCATTTGATAACGCAACAGATGAATCAACAATCGTTATGAGATGTCTTGCTGGACGAAATGTGGCATATACATGTAATTAGGATTACAATGCAAAAGTGTTTTTTTTTTCATTTAATCAGTGAACATATTAATGTATCACAGTACATTCCAGATACTTAGGGTTGAAAGAGTTAAAAGTCATCCGGTATAACAATGCCCGTGCACGTGCTCGAGTATAGACGACAGGTGAGACTACAATACTAACATTTCATTGGCCGTCGGAGCTCACTGAGAACATGGCAATTCGTGTATAATGAAATTCCGGTGTTCGCAATACCAGTTTGTTTAAGTTTTCTAAATATAGTTCATTGTACATGCGGTAAATATATGTCTTACACATTCACATGCATTTGTGTATGTCAAAATCTCACTACCCAACAACGCTGAGACATGCCATCGAGCAATGGTGGGAGGAACCTTTTCTAAATGCAGGGTTCAAGTTATTGTGCAAATTAATGATTACATTTAATAGACGCAATATGGGATTACTTCGGGCGGCATACTGCGATTTCATTGGACGAGAATCTAGGGCAAACAATAAATTGCGTAATAATCAAAAGTGCTGATTTCATAACAAACGCGGCTCTGTCGAGTTTCTTTGGATTCAGTTAACGAGTTTTGTAAATATCATTTCAAATAATCCCAAATGTTCAAGCATCACACGAAGCTGTACTGATCACCAATTAGTAAGGTGTTTTCTGCGCGTTCTCATTTAGGCATGCATTAATCTACTGTCTGTTCCACGTTTTGCTGCCAACGAACGTTTGGCTATTAAACACATTAAAGGTACATGTCCACGCAGTAGGCACAACATGTTCTTTATAGGAATTAAATAAGGGTATAATTGTGTCACTATTCCACCAGTTCTAAAAGTTACGAGTGCCCACTATACATATATAATCATTTAGCTAATATTTATTTTACTGATAGTGACGCGCGGGGGTATCAGGCTATTTTCATTTGCAAATGAGGCATGATATTTTTTAATTATTTATACTAATTAAATCAATCACCTGAACAAATAATATTGTCCACAGATTAATAAGTATGATCATTGCACATCAAAAAATAATTACAGAGAAGAAATAGTAATGTCAGTTAACATTTTAAGGAAACACGGTTATCGCCCCTGATATCAGTGTGAAAATTCATGTTTGATATACGAAGTATAAAAATGCCAATTAGATCGTCCGGAAATGGTTCATGACTGTTCATTTTGCCCGAACAATGTTATATCTAATGTATGGACGAAACAAATATGCCTCCCTATATTATAACCTGGCACGTGGGCATGTACCTTTAAATCTAAAAATATTTGAAAGTAAGTACTGTTTTATCAATAACAAAAAATCACCCTCCCCAAAAAAAATTATTTGATAAAATTCCATTAAATATCCTTCAGGATAAAAAAAACGAAACATTTTGGAAATGGACTCCCCATGTTAAATTCCCATAGGAAACTCGTTTTTTCACAATAAAATCAATTTTTGATGGAATTTCATCAAACTCATTTTTTTGGGGGAGGGTGACTTTTTTGTTATTGATGAAAAAGTACTTACTTTTAAATATTTTTTAGATTGAATGTGTTTAATGGGCAAAAGTTCGTCGGCAGCAAAACGTGGAACAGACAGTAGTAGTAGTAATAAGGGAGTCAAAATGATACCACCTACGGTGATATCATTTATAACCCTCTATTCTACCCCCACCAACCCCGAAAAATCAAAAATTGGTTAACGAGGAAATTGTCTCCATACAGCAAATTTATGAATTTTTGGAGAAAATAATTCTGAAAAGAGGGAGTCAAAATGAGTCCCAATTATATTGGAAATTGACTTTTGAAAAAAGTCTAAATCATTAATGCAAGTACAATAGTTTATATTCCAACACCCCATTTTTCTCCTCCAATATAGCTAATTGATTTCGTAGATCAGCAACTAATTCCACCAGCTCTAATCTACCACGTTCACCTTTAGCCACAGGGCAGCGTAGTTGCTTATGTCTACAAAGAGTTTGGGCACTAACGAATTTACAAGGGCATCTGGGGCATTGAAATTGCGGGGGGGACACAAGGAATTTTTCTACGTCTCGCTAGATGCCTTCGTAGATAGTCTTTACACGTAAACGTCTTACAACAAGTCTCACACTCCATTATATATGTATATGTATATGTTTATATTCAATTGGTCGTGAAAAAAAACATAATGTTTTCACGCCCAATTGAACAGATAAATTTCATAGGTTATATACAGAAAATATGATAACGCCAGAAATCGAAAGTTTGAGAAGAGAAGCCGAATCTGTAGGGATTACTTATAGTAAACGGTTGAGAGTTAGGGGGTTGACAAATCTGGTAAACGCCACAAAGAATGAGGCGTTTATGAAGCGGTTTACCCGCGCCCACAAAAGAGGAGCCTTTACAGACCTCTCACTAGCAGAGGAAGTTGGTAACAGAATTCAAAAAGAAAGTATTGCGGGGTTAAGGGCTAGTGTAATAAAACCTTCAAGAACCAATAATTTATCCCAAATTAAACACACAGGTGGCCCAATACAAAATAATAAGAACAAATCTATCGTTCGCGCGACAGTGGAAAAAGGTGAAGAAATATTGTGGGCTCGTGATGAAACATTGGAAAAGGTAGAAAATGGAAGACGGGTAGTTACATTATCCTTTCGTAAAAACATTGACATCAACGAGTCTGAACGCATGTCCGATAAACTCGCTCCGTATCTAACAACAAATTTTTATTTGAGATATTCATATTCTTACAAGCTAGAACATATGGAGGAAACTAAAAATGGAAAACCTATGACTATAATATTTCACAAAAATCTCGGTGGTAGCGAACCACTATCATCAATGAAAACCGTTAAAAAATGGCTGTCAGATAAGGAGCAAACACGAATAATGTCCGATAAAATAGACAGACCGAATACAAAGTGGAAGTTTGTAAGATGGGTAGAGGTTTTCGTAAAGCTAATACAGGGCAGTAGGGGAATAGATTTGGGACTACAATCCAAAGAAGCAGAAGGAGCAGAACTTCCAGAATGGTTGAAGAATAAAAAAGGTATGTATTCTTTAGATAAGTATAATGACGACCTTTGTCTGTTCAGGTGTCTAGCTATGCATATGACAAGTGCAAGGCCCGACAGATGCACGGAAAAAGCGAAAGAACTTAGTAAGCAATATTTCGATATTAATGTGGTTTCACCAATTCCTTTTTCAGATCTGAAAAAGGTTGAAGAGTTTTTTAAAATCGGTATAGAAGTATATCAACCGACCAAATGTGACGTATGGTGGTTGAAAAAGGTACCAGCACACTACAAGGAAATAGGTAATAAACCAATGACAATAGGACTGTTTAATAATCACGCATTTCTGATAAAACAAACCTTAAAAACCTATCTAAAATTTACGCCTGCGATAATTGCAAACAGAAATTCACGAAAGCGAGTAATATGAAGAGACACGGACCAAAATGTATGAAAGGTGAGACAAAAGTAATATGTGATGGTAATTATTTAGAGCGCCCGCGTTCGTCGTTCGAGAAAGCGTTCTACCCAAAAAGTTCTAACAGTTATGGGGCGATCGATTGGATGTACTCTGTGGAAAAGCAGGAGGGAATTCACATTCACCACGAACAGTGCGGACATGGGGGTGAAAGATGGATTTTAGGAGCTTCAGTAGATGGATACTGCCAAGAAAACAATACCGTATATCAATATCACGGCTGTTACTGGCACGGGTGAAAGATTCATGCAAAGCATAGAAAAGAAGAACGCACATCCACTATGAGAAGAGATACATTTATTAGAAGAAGCAAAGAATTCAACCTAGTAGTTATGTGGGAATGCGAATTCCAAAGAACGGGTAAAGATATAAAGATCGGTTGCGACACTACTCTTTATCCATATCAGATAGTATATGATTTTGAGGCGTATCTCAACCCAGAATTTAAAACGCTAGGTAATAGTTTAGAGTACGAAGCTGAGCACGTTCCGGTAAGTGTTAGTATAGGAGATAATTTCTCAGGAACAGTAACTCATATTTGCGATAAAGATCCTGAAAAACTTATAGAAAAATTCGTAGAAGATTTGAAAGTCAGGGGAAAAGCTATAAGAGAAGAAGTGTGGTTAAGATATGGGTTTAATACAGAACATTTACGTAAAAACCAAATCGCCAAGATCGAACAGTGGATAGAGCAAGTACCGGTAATAGGTTTTAACAGCAGTAAGTACGATATAAACTTAATAAAGAAATATTTAGTAGGCGAATTGGCATCAACAACAAAGAAAGTAATGGTGGGAAAACGGGCAAACGCGACAATATTTCTATTTAATCCGGAGTTTAGATTTCTTGATGTAATACTTTACCTAGGATCGGGTGTAAGTTACGATAGTTGGATAAAAGCCTACGACTGCAAAGGACAGAAATCTTTCTTTCCTTACGAGTGGTTCGATTCTCCAGACAAACTTGATTACCCAGGACTGCCTGATATAGAGAATTGGTATTCCAAACTATCAGGGAAAATGTTACTAGATGAAACAGAATTAAGTAACTGTCGTAGAATTTTCGAAGAAAAGAATATGAAAATTTTCAGAGATTGGTTGAAATATTATAACGATTTAGATGTAGCACCGTTCCTAGAAGCGGTGGAAAAAATGTGTGAATTTTATAAACACAGAGGTGTGGATATTTTCAAAGATGCGGTAACACTACCTGGAGTAGCTATACAATATTTATTGAGAGGAACCAATAAAGAGCAAAAATCTATAAAGGTGGTTATACGGGAGGGGGCTCTATATGTGCCAAAAGAAGAAACATACGAAATGATGAAAGACGCTCTAGTCGGGGGCCCATCAATCGTATTTACACGCTATGCAGAAGCCTGTGTTTCAAATATTAGATCTAATTCCACAGGAATTAACAAACCTTGCAAGGCTATTTTGGGGTATGATGCAAACGCGTTATATTTATCTACGTTAAATAAAGATATGCCGTGTGGGAGAGAAACTATACACCATATAGATACCCCACATAATCCTAAATTTATTAAAAAGTTTTGTAAAAGAGTTTTATCTGGAGACTGGTTTGGGTTTGGGTTTGCGGAGGTGGATATAGAAGTTCCACACAACTTAAAAGATAAGTTTTCTGAAATGTCTCCACTTTTTATAAACAGGGAGAAGTAGATGTTGATGAGGTTCCAGAACACATGATAAAATATTTGGAAGATACTGGAAGAACTAGAGGAAATGGAAGAAAATTGGTGGGATCTATGTCGGCCACCAAAGTACTGCTGTACGCGCCACTATTGAAATGGTATTTAAAACACGGCCTAGAAATAACGGGAGTTCATCGTGTTATAGATTATATTAGTGGAAAACCCTTTGAATGATTCGCAAAAGAAGTTACAGCCGCAAGACGAACAGGCGATGTAGAACCAAATAAGAAACCAGTAGCGGATATAATGAAATTATTAGGTGTTGTGGAAAAATGATAGAGGCAAAAGAGAAACATTTAAATGCGACATATACACAAAACGAAACCTGTGTTGACAAAGCGTTAAGATCTGCATTCTTTGACGATTTGAGATAGGAGATGCGTACGAAATATCTTCCCGAAAACCCCGGTGTGCAGTAAAGAGCCCCTTCCAATGTGGAATAGCGGTTTATCAACTAGCTAAATTGAGAATGTTTGAATTTTACTATGAATTTCTAGACAAATACGTAAAAAGAGAAGACTTTGAATTAATACAGATGGACACGGATAGTATGTATATAGGAGTTAGTGGAAAATATATAGAGGAATTGATTAGACCCAATTTACTAGACGAGTTTGAAAAAGAAAAAAAGAAATGGTTGGCTTGGGATAAATGGAGCGAAAGAGAGCCAGGACTTTTCAAAATGGAATTTAGCGGAGATAGGGCGATAGCGTTATCTAGTAAGTGTTATTTCGTAGAAAAATTTAATTCAATTAATAAAAACTCTGCGAAAGGAATGTCCAAGAGAACTAACAATTTAAATTGGGATAGATATAAATGAGTACAAATCGAAACTACAGAAGGTGGAAAACACATTATAGATGTAGCACAAAATAGAGGATTTAAAATGAAAGACGGCGTTATGAAAACGTACTGTCAACAAAAATTAGGATTCTCGGCGTACTACGATAAAAGACGCGTGTTACCAGACGGAATACATACAGAACCTCTCTAACGATCCGGGGGTAGCTGGGTGTCAGAAGGTACCATAAGAAGTTATTCGCGAACAAAACCGCGAGATGGACCATCAGCCAAATAATAGAGCACGGGCTCATCGGGTTTGGTAATAGAGCGATCCAGATGATATACATTCAGAGACCACACGGGATCAGTCGCGCGGCGGCTGCCACCTTCGAGCTCTCCCGGTTGATAGAGGTACCGGACGTCAACATCCGATGGAAGTCGTTGCTCCTCTAAACCAACACCCGCCCGTGCGAGACGGCAGAGGGCTTGCTCGTCACCTTTTTAGACTTGATGGCATCTACAGGCGTCTTACCTATCAATCTGGTCACCTCTCCGTTCAGTGCGGAGACCACGGCGGGCAGTCTGCTCACCCACTCGGTCGATCGCGAATGGGGGTCTACAAGTTATTTGGCATATTGATGACCAAACAGTCTCTCAGCCAGGGTTCGATTGAACCGCTCCACGATCCCCTGGTCCCGGTGGATGTTGACGCGGCCGCGTCTGATAGAAACTTTATGCTTAGACAATAGATGAGAGACCGCGCCCATGAACTCGCGGCCGGGATCGACCTGGAGAAGATTCGGCCATTTGAGAGGACTCCTCTTATATATTCGGGAAAGAGCCTCGGCCACCTCCTTAGACTCTTTAGTGGCCAACTGCTCAGCCCCCTTATAACGACTCGCTACGTCAACGATTGTCAGCGCGTACTTGTACGTCTTGCGACCGACGCGATCGTGAGGGAGAAACAGGAGATCCGCTTGGTGAACTTGGTTCGGCACCGGCACGTCGAATTTCGGGCGTGGAATATTGTGAGGTGCGGGTAAATAGATCTGCCAGATGGCCTGCTTCTTGAGCCATTCCTTGACTGCGTTTTCTGAAACCTTGGTCGCCGCCGCGAGGTTCTTGATGGCCGCGAGTCCCTTCCAGTAGCCGCGTGGGCTATATTATGTATTCGCCAGCTTGCGCGTTAGTTTGGTATCAAGTTTGCGCATGTTCATCGTATGCGAAGTATTCTAATATATCGGACAATCTCCAACATGCCCTCGTCAGCTCTTCCGGTAACTGCGTCGTTAATAATAAACCTTTGTTGGAAGTACAATCGCGATTGGTTTTGGAGGTTAAGTTCTGAAGGAACTCGGAGGAATCTAATTCATCCAATCCCCCAGGATTGGTGGGGGAATCTAACATCCGCTTTGCGAAAAGGGTGGTCGTTTTTTTCGTCCTCGCGCCACGTCTCGAGAGAATTTTGGGCCAGACGGATCATACCCTTTGTACCAGCTATGCGGTGTTTAAGGGCCGTGTAGCCTACATCGATCAAAGCGTAATAAAGTTCGTCAACTAACATCGTTATATATATATTTAAACAAGTTCAGTTGCTTATTTCAATCTCGATTGAATATATAGTAGCTGACGAGACCCACCACACTCATTCACATGACGATGAACGCGATCTCGCGGTCTTTTTGGGCCTCTGACGGTACATAGAAATCTGAAAGTTGGGGCTCGGGATCCATTGGATCGAGACTTTTCTGCGGATATGCCAGCGCGTACTCGTGGTTGGCTTCTTCAACGTTCTGGAAAGTTTGCGCGGCGTGATTCTCGCGGCGAAGCTCTTCGTTGACCCAGTCCAGATGTGCGGTTCGTTTTTTCGACCACGCTTCCTTTGCGCTATTGAGTTGTTCTACAGCTAAATCGTGACGCTTGCGCTCCTCATCCACGTTCGAGCTTCTCATTTTCGAGAATATAAAGTTGCTACCGCTGAACGCCAATGCGTTTACAAGCGCACCACCTATCATTATTCCGATCGAAGCCATTTATTTCCATATATTAGCAGGTAGAATTCCAACTTTAATTAGATAATCTCGGGTCCAAACTGCGGTCGCTACATCTAAGTTCGCGAGCCCTACGTCTCTCACAGTAAAGTCCAATTTGGGAGCGGACCCTCCTAGGGCCATCTTTGATAGTCGAGCATACCCGATACTGAAACCCGATATCACCACGGCGTGATAAAGCGCATTCACTATCATTTTACCATCTTGTTCAGCCATTATTGCATATAAAAGGGATCGCGATCAATTTTTAAATGGGGCGCATCCAATCGTTTCGTAACGTTTTTAGGAACCTCCGTTGGAGTTCTGTTGTTGAAATGGAAAAGCACACACAGGGTGCCCACAACTGTCAGACCACCACCAACAACCCACGGGATCCAATCAGTATTGGGTGTTGAGTGCGCTTCCAATTCAATCGGGGGTGTTGTTGCACTCGGGATTGAAGTTGAACTCGATTGCAGATGTTTTGCTGTCTCCGTCCCCAATCTCGATAGGAGTTTGGCCTCCCGAAGCTCGGCGAATATTTTATCTTGTTTAACTTTTCGGGTGGCAGCCGCCGCCCACCCAGCTGCCTGTCTGTTTGGGTTTTTATGTCGTGCAACCCCCAACTCCAATCGCGATTGGGTTGTAGGATCAATCGGGTTCGAAATTGGAGTTGGAGCAATCCCCAACGCCGTTGGAGGTGCAATCGGGGATTGCTGTTCCGTCACGCTCGCGGGTGTGTCTTGTGTCATCATTTATAATATTAGGGCTTATAGTTCGTGGGCATATATGTCCAAATTGACAGTGTTTACCCGTGGTCAACGCGGTTGTCAGCGGAGCTAAGTACATTCCAAACTTGTGATAAATTGAGCAGCAGGCTGTTCTAAGAGTGTGTCCTATAAAAAGGTCAGTCTCTAGATCGTGAATCAACCCCTCGGTGATTGGTATAGGGAGAAATATACTAACGGCTGTAGCGTACAAATGAATAGCCGCCGATCCGAGAGTTGTTGTCATCTCTGCACCTAACCGAGATTCGTATCGCGCATACATTTTATCGATCTCCGCATCTGACGTCTTATCCACCTGACAAACTGAGAGACGCCTACCGAGATAATGCTCCGATTGTCCCCCAGCAACCAGCGCAACTAGCCGCTCTCGTCGCGCCGCGTTTTCATTTTCATTCGGAGTCGTTGCACTCAACCCAACTGCCGTTGGAGTTGAAGTTGAACCTGATTGGGTTGAGGTTTCATTTCCTCCTAATTCGCGATTAGGGTTCAACGGAGTTGAGGTTTCTTCCATTAGCTGATCGAGAAGTTCGTCGCAGTTCATTAGTGCTAATTTTCTTTTAACTATTCTAACAAGTCTCATCACTTTAACATATTGCCAAGCGCACCACCCGATACTTATGATCACCGTTATGCTCGCAACAAAGCTCGCAGCGGAGCACCAAATTGTTAACATTGTTAGCCATTGTTCAGCATTTGTTCAACATTTGTTAAGCAATTGTTCAGCATTGTTCAGCATTTACTCAGCAGTTACTAACGAGCGTTAATTAATTGATAACGTTATAAGAAGTTGGTTGATCAGTCTTTAGCAGAAGCTTGGCGTGCTTAGTTGGGATAATGTCGTTCTTTCGAAGACAGTCATCGAATGAGTCTCGGTCCTTGCAGTGAAAGAGGGCGACCCATTTCGTTTGCTCGCACAGATCCTTGAGGACGGCGTTGTATTTTTGAGTGGAGATCCATACGCTTTGCCTCGCATGGCGGCCAGAAAATGCGAGCTCCAAGAGCATGTCCTTCTTTTTGGTCATCGCCGCCTTGGCCGAGCAATCGTCAATCACATATAGGATGGGCTCACCCTGGAATCTTTGATATAAACCACGCAACCAATCGTGAAGCCTATCACCGGGGTCAATAACGTATACCTCAGGGTCGGTCCATATCCACGGGCGCCGCTGATAAGTATCGTTGTGCCGCACAGTGGGACATAGGATCACAATGTGACGAAAGGCATCGCGGTAGGACCCCTCGAGTAAGTCGAGGATGAAAACCGTTTTTCCACATCCTGTCTGCCCACATATTATGGCAGAGTGGGCATCTCCAATCGTGAATTGATATTGATTGCTAATTTTCTTAAAATCAGTAGATCGCTGATACGTATCGGCCATCTTCGATGTTCAGTTGTACGTCTGTAATTATATATAAGTACACGTTCAATGCGCCATTTCCATCCGCCTCTTTGGTTATCTGGATCGTCACACCCTCGCTAGCGTTCTCAACTTGACGTCCGCTACCGTGCATTTGGTCGTCGTCGCTGGCTCGCATGTCTAACCATAACGCGTATTTGGTAGTCAGGAACTCCGCGAGGGAGACGGCCGATAGCTGCAGGTCTTTGGCAACCGCGGCAACCTCCGGGGAGCGTTTAGAGCCGGAAGCAAACTGCTTTCTGACTTCGTCCCACTGCTGGTTCGCGCGAAGGCCCGCGCTGTAGAGTTGATTGGGGACTCCCTCGATCGTCACCTCTACCTTCGTGATTTTGGGGTTATAGAATTTGTCGGGGTTTTTCTAGCACCGAACGCGAACCTAAGCATCCTCAAACAGCATCAGTATACCTTTCATAGAGCGGGCGGGAACGTTGACATTAATATTCCACAATGTGTCGCTTTTGTCTTTCGTCATCTTGCGGTGGCGAAGAACTCGGTCGTAAAGTATGGCAACGCGCCCGGCGTACTGGGTTCTGATCAATCGCGCGAGTTCGGGCATCGTGACCATGTCGTACTCCAGCGAAACATTGTCGATCGTATACGTCGATAACATGTCGGTGGCTATGAGAACACGGCCGTAGTCGTTGAACGTTAGTTCGTATTCGAGGCGGTCAGCCAAAGCACTCTGATAGTAGAGCATGACTCTCCAGCAACTCAAAGTCGAGCGGGATGTAGAAGCGGTTGCCGTAAGCGGCCGCGATCGCATTGTCGCTCGCGTTGTTCCACCCCGATTCTAAGTTTGGTTACGTTCTTATTTTTACTGGTGTCAATACCCTGATAGACAGTGTTTTCGCACTCTTGCGCCTCATTACCAGAAATCTTTATCATGGTCTTCTTGACGATGGCGCGACCCAGGTTCTGAACGACGGTTCGGTCCGCATCCGTCGACGTTAGTGAAATAGTGAAAGCGAGGCGAACAGTACCCGGCACAATGACGTCGTGAGTTCCGAGGTTGGGGAAGCGGACTAAGAGCTGCTGGTTCTGGTCGATCGTCGATGGGTTGTTCGTAATAACGACGCTCTGTCTCACGCTTTTGCCATTTTTGCCCCGAGGGGCTCACGCAGTCTGCGGTATGGATTGAGTTTGCGACCGTATTGACTCGAAGACATAACTTAGTGAAACTATTAAACCCGTATGGTTTTGTCTTTAATACATAATTAATTTTAAGAAAATTATAGAGATGGCTGATTACGATATTAACATGGATGAAATCGGCAGAGACGATTTCCGCGATGACGATGACCTCGACGACGTTGACGAAACGACCTTCATAGATACACCAGGAACTTCAGCTGCTGGTGTCCATATGTGGGAGGCCCCACCCGAAACTCCGGCATGGGCGGGCGGTACCGAGATTTCTGCGGGGATCTCCAAGAAGTTCCTGGCGCCTCTCAAGGAAACGGAGTCTCGGGTGAAACGATGGGAGATTAAGGTGTCTAAACACGGCATCAATGCCACGTTGGAGTTCCGCAGCACTAAAAGAGGAGACCTGTGGGTTAAATGGGGCAAGAACTGGAAGTTGCTGACGTTTAAGAACGATCCGAACCGGTTCGGAGTGGACCTCGCTTGAGCTCTCGGAGTGATCGGGGACCGGTCGCAGGGGTCTCAACAAATGGTAAAAACCCTACAGTCTACCGACGAAACGCTGGCGAAGACGGCCGCCTCTATAGAAACGAAAGAGCTCAGCGATGTCCCTCGTATAGCCACCGACGGTATTCACACAATTGAAACCACGGTCAACGAAATAAACGGCACGAAATATGACCCACCGTTACCTCTTCGCGAACTCCTGGGACTCGATAAGGCTCTGCAAACAACTCGGGGCGAACTGGTCAATAACCTCTCCAAACTCACGGCGCTGGACAAACATATCGCGCTAGAAGAAAGAAAACTTGGGGAAATCCGTGGCGATAGAGATTCTACCGAGAGGATCAACAAACTCCTGCGGTCGTTGCGGGATGAAAGAGAAGCTCGCTTGGAGGCTGCCTCGACTAACCGTGAGACGCTTTCCGGCCAATTAAGTCGGAGCCGCCAAACAATTTCGAGGGTCCTGCACGAGGACACGACACTCGGTGAGCGTCTTCCCACTCTGTTCAGAGAGAAGGGCGTCACGATAGTAACCATCATCGCAGCTTTCAGCATGATTATATCGACCCTAATTATATCTATATCGTCTCTATTTCTAGCTGTAATATGGTGCCGCACCATAGCTGTCATACTGTGCCGCACCAGCGTCCGCACCAGCACCCGCACCAGCACCCGCGCCATCCGGCGGAGCCAAGGAGTGGGTAAAAAAATAAAAAAAAAAACTAAAAGCCCTCGGCCAGTCTCCTGGCTAAATTAGCAGGAAAGGTGGCTGCTGCGCTGCCTGGGTTAATAGGAGGTCTCCTCTCCTTCTTGTTATCTATATTATCAAAAACGGTCGGATGGCTCGCCAATAATGCTTGGGCTTTAATCGTGGCGATCGCCGGTCTCCTACTATTCTCCGCCCGAGAGTTCCTAAAACCAAAGCGCGAGTAGTCCGACCACTACGAGGGCGACGACGAGCCCTAATTTCTCCTCCTCGTGTGTTGTGCTTCCAATCTCGATTGGTGTTTCAACATTGTTGATGATTGGATTGGGGGAACTCGATGGTGCATCCAATTTGCGAATTGGGGGTACTGGGTTCAACGGAGGTGTATCCATTTTGTGTTTTATTCCGCTTACAACTCCGCTCCCGACCGTCTTGGGGCGGGGGGGGGGGGAGTTTGATGATACCCGTGTTCACGTTCCCGTTGCGGCCGATTTTTTGGTTGGTGGTTGCGACTACGATCTGATTATTGTAACCGTCAACCGGGTCGTCTCGTAGTATCATATTACTCGGCGCCATATAAAGACCTACTCCAAATGCGTAGTCTACCGGGGTGCGGGCAGTCTGTAAAACGTCTTGATACTTCTGGATCGCCTTCTGGAGGTCCACCTTAGCTGAGATGGCGTCCTCGACAAGTGCCAAGAACTGTTTTTTTGTGCTTCAAATTGGCCGTTCCCGTACCCAGTATAGCGCTGCGCGTTTGCTTCTGTGAGGCGAGGATTGCCCATACGTATACGCGAATGGATTCGTTGAGGCGAATAACCCCACCCTGCGTAAATCCAGTGCTTTCATCTAACATAAAGGTGGTCCACGCATTTGGCATCTGTGGAGTATCACCCAGGTCTAGGTATTCCACGTGGGCTACTTTAGTAGGTAGCCAATGACAATAACCGTCTTTACACGCAAGCCCTCCAAGCACTTCATCACCGAACGTCATCGTATTCAACTTATAATTATATTTAGTCCATGTTGCCATTTTTCTAACTGGTGGTGGGGTAGCTCCGCGAGCACTCCACACCCTGAGAAATATGCGGGAACTTTATCAAGATGCCCACCACTAACTAAGCCTTTAAGGTGAACTAACCCTAAACTGTCGGTTGGGGTGTATACTTTCTGTCTCCAGTCCGCGTCTTTTGGTACCCCAAATTCGTTACACAATCTTTCGAACGCCTTACGGTCATATGTGCTGGAAATGGGAACCCAACCGTCGTCTTGAGGTAGTGGAATACCTAGTTCTTTGAGAATCCTCCTAATTGTGTAATACACGTGAAAGTTGTAGACACTTCGGAGCATGACATTCTTGGATGTCAGATGGTCTTGATGCGAAACTCCGCATCCGGCAGTTGCGCACCATACAGCGAAAATTAGCTGGTTCTGCCAGAAGTTCATATGGGAAAAATTCCATCTTAGTATTACATCTTGACTAGTAGTCTTTGGAACTACATATTTCTCAAACGTCTTAGGAAAATTGGTGGTAAAGCCACTTTTCGGTCTAACTGTTACAGTTGGGTGTACAAGGTGATTAACAACGTCTTTTTGCGTGTATTTACCTCCGACAGCGTACTTTGCATTAGAGTTAAAGCTAAATGCTTTGGTATCCATTGAAAGATATTATTATGTTTGCTAATATCACTAATGTTCAAAAAGAGAGTTGTGAACTTCAAAAATCAATCGACAACTGCTGCGGAAAACGCCGGGTGGGCCTCAGAACAATTACCTTCTAGGTCGGGTGGCAGAATGTGGGAAAGAGTGAAGGTTTTACTATGTGAAGGATGAACAACAATTAGGTGTAAAGCTGCCTCACGGACTGTGGGGAATAAGACAGCTCAAAGATTTTGTCAACTCAGAGCTTGACGGTATAATCAACCTCACAGTATCGAAGGCTACCGGGCTCACAACAATGACCATTAGCCCTGATAATAAGGTAGTGGTCTCCCCATGGTTGGGTATTAAACTCGGTTCTAGAGAGACATACTCCGTAAATAAAGGAGTGTTTACCTCGGGTGAGTACGTCGGTGATAACCCGGTGGACTTCGACTTCACGAAAACTCTCAGGGTGCACCTGGATCGGGTGAACACGTCGTACAACACGGTAGACGGATTCCCCAGCACATTACTGAAAACCGTGCAAGCCAGCGACTGTTTCTTTGGGGATACGGTGACCTTAGACTTCCCACACCCCGAGATGAAAGTTTTTGAAACGGGACACATTCACGAATTTACGGTCTCTATTCTCGATGATCAAGCGAGAAAGTTGAATAACTATTACCCGATTTCGGTAGTTCTCGAAATTTCCAATTGAGTATAGGTGCCCCAATATTATAATTTAATTTTATTATGAGTATATACGGACCAGGTAGTTCTTCCGATTGGGTGACAGATTCAAAGAATTTGGAGCCGGCAGGAGGGGGATTCGTCCCGACAGAGAGCGACTTTTTAACTACCGGAAAAACCAAGGCCCTGATCAATAAAACTATATCGAAGGCCACAAACGGGATTCACAGGAGTATAGCAGATGTTAGAGTAGAAGTGCTAACGGCGACTGCACAAGTTGGGGAAGAGGCCCGGGCGAAAATTGAGGGAGTCCGAACGGATATTGAGAAAGATCAGGCGGCTTATAAGGTGTTGCGCTCAGAGGACTCTCTCATCAGAGAAGCACTTACTAAACTAGGAGGAAAAATAACAGAATTTCGAAAAGAGGCCCGGTTGGGGATTGAGGGAGTCCGAACGGGTATTGAGAAAGATCAGACGACCCTTACGGATGCTTATAAGGTGTTGCGCTCAGATAACTCTTTCATCATAGAAGCAGCACTTACCAAAATAGACAAAAAAATAACAGAATTTAAAAAAGAGGCCCGGTTGGGGGTTGAGAAAGACCAGACGGCCCTTACGGAGGCTTATAAGGTGTTACACTCAGAGGACTCTGCGGCACTTACTGAACTAGGCGAAAAAATAACAGAATTTCGAGAAGAGGCCCGGTTGGGGATTGAGGGAGTCCGAACGGGTGTTGAGAAAGATCAGACGACCCTTACGGAGGCGTATAAGGTGTTGCGCTCAGATAACTCTCTCATCACAGAAGCAGCACTTACTAAAATGGACAAAAAAAAAACAGAATTTAAAAAAGAGACCCGGTTGGGGGTTGAGAAAGATCAGGCGGCCCTTACGGAGACTTATAAGGTGTTGCGCGAAGAGGACTCTCTCATCAGAGAAGCAGCACTTACTAAACTAGACGAAAAAATAACCGAATTTCAAAAAGAGACCCGGTTG
Source organism: Conchocele bisecta (assembly GCA_029237695.1). Lineage (NCBI taxonomy): Eukaryota > Metazoa > Mollusca > Bivalvia > Lucinida > Thyasiridae > Conchocele > Conchocele bisecta. Next base: position 72,311,671 of record CM055274.1, on the reverse strand, counting down.
GGGGTTGAGGGACTCCAAGAAGACCACCAGGCGGCCCTTATGGAGGCTTATAGGGTGTTTCGCTCAGAAGACTCTCACAGTACCCTTCAACAGAGAAGCAGCACTTACTGAACTAGATGGAAAAATAACAGAATTTCGGAAAGAGGCTCGGTTGGGGGTTGAGAAAGCCCGAGAAGACCACCAGGCGGCCCTTACGGAGGCATATAGGGTGTTGCGCTCAGAAGACTCTCTCAACAGAGAAACAGCACTTACTGAACTAGATGAAAAAATAACCGAAAAACTGAAACGTGTTCGTAGAGCCGCGACCAAAGCGCTTGAGGAGACCTCTGAAAATATTCGTGCTGAGGCCCATACCTCTATCGGGGGGCTTGCCGGATTGGTGGAAACATTGAAAACGCAAAAACGTGTCATCACAGTTTGGGCTGAGAAGCGGGGCCTATTGAATGAGGGGCTCTATGAATATTCGTTCGGTGCCAAAGCGAGCAATAAATGTGGGGGATACGCCATGCCAGCTTCAGGTACACTTCTCCGAATGACTGTCTGCTCGGTTAATGCTAATGGTAAACCTGTGGGTGCGGTCGTGATAAATATTGGAGTCAATAAACTCGCTGGAGATATTTCATCGGTGGTTTGGTTCGCCGGTGATGATCTAATTAGACTTTCCGAAGGTAGTGTTATTAACTTTGTTACGAAAATCGCTGACCCAGCGAGTTCTTCCACTATTGTTTCATTGTTAATTGAACTTAATTTGTAAAATACTAATATATTGAAAATCATGAACGAATCACCGTATCCGATTGTCAATACCGCTCCACCAACACTGTATCCAATTCTCAATACCACTCCATCAACACTATCCAATTAACGAAAGAAGTTCAGATGTTAGGTTGAATAATATCGTCGCTATGCAGGATATTTTAGTTAGAGAATGTGCAAATAGAAAAAGACACGCTAACAAATATAAGCGCGCGGCGAACATAGCTGAAGCATCTAGTACGGTTCTGGCAAGTTTATCTGTAATGGGTGGTGCGGGGACTGCTGCACGCTATCTACAATTGTAACGGTTCCACTTGCAGGGGTTTTGAGTGGAATTACCGTTGTTTATCTGGTATACTTTTTGTATGGTAATTAGGGCGGCGGGTGGAAAACTCGAGAAAAAATGTAGAAAACATGATAGAATATCCGTTCTCGCTAGGTCTAAGAAAAATAGCATCGACGTTATGGTGTCCAAAGCGTTGTCCGATAAGAAAATATCAAATTTAGAGTTTGAATCCGTGGTGGAAGAAATGGGGAGATATGAAGAAATAAAAATGATATTAGAATCAAGGCGCGCGCCACCATGCCCAAAATTGAGTGTACTGATTGGGATAAATTTAGGGTAAAACTTGGAAATAAAGTCGGAGGAAATGTTACAGCACCATTGTGATATTTTATAAAATAATTTTTAAAAAATAATTAATTTTCTTATAATTAATTATATTGGTGCAGTAAACAAATTTACATACCTATACAACATGTGTTTCACTGAGAATTACGCCGTAGTCGCATAACAAATTCAGTCGAGGATTACACTGTAATCGCATAACAAATTCAGTCGAGGATTACACTGTAATCGCCTGTGTACACACTGTCTGTGTAAATTGATACACTCGGCTATCAATTTACACATGGTTCATAACCCGTGTAATTGAAACATTGTCGTTACAACATAAATTAATTACTATGTAATAATAGGGGGTGTTCAGCTTTAAATTATTAAAAAAAATTACAAAAATAATTATAAAATTAACAAAATAACGAACCATCACATGTTTTCTTTCGCCAATAGGTATTAATAAATAATTATAATTTGCACACCATTTGTATGTTGTATAGTAAACTGATGAGTATATATACGTTTGTTGACCTTACAACAATTGGTCTCATCTCGTGCATGCCATGTTGTTGATCCGGTATGACGTCCGTCTCGTCTGTTTAATGGTAGCAGTCTATACATATGTGTGTATTTGGCGATGTAATTGCGTAGCTCAAAGGTGCCGGCCTAAAAGATTTCTGCCTAAGAGCTTGCAATTTCGGAAACCAAATTCACAAAATAGGCTCGCCTTACTTCGCTGGTTTCTCTGAATTGAGGAATTGGCAATGGGGTTAAAGGCGACCCGTAAAACTAGACTGTGAGCCAACAGATGCGTGGGCTTAAGAAAGGTCCCAACACCCCAGTGGCTGGGTGCCGGCTAAGAAATCTGCCCAGTCGCTGGGGGTGTTGTGCACGAGTGGAGGCTTTTGCTAATTTTTTTTGTGCTTGTTCAATAATAACTTTTCAATATCTTTATAAGCGATATCGTAAAAGAAAAATGTTATATTCGTATAAACGAATCGTTGGGTTTTAACAATTTTATATAATACACCTTAGTTTTATATCCGATACGCATTATCCGTCTTAATGTTTGTATTTGCCTCTTGTATAGTTCGCATAATTGCCGGTATAATATTGTAAATGCAACGTTTTTATCGGAGCGTAATAAATTAAGCTGATATTTCATGTATTCGATATCGCCTAGTGTTTTCATTTTATAGAATTTATATATTGGACTATAACCCCCGTATTCTTCGTAAACTTCTTCGGCACAGGCATTATAAGCTTTCAATTACAATTGTATTTTATTATCCATTTTCTCTAATAATTGGTATTGTTTTTTCTGTTCAATTTCCAATATAATTGGGACTCATTTTGACTCCCTCTTTTCAAAATTATTTTCTCCAAAAATTCATAAATTTGCTGTAGGGAGACAATTTCCTCGTTAACCAATTTTTTATTTTTCGGGGGTGGTGGGGGTAGAATAGAGGGTTATAAATGATATCACCGTAGGTGGTATCATTTTGACTCCCTTACTACTACTGTAGTGTACATTCTATTACGAGTATTAAAGGTACATACCCGCGCAGTAGGCACAACATAGGAATTATATTTCTTTATAGGAATTAAATAAGTGTATAATTATGTCAATATTCCACCAGTTCTAAAAATTACGAGTGCCCGCTATACAAATATAATCATTTATTAATTATCAATTTACTGTTAGCGACGCGCGGCAGTAACAGTCTATTTTGATAATGTGCGGGGACGACGACTTTCACATCACGGCTTGCGGTGCGCATGCGCAGTATACTACGCGCGTCAGTAGGCTTCCCAATATGTAAACAAGAATATCAACATGTCGAAATTTCCAGGACGGAAATTGTATGAAACGGCGTCGGCCAAAAAAAAGGCGAAATGTCTGAGGGACAGGCAGTACAGATAGAGAGTAGTTAATATTGGCGACCAGATCACCAAATGGAAAGAGTTACGTGGAGATTTAGATTTGGACTCGAACAGAGATTTTTCTTCTCAACTTCCGATACTTCACTGCGCATGTCAAAGTTGTGATATGATTGACCTTGTCACGTGACAAGTATTGGTAAAAATAGCACGAGGTCGGAAAATACCCTTTCTGGTCGCGACATATAAAATGCGATTTAACACCAATTAACACGCGCCGTAATTAAAAATAACTCGTTAGTGGGTAGACAAATGGCTCTTATAAGGCATGACAGAAAATGAAAAATAGTAGTACAGTGTAACCTGCTGCGTGGGCATGTACCTTTAATACATTGTCTTATTGTATTGACAAAACTATTTGTATGCAATAGATAAGTTACATTTGTGGTAGTTATAGACTAAAAGTTGGACACGATATGACAAAACCGGGATCAATGTATGTCATTTACGATCAGATGAGTATGTCGCATAGGCGGCAGAACCGGAAAATTATTATGGGCGGGGTGAGGCACAGTCTTAAGGGCCCAACGGGCCCGATATTGCTATGGGGGTCGGGGCATGCTCCCCTTGGAATGTTTGAAATCTAAGAGTCGTGAAATGACATTTCCTGCATTCTCAGCAAGTTTGAGGGTGAGACTATGTGCTTTATAATATAGTTTACAGAATTATTAAAGGGGCCAGGCCTCCTCAACCCGCACTTCCGCCGCCCATGTGTAATGCTACTAAAATAACATTTAACATCAGAAAAAGAGGGAAAGAAATATTGTCGTCTGCTGTGGTCATAGTTATTTTATTTATTAACAATAAACACATTCTGGCCAGATCATCGTCTGTCAAACACGAAATAAATAAACAACAGACGACACAATTAATTCAACGGTAAGAACGGCCGAGCAGTGTGAAGGGGCCATAGCAACAAACTTCTGGGCTACGTTGAGCACCTGCACTATTTTATTCCCGTTGCTGCGGCCGCACGCGAGGGTTGTGAACGTGTCAAGTTTACTCTCGAACGTTGCAGCATGTAGTTGTAGTACAGAGCTCCAGTCACGGTTCACGGCGCCTGGTATCACCATGGGTGACGTGTAACAATTGATGACAGAAGTTGTTCAGTGAGTAGCAATGGGCGATCATTGGTGATAAGATCATAAATCCAACTCCCAATAGTGTGCAATAGTATGAGCATTTTCATTGGCCGCTAGCAGGTTACGTGGCAAGAATTCAAACAGCGATACATTCCAGTAAAGTTGAAATTTTGTGTCGATTGGGAATTACAAAATCGAAAAAACAAATATTCCGAAGAAATACTTCCATTTGTTTTGAGCGACGCGTTATATTCACTGATTTTGACGTGGAACTTCATAATTTAATTCGCGTTTACTTTTGTTGGAAGCAGGAAAAAGACTATATGATCAATTCCCCAAGATGTTCTGTATTTTTCTGTTTGATATAGATTTGGTTGAAATTATACGGAATCTTTGGAAAATTTATCATACATTTTTAAAAATCCAGTTGGACTTGTATATGTGTATATCCAGACGAATGTTCCAAAAACATATTGTTTACCTATAAAGTTTATCCACCTGTGCCAGCAGATCATCGCTGATTATCAACTGTGTATACACCAAACGTTCTCTAATGCACATATCAATGGCGAACACGCCCGATGTAACGGCGGGAAAACCCGGTATATATGTATATGTGGAGGATGTGACTGGAGAAATAGAGAATAGTAGGTTAGTGCCGTGAATATGAAAAACATATCTGACAAGGCTTAGGAAACGGGATGGCCGAGGCCCCCGCACATATCCATACGCGGTGATTAGGTCGTATTGACAGGATATCAAAAATGTTTCACGGCACCGTGTTTCACGGCACATACGAACTGTGTTGACGGGATAAATGAGGCTTATGTGATTTGTGATCAGTTTAGCTCCTGATCAAATATAAAAATCGTGTAGCCTGATAACAATCTTTATTTCTTATTAGAAATTAGAAACATGACAGGCGGTTCATTGATTTGAATAGCAAAGAATGCAGATCCTGATCAGACTGCACTGGTAGCAAAACCCATAAGTCAGAAACACATAAGCCTCGTTTCTCCAGTCACAGCCACATAGCATTGTCCACATTCATTCTGCCAGATAAATATTAAATTGGTTTTGTTGAATAATACAACTGGATACAATGGTAATTTACTGTCTGATCCACGTTTTGCTGCCGACGAACTTTTGGCTATTAAACACATTAAATCTAAAAAAGTCATCCTCCCTAAAAAAAAATATTTTATGAAATTCCATCCAAGAATTTCCTACAGCTGTATGGGAATATAACATGGGGGCTAAAAATATTATTTTTTTTAAATATTTTTTTATTTGTGGACCGATTTTCAAAATATAACTTTTGTTATCTTAGTTACATCATGTTCAAGCGATCGGTTTCGGAGTCAATTTCCAATTGTCTTCGTTTTTTGATCCTAACGAAAAAATTTGGAAATTGAACAAATTTTTTGGGGAGGGTGACTTTTTTGTTATTGATAAAAAAGTTCTTACTTTTAAATATTTTTCAGATTTAATGTGCTTAATAGCAAAATGTTCGTCGGTAGCAACACGTGGAATGTACAGTAGGTATCCCATTGACCTGAAACCGCAATATCAAACATATATATACGAAGTAAACACTCTTTTGGAAATATCAGAAACAGAAGAAAAACAAAATAAAAATAGACCAAATATTATATAAAAATGACAGTCAGTGGATCCCTACATTAGTTATTGTATACTTTCAACTATAATTAATTGTGTTGCTTATTAATAATAATGTGTTTCTATTTAGCACCATGCTCTATCATTCACAAATGTACCACACACAGGGTTGTGTCAGTCAGCCTGATACCCTAATTACCTTGTTCAAGGAGAGGAACTATATTTGGAAAATATCTGGCGCGGCACGGAAACGGGATGTGCTCGGCAGAGCCTCGCCCATCCCGTCCCTTGCTAGATATTTTTCCCATTCACGGCACCAACATACTATTCTCTACAAGATAACATTCGTTCGTTCCAATTCTCTTACACTGCTTGTATATCCAACATCGATGTAAATTATTATTTGTGTCTGTGACTGTAGACATGGAGCTTAGTGGATTTGTCACCAGTGTAGCTCCTGATCAAATGGCACACTCATGTAGCCTTCTTGTGATTTATATTGCTTGGTAGAAGTATGATGGGTGATTCATTTACGGAATGGCGACGGGTACAAATCCTGATCAGACGGTGCTGATGCACAGGCTGATCTGGATCTACACTCGTCGCAAAAACGATAAGCTCCATTTCTCCAGTCACGGCCACATTTAATAACATATGTTTATGTCACGTACGTAACTCAATGTGGGGGGGGGGGGGTTTGCTCCGGCCCGGGGATCGAACCCAGGACCTCTGGTTTACCGTACCATCGCTCTAACCGACTGAGCTAGCCGGGCACGAATACACACTTCCTCCCCACAGTGAGTTACGTACTGTGACATTTATACCAAACGTACTATTATTTCCACAGAAGTGCCACTGATGGAACGTATAAAGACAATGGCTGGCCTCTGGATATCCAGTATGGTCCCTACGCCGTGTCCAAGATTGGGACAACACTGATGACCTTCGTCCAACAGAAGCACATTTGTAACGACCCACATGAGGATATTGTCCTGAACGTGGTAAGTTTCTCTGGCCATCCCCCGGGAAAAAAACACTCATATATAGCATTTAATCAAGCAATATCATATACATGTAGTATGTTAGACAAGTATGCAACGCGACATTTGAGAAACACGCATTTATTTTTTACTGTAAACACATACCATGCAATATCCTGACCTAAATAACTATATACTTGATTCCTACCATATAACGATTGCGAAAATACTGTGTCGCTTTTGTCTCCGTCAACAAAATATTCAGTTAGTTGTTACACCTAGTGACCAAGCTTGGCACGAAAACGCGCACAACTGAGCACGCGCAAGCGCGTTACCATCAACCAATATACTTAACATATTGTATAAAATTGTCCCGCCGACCACCAGAGAAAACAAATTTTATTTATTTATACATTATAATTGGCTTTCAATGTGTAATAACGCAGTTTAGTTTAATAAACAATATGCAAGTATGTACTTTACGTATACGTCAACCCATGTGGTACAATTTCTATGCCATATTTGGCATGAACATTTCGTCATCTTTGGACGTCATTTACAGAAAATATCACAGTTTCTGTAAATACGTATATTTTATGAATGATCGCATATGCTCTTAAGTTGTAAGGAGGGTGGGAGCCCGACCCCAAGTGAAGATGAAGATGACAATTTCCCGCCAAAATCTCCCGCTAATATTTCCCGGCTTATCAGGGGTCTTATCTGTTTGATTGAAAGCATGACCAGACCTGGGGGCCGTTTCACTAAACTTCTTACGACAAAATGTTCGTAAGTGCAAAATGATGATAGTAATAAATATTGCATTAAATGTGTTCTCTTGTAAAGAAGTATTGGATTTATATTTATTGAGCATAGGCTGCATATGCAGCATATGCTCAATAAATGTAAATCCATCAATTGAAATTTACAGATGATCCTAAATTTGCACTTACGAACATTTTAGTCTTAGGAAGTTTAGTGAAACGGGCCCCTGGAATGAATGCACCCGCGTATTATCAGCACGTAACTGGCTGTACCCGCGTTTATCAGATTGATTTATGGAATGAGATCACCTCTCCAACTACGACATAGTGAGGATCTGTTGGCGCAACATGTTGACACGAATGCGCATACGGTCTATATAAAAGTGCATCTCCTCACTCCGCCTCATTTCATGCATTAAGTTCGAGATGTGGACTTGTTATATTTGCTCCAGGGAATTTAACAGGAGAGACATTAGGTTGGGTCACAAAACTACCATTCATGTTGATGATATAATAATCAAGCCCGACAGCGGATGAAGACAGCTCGACATCTGGCACGGATGATGACCAATATCCGCGGAGTTCAAGGAACGTGTCGAAATGTACATATAGCGAAATTGCGGCGGCGATCAGTCAAAAGTCCGAGAGCACGTGTTTGAGCAAATGCGGGACATATACATATCCGCGCTCCAAATGGAAGATGACTGTGACGATGAAGAAGCCTGGAAGATATTGATACAGCTGAGACCACACCATCTCAATCACATGAGGGAGGAGGGAAGAGAAAGTATGACATAGCCACAGTCAATGAATCTCCAATCCCACTAGCTCACACCCTCCTTACTTCTCTCATTGGTACGAACTCACACGGCGTGTCTCATTTGGTAAAGGACATCGTTAGACATATGAAGCTTCAGTGAAAGTGAATCCGTAGTTACCCGGATATAGTATTTACATGTAGACAGTTATAACGTGATCACCATCTCAGTTGTCCCTGGGCCGGAACCTCTCTAATACGAACACCGTAGTTTTGCAATAATTTTGTATTGACACGCAATCGAATCATATAGTAAAGGTTTTCGAAATTAGCCTCTAGATCTGAGAGTCCCGGATCGGCACCCGTGACAGACGACCAATCGGCGCCACCAAGGCGATCCAGCTTTCTTCCAACCTTCCGACCAGTCAACTTGAGTATATAGCACTAGCGAGCAATCGGTACACTGTAGTTACAACAGACGGTCTTATATATTTAATTCATCGTGTTTACCAGCGCAAACTGGTAAAATCCAGCTTAAAGGGATAAGTGTATGTCAAAATATTATTGTGCACTTGGTAAACTCGATATACCAGGCTGTAATATTACACAATGAAGGATATACTTATTCGAAGCTTTGACTATCTTATCAGTCAGTATATATCTACGGAGCCCCGCAGGGGACGTATAATTCTTTGTTTTATTAATTCGTTTCCACGTACGAATTGTTAATTCGTGGGAACGAATTCTTATATCGTGGGAACTAATTGTTAATTCGAGGGAACGAATTGTTAAATTGAGGGAACGAATTGTTAAATTGAGGGAACGAATTGTTATTTCGTCGGAAGGAATTAATAAAAAAAAATCCATGTCCCCTGCGGGGCTCCGTATATATCAGACCAATGCAAATATCGTACCCGATAACATACCGCTAGCTATTATACTGTGTGTTTTCAGTGTTGTCCGGGCTACACGGCTACCGACATGAACAGCCACCAAGGAAAAAAGACAGTTGACGAAGGTATTGTAGACGTTTTTCTATAGGGTGTCTCATACTCGGTCAAAACCCGGAGAACAACATACTCGTCTGTGGCTGAACTGGAGAAATGGGGACCATGTGGTTCGTGACCAGTGTAGTTACTGACCAAATTGTTCACTTGTGTAGTCTGGTAACGATCTACATACATACTGCTTGTTAGACGTATGACGGGTGTGCCATTGATGGATGGTGAACAGTGAAGATTCTGATCAGACTGTGCGGATGCACAGGCTGAACTGGATCTACACTGGTGAGCAAGTTGCATTCATTCAGTCACAGGCACATATACTTATGTAATTACACGTTCACGCTATAGTTATACTTTTCCCAACAGTTTAAAATTTGGATGAGACTTTAAATCCAGTACAGGTCCCATTTGCAGGTTAGTTGAAAGTGAGAAATAGCAGTCACAATTTCGGCGTAGGCACAACTGTTCAATATCTTCTAGGCCGTTTGTCGGCTAATTACCAAACTTCATCAACATCTTCCTCACATCCATCCAGTGTCATTTGAGTGACCTTGGCATTCGTGGGTAGGAGAGACAGTCACCGGCGATCGCCTTGTATTAGCTGACGTTACTTTGTATTGGGACGTTAAACCCATTCACTTTCGCTTTTCTCCCATATATCAGGTGTTACGATAACTAATATGTGGCTGTGACGGAAGCAATGGGGCTTATGCGATTTGTAACACGTGTAGCTCCTGGTATCAATGCTCCTGGTATCAATTATCACACTCCTGTAGTTTGATAACGCTACATGTATGTATTGCTTGTTAGAAACATGCCCAGTATTTCATTATTGGAATAGCGAAAAGTGCAGATCATGATCAGACTGTCGGATGCACGAACTGATGTTGATTGATGTACACTGATCGCAAAAAGCATAAGCCATATTTCTCGAGTCACAGCCACATAGCGATATTCTAACTCAGTCTTGTATACGTTTTCAGTTGCAAATTACTAAATCAACATGGTGTAATATTGACTGTTCTATGTCCATACGAAGGCTATTACATTAGCATATACTCAATAAATGTAAATCCAATAATTGTTTACAAGAAAACATTGTTAATGTGACATCTACAGACTATCATAATACATGTATATCACTTACGAACATTTTAGTCGTATGAAGTTTAGTGAAACGGCCCCCAGGTCTGGTCATGCTTTCAATCAAACAGATAAGACCCCTGATAAGCCGGGAAATATTAGCGGGAGATTTTGGCGAGAAATTGCAATATCCTCATGTGGGTCCTTACAAATGTCCTTCTGTTGGACAAAGGTCATCAGTGTTGTCCCAATCTTGGACACGGCGTAGGGACCATACTGGATATCCGGAGGCCACCCATTGTCTATATATGTTCCATCAGTGGCCCTTCTGTGGAAATAATAGTACGTTTGGTATAAATGTCAAGGTACGTAACTCACTGTGGGGAGGAAGTGTGTATTCGTGCCCGGCTAGCTCAGTCGGTTAGAGCGACGGTACGGTAAACCAGAGGTTCCGGGTTCGAGCCCCGGGCCGGAGGACGTTTTTCTCACCCTGTGACATTTGGCGCCCAACGAGGGCCCGTGACTGATATATATACTACCCAAAACGTAGTAAAAACTATGGAATTCAGAGACGAATTAAATATAGAATTCGGGGACGAATTCCAATTTGGCGGGAAAGTATGTCACGGTACGTAACTCACTGTGGGGAGGAAGTGTGTATTCGTGCCCGGCTAGCTCAGTCGGTTAGAGCGAACGTACGGTAAACCAGAGGTCATGGGTTCGATCCCCGGGCCGGAGCACATTCCCCCCCCCCCCCACATTGAGTTACGTACGTGACATAAACATATGTTATTAAATGTGGCCGTGACTGGAGAAATGGAGCTTATCGTTTTTGCGACCAGTGTAGATCCAGATCAGCCTGTGCATCAGCACCGTCTGATCAGGATCTGTACCCGTCGCCATTCCGTAAATGAATCACCCATCATACTTCTACCAAGCAATATAAATCACAAGAAGGCTACATGAGTGTGCCATTTGATTTTGAAAATCGGTCCACAAATAAAAAAAATATTTAAAAAAAAATCTATTTTTAGCCCCCATGTTATATTCCCATAGGAAATTCTTTTCGCAATAAAATCAACAATTGATGGAATTTCATAAAATAACTTTTTTTAGGGAGGATGACTTTTTTTAGATTTAATGTGTCTAATAGCCAAAAGTTCGTTTGCAGCAAAACGTGGATCAGACAGTAATTACCATTGTATCCAGTTGTATTATTCAACAAAACTAATTTAATATTTATCTGGCAGAATGAATGTGGACAATGCTATGTGGCTGTGACTGGAGAAACGAGGCTTATGTGTTTCTGACTTATGGGTTTTGCTACCAGTGCAGTCTGATCAGGATCTGCACTCTTTGCTATTCAAATCAATGAACCGCCTGTCATGTTTCTAATTTCTAATAAGAAATAAAGATTGTTATCAGGCTACACGATTTTTCTATTTGATCAGGAGCTAAACTGATCATAAATCACATAAGCCTTATTTATCCCGTCAACACAGTGCGTATGTGCCGTGAAACACGGTGCCGTGAAACATTTTTGATATCCTGTCAATACGACCTAATCACTGCGTATGAATATGTGCGGTGGCCTCGGCCATCCCGTTTCCTAAGCCTTGTCAGATATGTTTTTCACATTCACGGCACTAACCTACTATTCTCTATTTCTCCAGTCACATCCTCCACATATACATATATGCGAGGTTTTCCCGCCGTTACATCGGGCGTGTTCGCCATTGATATGTGCATTAGAGAACGTTTTGGTTGTATACACAGTTGATAATCAGCGATGATCTGCTGGCACAGGCGGATAAACTTTATAGGTACAAACAATATGATTTTGGAACATTCGTCTGGATATACACACATACCAGACGGAGCAGGTGGTGTACTGTTTGTGTTTCAGTCAGTACGTGAATACAAATGTTGTTGATCAGTAGCCGATTTCATCAAAATTGCGAAGTATACTTATATAACAAAGTATACTTTGAGGGAGTAATAATTTATTTTTCCCGAAATGCATTATTTCATATAGAACTAGCTGTTGCATATATTTGATGATTAAAAGTATGCAGAATTATTATACTGAATGTATTACATTATCACAGTCAATATGGCTGTGATAATGTAATAAATTCAGTATAATAAAAATTAATAAATTTATTCTTCAATTAAAAATTTCTCCCTCAAAGTATGCTTTGCTAGATAAGTATACTTTGCAATGTTGGTGAAATCGGCTACTGTGGCTACAAGGGTCGCAAACTTACCCACCACCTGCGCTAATCTTACCTATATTTGTCCATTTGTTACAAGATACTTGAATATTGTGCCTGGAAGCAAGCATGTTGATTGGTTGAGCATGAGCTGTGCTACATCTCAGGCATAGCCAAGCAAACTGCTTGACTGCGAGTTGATATTGTTAATAGATGTTCAGAAACGTTGACATATTGGCAAAATTAACGCGCGCGGTGGTGTTACCTAATTAAGGCTCTATAGACAGCCGTCAAGTATACACATTTACCTATGTCATACTGAATACATGTACATCGTAACTATACAATCCAAGGCAATGCGGTTAGTGGACCATACTTGAATCACGATGGAGCAAATAAGCACAAGCAACACATAGAAACAAGTAAACCACAGCAACACGTTTATCGGAACTCATCGTTTCGCTTATACCTCTCTCTGTGTACACCTGGCCTATGCATACTGGCCTTTATATAAAAAATGCTAACTATATGCAAGTTCATAACTATTATATATCCGATCGAACTGATGTTCTTCATTTTGACCTTCGGTTACTATTTTTAATATTGACACACTCAACATGACCCGCGGAGAACATTTTAGGTGGAGAATCGATGTCTACGCACCGTCAGATTACATGTCCAAAGGCCCTTCCTTACCATCCTCACTTGTTACTTAAAACATCACTAGCCAGCATCCAAAATGGCCGCCGTTGTCAATGGTTACACGAGATACAACTTCGCATACGCATTCTTGAAAAACAAAATAGCTATTCCGAATCAACAATAACCGCCATTTCCGGCTGTCTGTTGCTGTCAATTTACTCTGAAAATATTAAAAACTATATGAGACCAACCATGCGATTTTGTACAAGAATTCCGCCACGGAAGCGGTGTCGCGCCTGCCGAGGCATTTGACCGTAGCATGATCATGGGCGTGTGCTAAAGTAAGCATCACACACACTGTCAGAGAAGTGGCTAAGTGTTTCCACAACCATGTGAAGGTAAACAAGGGCAAGCTCCTGTTAATGGTGGCATGCGTGTGTTCCAAATCCTTACATGTATCAAGTGTCCAAATATTGAAGAAATCAATCAAGTAGATTTAATGTTATACGACATGAAGAAACTTGTACAAACTTTCTGACGCAAAATTGTAAAGGTAAACAAGGTCACGGTCATGTTAATGGCGGCATGAGTTTGTTCCAAATACTCACATATATCAAGTGTCCAACTATTGATGCAATCCGTCAAGTAATATTAAAGATGAAGAAGCTTGTACAAACTTTTTGACACAATACATGGGTATTTGTTTCCGCAAAAATGTGATGGTGCAAAGGTCGAGGTCATGGTAATGGTGGCAAGAGTTTGTTCCAAATGTTCACATGTATCAAGTGTCCAAATATGTAAGCAAGCCGTCAAGTAATATTAAAGTTATAGCATGATGACGAAGCTTGCACAAACTTTTCGACATTTCGGACGGCGACGACGACGTGGACGATGACGACGGAAAAAAGCGGCGACTGTAGTCGCGACTTCTGTTTGTTTGTTTGTTCATTGGTGTTTAACGGCCTATCAACAGCTAAGGTCATGTAAGGCCGGGCCAACGGGTTCGATCCCGTATTTAACCTACTGCATTGTGGTGAAATCCCAAATTCAGAACGAAACATTTACATCGAGAAAAAATATATTCAGCCCTGAAAATAGAATAACCTGACCTGGTGCAAGGTCCATACCACGCCAAAGTCACTTGGCCCTTCTCCTATAATAGGATTACGAATAATCGTAATACTCACATACGGGGTATAAACAGATTCAACTGGCATATACAAAAATGCCAAAGTCGTATGTGAGGGCCAAACAAGAGTCTCCAGTCGGGATTCTAGTAAGGATGAACCCCGATCGTTAAATTACCGATCGCATCCTCCCACCTGCCACCCACACTCGCAACTTCTGCTAAATGACTTAAATATTTAGAAAATCTACGATATGTTCCGCAAATGACGTCGAAAGTTGAATTCCACATTTGCTCTGAAACAAATGTTCAGAGCAAATGTGGAATTCAACTTTCGACGTCAACTGTTAACTTCATTTACATTTCCTGTGTTCATGAAACCCTTACACCTCTTCCGATGTACAAAAGCACATGGCTCGTGTCACATAAACTCGTAGCTTCTATCAATACTTACAAACTCAGTGTGGGTACTTGTATATGGTCATTACGGAGCCCCGCAGGGGACATGGATTTTTGTTATTAATTCGTTCCCACTAAATAACAATTCGTTCCCTCGATTTAACAATTCGTTTCCTCGAATTAACAATTCGTTCCCACGATATAACAATTCGTTCCCTCGAATTAACAATTCGTTCCCACGAAATGACCATTCGTTTCCTCATATCAACAATTCGTTCCCTCGAATCAACAATTCGTTCCCACGATATAACAATCCGTTCCCACGAATTAACAATTCGTTCCCGTGGGAAAGAATATTTATTTCGTGGGAACGAATTGTTAAATAGAGAGAACGAATTGTTAATTCGTGGGAACGAATTGTAAATTGAGGATGCGATTTGTTATTTCGTGGGAACGAATTAATAATAATAACAAAAATCAACGTCCGCTGCGGGGCACCGTAGGTCATAGCGGATCTTACGTGAGTGATGATAATTATATGGCATTACACGAGCTTACTGATTTCTAGTTGCGTGAAGTAACTCTGCTGAATACCCGGTATCGTCCGTCTGGGACGAGAGTATTCTGCAGAGAGTAGTTTGTTTGTTTGTTGGGGTTTAACGGCCTATCAACAGCTAAGGTCATTTAAGGCCGGGTGAATGGGTTTAGTACTAAATCCCATATATTACCTGTACAAGTACATGTTCAAGTACATGTACAAATGGGGGAGGTAAGATTCCAAAATTAGAACTGAAAATTTACAAAAATAAATAAATATATTCAGCCCTGAAATCTGAATAGTCCTGATCTGATGTCAGGTCCTCGCCACACCAGAATCACATGGCCCCCTCCAAAAAGCAGTAGGATCAGTAATAAATAATCTTACTACTTTTATAATGGGCAATTCAACTCCCAGGTAACAAAAGAGCCAAAGATAAAAACGTACATGAGGGCCAACCCAGGCAAATCGTGATTCCTATAAGTAGAAACCCCTACACTTAATTTACGCCGTCGCGTTCGCCCGACCAACCACCCACATTCTGCATAAATAGGCTATACTGAGTGTCTTATGAACTCAGCCAACGAGAATAACAAATTATCATGCAAGATCCGCTACATCCATATGCATGTGCACACCCGGAGTTTGTAATGAAACTTAACACAATTGGTAGATTGTATTTGTTACATAAGCACAGCATCATATGTGTACATGAGAGCTATATTGATCGCTAAAACTGCATTTCGTAAAGCCAGACGCTTCATGGAGTACGTGTATGCTCTACATTCCATTGTTGTATTGTTCCATTCCATTCTACAACAGGAAAACTATAGTCTGTTTCACGAAAGCTGCCCAAATTTTACGGCTATATAAACAATTCAAAAACAAGATTTCTTTTGCTAATATTAAATTAAAGGAAAAATTAAGAATGAGCCTTCTTTTTATTTCGTGAAATTTGGTCAAATATTTATTTTATTGCGAAAACAAAATGTCCCCATGTTAAATCCCCATAGACATCTTCACGGAGTGAAGATGTCTATGGGGATTTAACATGGGGAATTTTTTTAGAATTTCAGAAATACTGGACCGATTTTTATAATTTAACTTTTGTTTTCTTAGTTACATCATTTCCAAGCTATCTAGCTAGGTTTCGGAGTCAATTTCCAAAAAAAACCAATATTTGACCAAATTTCACGAAATAAAAGGTTCATTCTTAAATTTTGCTTTAATTTAATATTATCGAAAAAAATATTGTTTTTGCATTGTTTATATAGCCGTAAAATTTGGGCAGGTTTCGTGAAACAGACTATAGATGGTCGGTAAATCCGACAAATGCTCCCCGATGATGCCTTGATTGAAATCCGAAGTCCTTGACCATGGATATAGAGAATAGTAGGTTAGTGCCGTGAATGGGAAAAAATATCCGGCAAGGCTCAAGAATTTCTTTATTTCTCATCAGAAGTATATGTTGTGACCACTCATTTGAACCGTCTCGCCGAGACGGTTCAAATGAGTGGTCACAACATATACTTTGGTTCAGAAATAAGGAAAATAGATAGAGAATAGTAGGTTAGTGCCGTGAATGGGAAAACATATCTGGCAAGGCTCAGGAAACGGGATGGGCGAGGCTCTGCCGAGCACATCCCGTTTCCGTGCCGCGCCAGATATTGTTTCCCATTCACGGCACTAACCTACTATTCTATTTATCCCGTCAACACCTACAAATGGCTGTAAAATGCAAAAATTGTATTGACTGGATATCAAAAATGTTTCATGGCACCGTGTTTCACGGCACATACGCACTGTTGTTGACGGGATAAATTGGTGTAGTTATGCTTATTATTCACAATAAATGGTGATCAATGTGTATATGATGTTTCAAGTTGATATCGCAAGCGGTCACAGATATATAGCAATTTGAAAAACTGTAACGTAAGCTTTACAAAAAATATAAGTCATTTGACCTTGGGCTCCTGGGCAGCATGGGTATGGTTTTCAATGAAAATATGGATGGTGATCAATGCGTATATGAAGTTTCAAGTTGATATCGCAAGCGGTCACAGGGATATAGCTATTTGATAAAACTTTAAAGGCACATGCCCACTCAGTAGGCACAACATGTTCTTTGTAGGAATTAAATAAGTGTATAATTATGTCACTATTCTACCAGTTCCACAAATTATGAGTGCCCGCTGTACAGATATAATCAGTTAGTAATATTTATTTTACTGATAGTGACGCGCGGTGGTATCAGGCTGTTTTCATATACAAATGAGGTGACATTTTTTAAATATTTATACTAATTAAATGCGTCACCTGAAAAAATAATATTTTTCGGGGAGTATAACGAGGCGTATGTCACCTTACTATCATTCATAGATGCCAGAAAAGCATTTGATACCGTGCACAGGGAATGTCTGGTACAAGCTAATGTCTATTGGTTGCATTGAAAATAATCAGGGCAAGATCAGACTGTATGGATTTGTATGGATTTCATGAAAGCAGACCATCAGAGCAATGGGTGTCTGAAATATCAAGCGGATACATGCACGGAAAGCGACATTATAAGACCCTTAACAAGTTTCAAACGCACCAAGTATGTGACCTTGACCCTGGGCTTAGCGGGGGCGGGTCGACCGTGGATTTGTCGCCAGGCGATAGAGGACCATTAGAGCAATGCATGTGTGGAATATTGAGCAGATCCGTGAAAGGAAACATAAATTAGAAGACATTTAACCGAGCGTTAAGTTTTATTGGTGTTTAACGGCCTATAAACAGCTAAGGTCATGTAAGGCCGGGCAAATTGGTTCGATCCCGTTTTAACCTGCTGCCCAAAATCAGAACGGAGTATTTACATCGAAAACAAAATATATTCAACACTGAAATTACAATAACCCGACCTAGTGACAGGTCCATACCACACCAGTCACTTGGCCCCTTCCCCTGAAATAGGATTACGAATACTCGTAATAAAGGGTATAACCAGATTTAATTGTCAGATACAAGAATGCCAACGACGTACGCAGGACCAAACCACTGCTGGTCTCCAGTCGGGATTCCGGTAAGGATGAATCCAGGTCGTTAAATTATCCATCGCATGCTCCCAGGACGACCGTGGATTTGTCGCAAGGCGATAGAGGGTCATTAGAGCAATGCATGTGTGAAATATTAAGCAGATCCGTGTTTGGAAACAGAAAGTATGTGACCTTGACACGCACCAAGCATGTGACCTTGACCCTGTGCTTAGCTGGGGGCAGGACGACCGTGGATTTTTCACAGGCCGGTAGAGGTCCATTAGAGCAATGAGTGTGTGAAATATCAACCAGACCCGTGCAAGGAACCATAATATAAGATATTTATCCAAGCGTTAAGGTTTTGAATGAACTATGTATGTGACCTTGACCCTGGGCTTAGCGGGGACGGGACGATAGTGGATTTGTCATATGGCGGTAGAGGACCATTAAATCCATTAAATCAATGCGTGTGTGAAATATCAACCGGACCCGTGCAAGGAACCATAATATAAGAAATTTACCTGAGCGTTAAGGTTTTGAATGCACCAGGTAGTGACACCTTGACCCTGTGCTTAGCGGGGGTGGTGGTGGCGATAGTGAATTTGTCAGTGCGGTAGAGGACCATTAAATCAATGCGTGTGTAAATTTCAAGCATGAGTGCAAAGAAACAGAAATTATAAGACATTTACTCAAGTGTTAATGTTTCGACCGTACCAAGTATGTGACCTTGACCCTGGGCTTAGCGGGAATGGGACAATCATGGATTTGTGACAAGGCGGTAGAGGACCATTAAATCAATGCGTGTGTGAAATATCAAGCATATGAGTACGAAGAAACAGAAATTATATGACATTTACCTGAGTGTAAATATTTCAAATGCAAGAAGGTACAAACTCACATGGTTGTCTCAATTAACGTCTCACGTCAATCACAAGAGAACGGTTGATTGATTGATTAGGGTTTACATCCATACAAAAGAACAACAGACAAAGGCAGGTTTTTAAATAGTTATTTTCTCTGTAAATGTACAGTTAGTTTATCACAATAATCAATATTAATGATGAAGTGGTACATGCATGGTAAAAATTGGTGACATTATACAATTATTGCCTTTTGAGTCGGTGTACACAGACCTGAGGAAAGTCATATTCACCATGGCCGAAGGCCGAGGTGAATATGACTTTTCAAAGGTCAGTAAATCTCGTGTACACCGACTCAAAAGACAATAATTATTTTATTATATGACCCATATTACAGCAATGATAACTTATATGATACAACAACGCACGGATTGCCTCATACTTTGATTGCGTGATTGCATATGCTGCTACACCTGAATATCAGTCGCTGGACTCGTCTCAGTAACCAGTCGTCTCAGTAACCAGTCCGAGAGTGTTATTTGAAATGTGATATTCACCTGGAGGGGGTGAATATCACATTTCGAACATCATTCTCGGACTCGTCACACGTCCGTCACACGTCCGAGACTGATATTCAGGTGAATATCATTTATGTCCACAATCATGTGACCCGAAATTGACCATTTCATTGGTTGAAATTATCAGTCATGTAATAATATAAATTTCAAACAACAAAATGTGGCCTGTCATTGTAAATGTTAACTTTTCATTACCGGTAATCAAGAAATAGGTAAGTTTGTAAATATAAGAAAATATCCACACTGTATATCATTATGAACTATCTGCATGTACACGGTTTGTATAACGTTTTGTGTGAAAGCGTTAAAACTTGCAGATCGAAAATACAAGAGTTGTCGGACAACAATGTATCGCGCTAGGTGGTGCTGGTCTAAAGCTTTGGAATGCATGGTAAGAATGATGTTAACTGTATACACAGGTTTTGTTTCTGTGACTGGAGAAATGGTGTTATGACATTTCTGATCAGTCTAGCTTCTGATCATCGAGCACACTTATGCAATCTGATAATGATCTACGACTTAACCAATTCCTTTCGGAATACATGAAATTTATTAAATATTTTATTTTTATTTTCAATGAAAGTCTATGTTGTGACTCATCTCGGTATTATATTTAGGATTTTCCACAAACAAAATGGCGTATCCTCAGCATGAAAAGGGTTAATAGCAAACAGTATAGGGCCTGATTTGTGTCAACACTGGTCATAAAGGCCATAAGCCCCATTTCTCTAGTCATGGCCACATTTGCAGAATGGAATACATGTGACCCACCATCTTATAAACAATATCTCATTTTGTCTGGCAAGAGAATAACATAAATGACATGTATCACCAAGCACTAAAACATACAAAGTACAACTTAACATAAGACTGCTCGCAAACCCATATTGCCAGCGACAAAAACACCCTCACAGAATTTTGAAAGAGAAGTTTCTACTGTCTGTAATTGTGCCTGTGACTGGAGAAATGGGGCTTATGAATTGTGTGACCAGTGTAGCTCCTGATCAAATAGCACACTGATGTAGCCTGAACACAATATGTTTTGCTTGAAGCACTACATGTGTTTCTTTGATGGAATGGCGAACAGTGTAAATCCTGATCAGACTGTGCGGATGCACAGGCTGATCTGGATCTACACTGGTAACAAATACTTTAAGCATCATTTCTCTAGTCGCAGCCATATGTTTCCTTGAAAATTTCACACCACGAAAAAAATGATAGTTTGGTATAATAAAATAAATATGTTCCAGAGATGGTGATAGTGTTGACTCGAATAAACAATATCCACTGTCACCTTTTCTAGGATACAATATTAAGTTTATGATGCAAAACAGATATTTTGCCACTTCAAAGTTTTCCAGACACGTTCTCAAACATGAAAAAATAGTATAGACTGGGAAATTAGGACAGTAAATGTAGTCGCCCAAACATCCACATGGTAATAATGTACAACCAACATATCATATCATATCAAATGTGGCCGTGACTGGAGAAATGGGGCTTATGGGTTTTGTGACCAGTGCAGCTCCTGATAATGATATGTATTGCTTGTTGGAAGCAGGACTAGCGTTTATTTGATGAAATGTCAAACAGTGCAGATCCTGATCAGAGGATGATCTGGATCTACACTGGTTGCAAAACCCATAAACCCCAATTAAGTCACAGCCACAAATCATTTTATTGGTCAAATGTGGGTCACAAATCATAAATGATATACATGTGTATTTCCGACACATATCATATACATGACAACCCTTATAATGCTAGAGCCTATATCCAGAATCAAATCCATCCGATACCAGTAATTTCCATTTCAATAAAATAGGAAGTTTTCAAGATATAATCAATTAACAGACAGCCATGTGACAGAATAGTGGTATGCATGAAACATGTCATTTCCATGGAAACATGTATGATGCCTGAAACATGTCATTTCCATGGCAACACATATGATGCCTGAAACATGTAATTTCCATGGCAACATGTATGGTTCATGATCATGTATGGCCCTGTCACACCCTGGCCTATGATGCCCAAAACATGTCAATTCCATGGCAACGTGTATGGTGCCTGAAACATGTCATTTCCCTGGCAACACGCATGATGCCTGAAACATGTCATGTCCATGGCAAAACATATGATGCAGAAATGTCATGTCATGGCAAAACATGCCAAACATGCCTATGGTGCCTGAAACATGTTATTTCCATGGCAAGTATCGTGCCTGAAACATGTCATTTCCATGGTATGATGCCTGAAACATGTCATTTCCATGACAACATGTATGGTGCCTGAAACATGTCATTTCCATGGCAAGTATCGTGCCTGAAACATGTCATTTCCATGGCAACACATATGATGCCTGAAACATGTCATTTCCATGGCAACACTTATGATGTCTGAGACATGTAATTCCCATGGCAACATATATGCTGCTGAAATATGTCATTCCTATGGCAACATAATATATCGATGGTCTAGTAACATAAGGTCGTAACTGCTTTGTCTATGCCTTATGATGCTTTATGCTAAAGCATAGCAGTTACGACCTTATGTTACTAGACCATCGATATGATGCCTGAACTATGGTATTTCCATGGCAATACTTAAACTGTCTGAAACATGGCATTGCCAACTGCTATGCTTTAGCATAACAGTTACGACCTTATGTTACTAGACCATCGATATGATGCCTGAACTATGGTATTTCCATGGCAATACTTAAACTGTCTGAAACATGGCATTGCCATAGCAACTCTTATGATGCCTGAAGCATGTCATTTCCATAGCAACACTTATGATGCCTGAAACATGTCATTTCCATGGTAACACATAAGTATTGTCATGGAAACAACATGGTTCAGGCATGTTCAGGGCTAACACACTAACTTCCCATTCAAATCCATCCTATATCGACAGTAACCTGGTAACAGTTCTGGTTTATTTGTCTACAGTTCGACTCGTGATTGGTTCTATGTTGTGAATCTGTGTTTGGGCAATCTAGCACACGATTGGTCACATCTGTCACATGACTAGTCACACGATTTAAATAATTTGATAAATAATTTATTTCACTGTTTTCACTGTTTTCACTGTTTTCACTGTTTTCACTGTTTTGTAAATTAATGTCTGTGTAGTGCGTGTTGTCCGTTAATTGTGCACGGTCTTCCGTTGGCTGTGCATGTATTTGTGGATAAATTTTCTCGTAAGTTGGTGGATTATTTTCTGTATCGTCCGCTTCTGTATATGGAGGTAAATGAACACCAAACGGCAGGTCGAATGTGTCGATGTCAAACTCATGGGCCCGTAGACACCGCGTTCTTCGATGCTGGAATATACAATATAAAGTATGAAAGAACAAGACATTCCATTGTAAAACATGGAAATATGTCCGCTTGGCACACAGGATGATGTCAATCTAGAAATGTGTTCATGATACACAAATGCCTCACTGACAGAATATATTTGATTGACTGGGCATTTACGTTTGTTCAACAGTCATATACAAATAGGACTGCACCTGTATGGGCGAGAACCATACATGCAGTACTAAAATTAGAATAATAGATTAAACACTGAAAGACAATGACTATCCTGATCTGATACCAGGCACCTTTTACCACACCGGATCACTTAGCCTCAGTAGCCTATTTCATCAAAATTGCAAAGTATACTTTACCTATATGTAGCAAAGTATACTTTGAGGGAGTAATCATTTATTTTTCCCAAAATGCATTATTTCATATAGAACTAACCACTGTTGATGATTACAAATATGCAGAATTATTATACTGAATTTATTACATTATCACAGCCAAAATGGATGTGATAGTGTAATAAATTCAGTATAATAAAAATTGATAAATTTATCCTAAAATTTAAAATTTCTCCATCAAAGTATACTTTGCTAGGAAAGTATACTTTGCAATGTTGGTGAAATAGGCTACTGGTATGGATCAATACAGATAGATTCATCATTAAGATGCCCATACCCTCCCATCCTCTGGATTCTTAGAAGAACTTGCATGGATGGGATAAATAATTTAGTGAATGGTTGTTCGACTGTACGATCGATAATCAGTAGCCGATTTCATCAAAATTGCAAAGTATACTTATCTGGCAAAGCATACTTTGAGGGAGTAATCATTTAATTTTCCCAAAATACATTATTTCATATAGAACTAACCACTGCATATATTTGATGATTAAAAGTATCCAGAATTATTACACTGAATTTAGTACATTATCACAGCCATTTTGGCTGTGATAATGTAATAAATTCAGTATAATAAAAATTAATAAATTTATCTAAAATTGAAAATTTCTCCCTCAAAGTATACTTTGCTAGAAAAGTATACTTTGCAATAATTCCAGCAAAAAAATATTTACACAATTCCCTAACATTTGATTGGTCCGTAGCAAGTCTCTGTCCAAAATTTATATCCCAGTTCTTAATAAAACGGAAAATAAACACATTTTCTTGATGAATTTATTTCAAATGCTGGAATTATAAGGAATGAATGGCCTTTTTGTTGAATTTATCAGGGATATAAACTTGGAAAAGTCGCGGGAATAAACTTGGAAAAGTCGCGGGAATACTGGACAAGGCCTTCCGGCCTTCGTCCAGTGTTCTCGCGACTTTTCCAAGTTTATACTCCGATAAATTCCACCAAGAGGCCATTCATTCCTATAATGTTGGTGAAATCGGCTACAGCTCACTAAACGCATGGATTATCCTCGTACAGGCGAAAAAGAACATGCTTTGAACATTATTTCTGTTTGTAAAATAATGGAATATGCATGAACCCTTGCCATGTAGACCATGAAAAAATGTCAAATGTGTTCATGACAGATGTACAGCACGTATGTCACATGAAGTGGAAAGAAAGATACCCGCTTGTTTTTATTATTTTACCATATATGGTGAAATGATGGCAGTAACGTCAAAATGACGTGTTTCCTTCAACTGCACTATGTCCCACCTCCAGAAATTAATTGACACAACTCGAAATGTAAGAAAATGTTCATTTAACAAGGTAAGCTCATTTTAATATCTGGAAATAATGCCCTCGTGATTGGGTCCTACACCTAAAGTTCTAAACAAACTTGATTCACTATGCTCACTCATTTGTTTCGCGGTAGGACCCACTCACTTGAACAGTATTTCACGATAATCAGCCCGGGCCCGGTTGCTCAAAACCTCTGTTAGCTTAACAGACTGTTAAATCCTTAGCAATGCTAAGGATTTAACAGTCTGTTAAGCTAACAGAAGCTTTGAGCAACCGGGCCCTGCCTGTTTAAATAAACAGTACGCTATTGTTGGCACTTACCCGTTTATATAAATAATCGTAGGTGCCTCTGCCATCTGACAGTTCCTGGTACTGGGACACCATACACGTGAAACAGTAACACTGAAATGGCAAAACATGTTCTAATTACCGGTAATACATTTTGAGGATACCAGGGCTCCAGATAAGGAATTAGTAGTTGAGTATTGTCACTCAATCATTTCTGAAGCAATTGGGTATTTCAAAATTTTAATTGTGTAAAATAAAATCGCACTACTGTTTACACATCAACAGACAGCAATTATTGAATAGTTTGCTTCGAAATGAAAACATGTCTTGGCATTTCATTACAATTGTCTCCTTGGAGACAATTCTAATGAAATACCAAGATGCGTGTCATGGATGCTATATTTGTGGTCTGCTTAATATTGTTTTCTGTAGCATGATAAAGATACCACAAATTTTTCATTGCTTTTTGATACGCACTACTTCTGATTTAAATTGGCAATTTTAATTGGGTATTTACGCAAATACGCAGCTTATCTGGAGCCCTGGGATACACTGTGCTAGTTCTAGAAAAGTTTAAATATTTTACTTCCATCACCTAAAAGGGATATGCTATTACCACCATTTGAACAGTCTCGATGTTCAACATATACTTTCTATGAAAAAGAAGAAATGTAGGAAATCAAACAGACAGGGTGGCGACTATACGTACCCCGAACATTGTTTCAGGGTACATAAAAAGTAAACAAATGTAAGAAGTCACGAGAATGTTTTTAATGAATTCAAGAATGTTTTATTTACAAAAACAGTTGCAGACCATGTCTGCAAAAGATGTCTATGAAGGCAATAAGTTAATACATGCTATATGAGACAAGCCGTATGATTTGTACTGCAATATTTCATGAAAAATATATATATAAAAAAAAAAGGTGATATGTTTTGTAAATGATATCATTGTTGACAAATAGAATTCCACATTTGCTCTGAAAGTTTCATCAACTTCAACTACAATTACGGAAAATATACTAAATTCGCTTGCACCGAAAGTTTCATCAACTTTCAACTACAATTATTACGGAAAATATAGTAAATTCTGTAAATATGTACATCTCATTAGGTACAAAATCAAATAGCTTGTCACATATGGGCATGTAAAGAGATGGCAGGACCAACTTACATTGGCTGCGAGCCGGAAACAGTAGGCAAACACCCAGACTATCTCCCACACATGCAGGGTCTGCAATAGAGGAAACATGAATGGGTTAAACATCCCAGCAACAGCTAAGGTCATATAGAGACGCGACCAGAGCTCCAGATAAGGTGCGTATTGGCGTATTTTACGCATTTATTTTAGCTGAATACGCATCGAGTATCAAAAGTGGGAGTACAAAATATGCACAGCAGTATGAAATAAGCATTGATTTTCAAATTGAGTATTGAAAATACTATGACAAAGTTGAAACTTCACTTAGTTGAGCTGCAGTTTGATTTTTGCAGCTCAAATAAGTGAATGTTTAAATTTGTTATATTGCTTTATCATTTGTTCCCTATTTAGTAATGAAAACAAATCGATAATCCATTTGTAAAAGTAAAATATGCAATGATTTTAAAATCAGGGGGTATAGTACGCTTTAGACATAAAGCTTATCTGTAGCAGATTTCATCAAAATTGCAAAGTATACTTACCTAGCAAAATATACTTTGAGGGAGTAATCATTTATTTTTCCCGAAATGCATTATTTCATATAGAACTAATGACTGCATATATTAGATGATTAAAAGTATGCAGAATTATTATACTGAATTTATTACATTATCACAGCCATTTTGGCTGTGATAATGTAATACATTCAGTATAATAAAAATTAATAGATTTATCCTTAAATTGAAAATTTCTCCCCCAAAGTATACTTTGCTAGATAAGTATACTTTGCAATGTTGGTGAAATATGCTACTGGAGCTCTGCGGGACCACAGTTTAAAGTAACATCCGGCAAACCAGTGAGATGGAAATACTCTATAAGTATTTTTCACGCCTAGGGTGAGGATTTAACTCCGGTACTGAAGTCCAATGCCATATCCCCTAGAACACGCCCCATCCCTCTGCAGTGGAGGAAATACTATACAGTGGGACTTCTCTACACCTTTCACACAGGAAACTGTGGTGATTCAGTTTGCTGGGTTTCACTGTTATGTATCTCTAATGATGCATGTTCATGATTGCAAAGCACCCAGCAAAATCTTGGAATGCTCATGGACATTGTTTGACAAGGCCTTTACAGTGCTGAATTGAATTTTGTCGTCTGCTGTTTATTTTTTATTTTCCATTTTTCTCATTGAAAAACATCGCTGACTGTGCTCTAGAATCATTTCCTACAGAACTGCTTCTAAAATGCTGTCAAAACATGTTTTTATTGAGAAAGAAGTCAAAATATAAAAGAATAGCAAACGACAATGTTCAATTTCCATTAACTATTAGACATTTTGCACAAGCCACATACAGAAGGATATAGCTGGAAATGGGATGCCCACAGTTGTCTCCCTTGCATTGCAAGATTGTGTGTTACACATCTGGGGACCATTTCACTAAACTTCGTACAACTAAAATGTCCAAAATTATGATAGTCTGTACATTTCACATTAACAAATTTTTCTTGCAAACAATTATTGGATTTACATTTATTAAGCATAGGCTGCATATGCTCAATAAATATAAATCCATCAATTGAAATTTCTAGACCATCCTAAATTACATACAAACATTTAGTCATACACAGTTTAGTGAAGCGGGCCCCAGATCTAGATGCATATCTTCCAACAACGAATCAAACAAAAAATGTGGACTGTCGGCTCACAAATACCCCCAATGGCAGATTGGAGAAACTGTGGCGAACTTCTTGACCAGACGACCACAGAGTCCAATTAACACTATATGGCTCTTGGCGCTACCGTGACCGGGGGCATAAAAAGGACAATAGAAATTGATGATTATCATAAGATTATTAGATTATTGCACCATTCTGAGCATGTTCCCCAAATTTGTACTCAAACTCGGAGAGACTACGATTGGGCGAGATTCAGCCTCGACCAATCAAACATTCTGATTCTGATTTTGAGCATGAGAACAGAGTACGCGCTCGATAAAGTTGTAAAATCATGGGCCCTAGTCCAATATTTTTATCTACACGTGGCTTCCACAAACCTTTTCCTTTTCCATATGCACGGTGGTGAGCAGGGCCACTGAACCGGTGTCGTAGAGCACCACGAGAATCACAATATATATCCATGGCAACAGCAGGTACCGCTTATCCTGCAGATAGAAACAAATATCATGATAAGTTTCATTTCTCAGAAACAAATAATGTGTTTAAGTATCATATATCAGAAATAAATATTGTGTAAACTTTCCTTTCTCAGAGACAAATATTTATTTATATGTTTCATTTCTTTGTAAAAGTATATTATTCTAGCAAAGTATACTTTGAGGGAGTAACCATTTATTTTCCGCGAAATGCATTATGTCATATAGAAATAATGACTGCATATATTTGAGGATTAAAACTATGCAGAATTATTATACTGAATTTATTACATTATCACAGCCAAAATGGCTGTGATAATGTAATAAATTCAGTATAATAAAAATTAATAAATTTATTCTTAAATTGAAAATTTCTCCCTCAAAGTGTGCTAGATAAGTATACTTTGCAATGTTGGTGAAATAGCCTACTGCATAGGACACGAGGGTATAATCAGAACTGAAATCACAACAAATCACTACAATCCTGATCTAGTGCCAGGTGTCCTTAATGAACCAGATCAGTTGCTCCCATGTACGAATGCCAGAAAGCTTAGATTCACCGTTAGGTGTGAATCGTGACCTGAATTTCACTACAACAAAATAGTTGCAATTAAAAAAAGCTGTTTCATCAACTCAGAGAGCAAAGGAGTAATTGATTTTATCTGAATGAAGCCAAAAGCAGATCACTAAAGTAATTGCCTGAAATTGAAATACAAAAGTTGTGGTTTAAACTTAATAAAAACAGATCTTATTCATATAACAGTTTAAAACGAACCATTGACCATTTTTCATTGTACGATATTTTAGCAATTATTGAAAATATTTGAAGGGGTCAGTTGAAGAAGGGGGCTAAGTCCATAAAGGACTTAGCCCCCTTCTTCCACTGACCCCTTCATTTACATTAGGACTTAGTGAATTTTACATAATATGGTATCAATACCCAAACGGCCAAAACAACAACCAAAGGACCTTCTTGTTTCCCACATTGTATGTGATGGTAATTTCAGCTCTCTTGTTTAGTCCAATATTCAGCAATCTAAATAATTGCCTGTCCGCGTAATTGTGAATAAATAACACATTAAAACACATTGACTTAATCAACAACTAATTAAAGTTCAGCCAGATGATTAACTTTGGATTTAGTTAACCAACAAATGAAAATTAGTTCAAGAATTAAAGCGCTCGGTGAAATTGGATTCTTTTATTGTGTAATCGGAAAAATCTGAAACATACTGATGTTGCTATTCATTTGGGCGACAAACAGACAAACTGACTGTGAAAATGTGTGACCAGTATAAACACGGATCTTAGCAATCAGATCATGAATAAGTTCACTATATACTTGACATAAACTAGAAAATGTGTTCATAGAACACAGATGCCCCACCTACCGCTTTGATAGTAAATGAGGTAAAATTGCAAAATTATTAATGCAAAATGGGGGGATAATCCATAATCTGGGCGTCGAATCATAAATCAAAATTAAATGTGCGCATCTACACACGAAAATGAAGCCATGTGCCCAGTATCAAGCCTCCAGTTATTACGGTTTAAAGGCTTTACAAGTTAGTATACAAGGCAAAATTGTGAAATTCAAAGTCCAAAAGGGTGAGGTAATTCATGGTCCAGGGGTTGAATAAAAAATCTAAATTAACTCTGCACATCTCCAGCTGCGTATTTGCTTAAATACCCAATTAAAATTGCCAAAAACCCAATTGAAAGCAGAAGTAGCTAGTATCAAAAAGCAATACAAATTTTATGGTACCTTTATCATGCTGCAAAAAACAATAAACAGACCACAAATACATGTATAGCAGCATATTTTTCTTATTTTCTAAGAAAACACATCTTGGTATTTCATTAGAATTGTCTCCAAGGAGACAATTCTAATGAAATGCCAAGACTTGTTTTCATTTCGAAGCAAACTATTCAATAATTGATGTCTGTTGATGTGTAAACAAACAGTAGTGTGATTTTATTTTACCCAATTCAAATTTGAAATACCCAATTCATTAAGAAATGATCGAGTAACAATAACCAATTACTAATTCCTTATCTGGAGCCCTGATCTACACAAATAAGGAAACAACATTCCAAGTTTCAAGTCTCTATCTATTAATGTTTAAACGTTTTATGAATTACAAAGTTTGTAACGGACGGACGGGACGGACAAGGGTAACACTAAATGCCACCTCCACTATCATGGTGGCAGGGCTCCAGACAAGCAATTAGTAATTGAGTATTGACAATACTCATACTCCATACTTTCTGAAGCAATTGGGTATTTCAAAATTTTAATTGGGTAAAATGAAATTACACTACTGTTTACACATCCACAGACAGCAATTATTGAATAGTTTGCTTCGAAATGAAAACATATATTGGCATTTCATTAGAATTGTCTCCTTGGAGACAATTCTAATGAAATACCAAGATGTGTTTTCATGGAACATAAAAAAAATGCTATATTTGTGGTCTGTTTATTGTTTTCTGCACCATGATAAATGTACCATCTTTTTTTTACAATTTTAATTGGGTATTTAAGCAAATACGCAGCTTATCTGGAGCTCTGTGGTGGGACATAATAAAACACGGTATTTTCACATAATTATAGAGTTACATGAGCCCCGATACTTACCAGCTGTACGCCGGGTATGACAATGAGGGAGGCAACAATCATGAAGCCGTACAGCACAAACCCCACGTAGATGATGCCTTTGTACTCTGAAAATGGCAGAACATGACTTTACCATAATTACTCTATGTATCAAGACAATCTCTATTTTAAGCACACAATTGGAAGTGTTACAAAATATGATATCATAATATGTGACAGTAATGAGTATGTGTACTGGTCTAAGTTGCTGCACTGTTCCAAATTCAGTCGGTGAGGCATGTGTGTTATGCTTCTAACATATGATATAGTTCCTTTAGTGTCAGACTGCATGACTGCAAACTCAGATCAGGAGGTACTTCGGCCACAAAGGCCATTTGTTAAAATTGCCATAAAAACACAAAATTAATTATAATTTGCATTTTTTTTTATAATTGATAGCAGCAATTCCAAAATACATCATACATGTACTACAAACACTGAACAGTTTAACATTTTGAAAATATGATGTGACCCTTCCACCCAGAGCTCTAGTTAAGGTGCGTAATTTGACCAACTTTGGGTGAATTTTTTTTATTTCTTCATCAAAAATGGCAAGTTGGGAGTCCTTTAGAATCGTCTCATTGAGACGATTCTAAAGCACTCCCAGCTTGCCATTTTTGATGGAGAAATAAGAAATTTACCTCCAAATTACGCACCTTAACTGGAGCTCTCTCCACCCATAAGTAACTGGAAAGGACACTCCCATGTTAATTTTCAGACTATTCCATTTATCAGAAAGAGGTAAAATATCTGCAAACTGTGAAGATCTTTTTGAGAGCGGACTCATCATGATCTACACTGTTTGCACATACATGTATTAGGAAAGAAATCCTAGTGCTAAAAGGGTCAACAAACCTGTTGTCTATTTATTGTTTTGGAAATTGACTCCGAAACCTGGCGAGATAGCTTGAAAATGATGTAACTAAGAAAACAAAAGTTAGATTTTGAAAATCGGTCCACGAATAAAAAAAATATTTAAAAAAAATCTATTTTTAGCCCCCATGTTAAATTCCCGTAGGAAAATCATTTTTTCGCAATATAAAAATCAATATTTGATGGAATTTCATGAAACAAGATTTTTGGGGAGGGTGACTTTTTTGTTATTGATGAAAAAGTACTTACTTTTTTAAATATTTTTTAGATTTAATGTGTTTAACAGCCAAAAGTTTGTCGGCAGCAAAACGTGGAACAGACAGTAGTTAGTGTTACACATACCTGTAGAGTCCTCGATGAGCTTGTGTCCGACATAGCGGAACAGGTAGTACACCAAACACAGCAGCGAGATCACCTGAAGATAGACAAGGATACTGTAAGGTACAAATACACCATTGCTCTGTCAGAACCATCTGGCATGGGCGGAGGATGAGCCAATTCCCTGCTCTGAAGTGTGACCCGCCACAGCAAAGGGGCTTAACCCTTTCAACCCGACAGATCATACTGGTAAAATAATGAAGCAAACATTTGCAGATGACACACTATCTCATCAAGAACTGCAGGGTTTTGACCCTTATTTTTCAGATATTTAAAAAAGTACAAAACCCTTTACCTGATTAATGGAATAGTCCAGAGATGAGTATGGATCTATCAATGTCAGATATTTAGAAAGAAAGGGTTCATCCCGAGATGGTTAGTTCTATGTTCTTTTCTGACTATTTCGTTAATCATACATGTATAAGGGGTATATTTTTACAATACAAATGTATCTGAAGAATACTGACAAACACTGCAGATCTTTCTAGATAGATATACAGTGTTTGCAAAGACTTGCTTTATGTTCTGTAGGGTGAAAAGAGTTTTAGATCATTGTAGATTCATATCAACTAGTACTAATGATTAGTATGGTAATTAGCTATCAGAAATCAAAGCTACAATCATTGGACACCTGAAAGGAAGCGAGCAATCATCATTTGGTAGACAACATTATGACCATATTAGCTTCTCAGTGAGTGCAACCATCTTCCTATTACCTGCTGGGGTATAACAATGCCTTAATAGCCGAGCCACATCTGAAGGACAAGAAGTTAGGTTCGTAATGACCTCTGTGTCACTTGATATCTCTCCAATTTTACTGTAAGATTACAATGTCTGAGCCTTTCAAGGCAGTTTTATTTCCTCCCTAGGGCTATGGGGGTAAATTGAGAGAAAATTGGACAGTGAATGGGGTCTCCCTATTACAAAATGGAGTATTGCTAGACTTTCAAAGTGGAAATGTGATGTTTGTTTTTTTCTATATTTTTCAGCATACTCATTCACATACTAATCGGGACGGTTCAAATCAGTTGAGATCAAAATGTTTCAACCATTTTTGACATCTAAGATTCTGTTCAGAGTGAATATCAACATGTATCATCTACCAAATTAACCCTTCCTACGCAGTTGACGGATATTGCCGTCCGCTGTTTTTTATTTTTGCTTTAATTCTGAATAAAAAACTGGTTTTGACAGCACATGAGAATCGTCTCCACTGGAGACGATTCTCATGTGCTGTCAAAACCAGGTTTTTGTCAAGAAATATTGAAAATAAAACATTTCCAGCAGACAACAACATTTAATTCAGCCTAGTAAGGGTTAAAGAAGTGCAAACCCTTTACACAATAACTTGAAATTCCACAAAACCAATGTCTACAAACAGTGCTTTTCGGATTGTTCACAAAACATCCCGTTTCAGAAACCATGGTAACCCTTTCAACACTACAACCCGTCGATCCTATTTGCAAACAGTGTAGATTCACTTGAGCTGTCTTAAAACGAGCCGTCTCATTTGCAGATATGTTCTTATTTCTAAAACAAAGTACCGTACCCCTTTCTGATAAATGGAATAGTCTGAAAATAACATGGAACTGTACATTCAAGTTATTTAGGGGTGAATGGGTTAATGGAATAGTATGAAAATTAACAAGCAAGATTCCAAGTTACAAAGGGATAAATGAGCTAACGAAGTTCCAACAAAGTTGCATAGCAATGATACTACTAGACTCTAATGATTGGTTTGGAATATGAAAT
The DNA here is from genome assembly GCA_029237695.1 of Conchocele bisecta. NCBI lineage: Eukaryota > Metazoa > Mollusca > Bivalvia > Lucinida > Thyasiridae > Conchocele > Conchocele bisecta. The sequence goes on along the minus strand of CM055274.1, from coordinate 72,277,445 downwards.
CAATTCTATTAGTGTCAATCACCGATAACCAGAACTATGTCTTCAAGTGGTACACTCAAAAACAAATTTTCAAAGCAATTTCACCAAATTGAGTATTTACTCTCGAGCTTTATATCCTGTACCACATCCTCACGCTAGCAGTAAATGAATCATGTTTAATAACTACAAGTGGACCATATCAATATCTAGCAGAGCACCGATTCCGTTACGGAAATTTTATTGTGAGGATACTTTACATTCAAGTTTATTTCAAGTGACTTGACCCTGTGACCATCACAAGTATTGTCACTTTTAACCCTTTCAACACCACATGCCTGTAGAGTGGTATTGGCAAAATGTGTAGATCCAGATGAGCCGGCTCGTGACGAGCCGTCTCATCAGGATCTGCACTTTTTGCAAGTAATTTTCATATTTTTTTGAGAACAAAAACACACCCTTTTTGTAATGGACTATTCTGAAAATCAGTTTGTGACCATTGGATTGGTTGCGAAATCAACATATCAAAATCCATCCCAGTTACTTAGGTGTGAAAGGGTTAAACAATGAAGACAATGCCAATTGTAATGAGCAGTCTCATCAGGAGCTGCCACATCAGCGTCTCAGCATTCTCTGATATTTACAATATTACACATTTTCTCATTCATACATCATATTGTATCTCTGATAATGTCTCTCACATTGTTAGGGATTTTTGTTTTATGAACTGTAAATGACCACAACATTTTATTGATCAATTTCTAAGGAGTTTGTGAAAATATAATTATATTCCAGATACTACTTGAAGCAATAATGTTGTATTAGAAACAATTGACAATTCGCAATGCAAGTTATTTTTCAGTATCATAATCTTTTTGAAAATCCCATTTAATGTACATGTAAGTCATAAAATCAATATGGACAACAGCATATATCAGTTACTTAGGGGTGAAAGGGTTGAATCATTGTTTGTTGTCACCAAATATTTCTTTCTCGATCAAATTAAACAAAAACCTATCGGTACCCAGAATGTTGTGTTGTGCACAGCTTCTCCTATAGATCTCAGCTACCTAACAAAATTGATGTCAAGTCGGATGTCGCCATTCATTTTACTGTCAAACACTACGACCTCATTTGTAGTTTTAAAACCGCTCGCAAGGTTTGTGACATCAGCACAAAATGACTATTAGTGGCCGTCAACCTCCTTAAACTAACTACATAATGTAGGGAGACTGCAAAACAGCCACGGAAATGTCAATTGGCTTTATTTGAAGAACGCATGCTGTGTGGCAATTTAACTTGTGATTTATTCAACCCCTTCGCGACATCAACAAAGTTGGAGTTTCACACAAAATTCCGGCCTTTTGTTGTATTCTGTACGGCTTGAAATCTTTGTTGACATGGGTAATGTTTAACGAATTCCAGTAAGGAAGAGCAGTGTTTAGCTTGAGGCAGTAACAATGAAATGGAAACAGGGGAAGTTCCATTATCTTAATAGCAATTACCATGAACAACCAGGTGCTACTGTATGCAATTTTAGGGATCGAAAACTGCTCCACAGCTAAACACGCCATAGTTTTTGGCTGTATGTATGTTCTACAACATAGTACTTCTCTAAACTGGACATCCTGGGAGATCCCCAGGGTGTCCAGTTTAGAGCGGTTCCACTGTTATTAAATAAGGGATCAGTTTGGAGTATTAAAGTGAGAAATTCTCACATATGTATTTAAAAATATTTCAATAAAATACAGATGTCGGTAAAAGAATAATTCTCTCATTAAATATTGTCTAAATAGACTCAAAAGAAACAAGTATTTGCTCCAATTGTCAGTGATAATACATATGTATTTACAGCAGGGGGCTAAGTCCCAATATGACTTAGACCTCATCATCTAATTCCTTTATTATCATAATGGGACACACACAAAGACACAGTTCAACAATCATTGAGGTTATTATTGAACGAATACTGAATGAAAGATCAAAGTCTACACTGAATACATTATGTGGTCAGCCATATATACAAGGCAAATGATGTGTGTGGTACCGAATGGCTCTTAATCAGCTCCCAACAAGAGCCAAGTAATACTGAAACATGAGTTGCATAAGATGAAATGTCACAAAGGACATTAAGGCCCATTGAACCCTTTCACCTCAATATACAACAATGCCAATCTTTGCAAATAGTGTAGATCTATGCTGTTTGTCGGTCTATTATTATGTATCGGAACAATGATCACAAATTTAGCATGAGGATGCTCATTCTAGATACATGTACTTATAGGAGCGAACATAGTTAAATGTGACATACCATGCCAAAACGGGCTAACCTTGACAGGCGCTGATTTAACCCTTACTATGCTGAATTAAATTTTGTCGTCTGCTGGAAATGTTTTATTTTCAATATTTCTCGATAAAAACCCGTTTTGGCAGCGCATGAGAATCGTCTTCACTGGAGACGATTCTCATGTGGTGTAAAAATAGGTTTTTTGTTAAGAATTAAGGCAAAAACTAAAAAACCTGACGACAATTTTCGTCTCCAGCATAGTGAGGGTTAAAATAAGTATCAAAATTTTGTAGACAAACCATAAAATTAAATAAATTTAAACATTTGAATAACTAAAGTTTATCATTGTGAATAACAGGATTTAAGAGAAATGTACAAAAAGACCAAAGCAAATAAACTAAAAACATACAAATTTCTTAACAAGCACCTAGTATTGTCTTGCCAAGCCAAAAGGAAGGAGGGAGGTGGGTGGGGTGTGGGGTGAGATGACTTCAGCAGAAATAAGACGGCAAACAAATCCACTGAAGCAGGTATCTTACAAGAAAACAATTCCACAGGTAGTTAACAAGTCTGCACGTAGGATTGTCTCTCTTGGGAAATGGTTCTTACCCTTGGAAATTAGACAGAGAATTAATTCTGAGTGGCAGACATTTTACTGATCAGATTAGAATGCAGTAACATACCCAGAGGTTACCTGTCTGTTTCCGCAATCGTGCGACACATGATACATATCACTGATTACTGATTGCTGTTGCTACAGGCATATTATAGTATTAACTTGATTGTTCCGTCTGTAACCATGGTAACCATGGTAACGCAGGGCGTCTTACTGTAAGTCGCCCTGTGTTACGGACAGAACATTTGGGTTAGCTCACTTAATGAGCCTAAAGCATTGGGGCCGTTTCACCTAAACTTTGTAGGACTAAAATGTTCCTAAGTGCAGATTTACGGTAGAATAGTCTGTAAATTTCAATTGATGGATTTACATTTATTGAGCATAGGCTGCATATGCAGCCTATGCTCAATAAATATAAATCCAATAATTGTTTACAAGAACACATTGTTAATGTGAAATTTACAGACTATCATAATTTTGCACTTACAAACATTTTAGACGTACAAAGTTTAGTGAAACGGCCCCCTGATTGGCTGCAGACAGTGACACCATATAAAGGGACGTCCTGTTTGAGCTGCCTCTTCAAGACACAAAAAAGCACTTGACAAGGGATGACACACCATGATATTTGAGCCAACAATTTAACTCCCTCTCAACAATAGGATGTGACTGCAACTGAAACGTTGAGTGCACCGACACATGGACATAGTTGTGATCACTACTCAAAGTTCTCCTTAAGTGCACTTGACAATAGAGACACTATTACTGACAAAGTTGTGATTACTGTTCCAAGTTCTCCTATAATTAAGTGCACTTGACAAGAGACACTAATATTGAAGCTGTATATGTCGGCAAAAGATAAGAGCTGGGAGTGAAAGGCAGTTAACCCTTGTCATCTGCTGTTGTGTTATACTTTGACTTCTTTCTCAATAATAGATGGCCGCAGCCCACATGTCGCGCCCGCCAATGCATTTGATAGTACTAAACCAATATACCAATGTGCCGCCTATATCGCGCTGTCCGCAAGCGGGCGCGACAAAAAATTCAAAGTCATTTGACATGACATTGGGCACAAGGGCCCCACTGGTTGGGCATAGAATAAAAATATGGATGATGATAAACAGACATGTGAAGTTTCGAGTGAATTGGCAAAGAGGTTTCAGAGATATACATTGTAGTGTTCTTAAAAACTTTAACCTAAATCCCAAAAAAAAGATTAGGTAAATTTCAAAGTAATTTAATCTTGACGTTGGGCACAGGGACCGCACGGGTGGGGCCAAAAACTTTAACCCGGACGCAATGACTAAATGTGTATTCCAACTGCTTGTATTAATGACTTGGAAATGGAATGGAATGAATGAGTAATTACCAGAGCAAGTGCAACAAAAATCAATAGCAGCCTCAGTATGGCAATCTTATAGGAAGGAAACTATGTCGGCAGAAACCGGAAACATGCACTCACACGATAATGCCTCTAATGCACTGAAAATCTGCTAGTGGGATATTTACAAACATGCATGTATGTTGTAAATAGTTAAAAAACATAGTGCTTATCTTTCATACAGTTTGCAGCTTTTTCTCACAAAATATATATTGATTGATTGATTGATTGATTGATTAATTGAAAGGTTTTACATTGATTCAACATTCAAATATTGGTATGCTAACTGATGTAAGTTTCAGTTGAAAACCAAAAAATCCTCACTATTTAATGTTTAACCCTTACACCGCTATCTTAATTTTGTTGTCGTCTGCTGTTTATTTTCTATTTTCCATTTTTATCATCAAAAACATTGAAAATGATTCTGAAGTGCTGTCAAAACATGTTTTTATTGAGAAATAAGGCAAGATATAAAAGCAACAGCAGACGACAATTATTGCGAGTAGCGGTCTAAGGGTTAATGCACGTTACATGTATATCTGCATTGTTTTTCATATATTCTACTGATACGCATGTGTCCCGACCCCCCCCCCCCCCCCCCCCCCCCCCCGCCCCCCCCCCCCCCCCACCACCCGCTTGGAGACCAGCAGTGCATACTTTATTGAAATAGAAGAACATTTTAATATTAAATACAGACTGGAAAATACTTTCCCGCTTTAAAATGGTTATAACACTATCAATAACACAATGCAGTATGTGACAAAAGTATGTGACAAAAGTCATGCTTAGTCAACATGTTAAAGCTCAGTATCAGCTTTATCAGATCTGCTATCCACATGAACTTCCTTATTAACAAAACATCATACCCTAGAGATTGGGGAAAACATTGCTTGCCTGCCACAAATAAGCAGTGTTTGGCAGGATTATCACTTCACACCATGGCATTTAATACCATGGGCGGATTCAGGGGGGGGGGGGGGGTGGCGGACCCGGCGCACGCCCCACCTAAAATTCGCCGAGTAAAGATTTTTTACAAGTTACAAGGCACGTTTCATGCCAAGTGCCATGTTTTCCATGCATTTTTCGGTCGTTTTCTTATTGTTTCAAAATTTAAACGTTTTCAATCAAAAATCATGTCTAAACATACATTGTACTGTGACAGTGTCAATATTTTTGCTCCAAAATGCGCCAGAACGCAGGAAATGCGATGTAGATTTGCAAAATTTTCAGGGTGGGAATGCCCCCGGACCTCCCTAGCGCTATCTCGACTATTTTGCAATACTTGACTATATTATCGAATGAGCTTAGCTCGTTCGATAATATAGTCAAGTATTGCAAAATAGTTACGCCCCCCCTAACCCGAAATCCTGGATCCGCGCCTGAATACAGTGTAACACATACATGTACATAAAATCCTATTGATGTCTTCCAGTGATGTATATTTTCCCAATCATTACAGCAGCCGATTTCATCAAAATTGCAAAGTATACTTTAATATCTAGCAAAGTATATTTTGAGGGATTATTCATTTATTTTCCCCAAAATACATTATTTCATATAGAACTAACAACTGCATATATTTGATGATTACAAGTGTGCAGAATTATTATGCTGAATTTATTACATTATCACATTGGCTGTGATAATGTAATAAATTCAGTATAATAAAAATTAATAAATTTATCCTTAAATTGAAAATTTCCACCAATATCTCATCCTTTGTCCGGCATGTTGGTGAAATAGGCTAGAGGTGATCTTGATGGCTGTCCACATTTGGACTCTTGTGGCCCTTTGTGCATCCTTTGAAACACCACAGACCTGTAGTATTGGCAAACAGTGCAGATCCAGATGACCTGACTCGTGACGAGCCATCTCATCAGGATCTGCACTTTTTGCAAGTAATTTTCATATTTTTTATAGAAAAAAAACCCCACCGCCATTTTCATAAATGTCAGAATATCATGTCATGACAATTCGTATGACTGGAAAATTAACATATCACAGTCAATTTAGGTTATTTAGGGTTAAATAAAAACTTTCCTTATCGAATTTAGGTTTTCTTAAATGCTCGAAAACTGGGTGGACCAACATAAGTACAAAGGTATACAAATTCCTACTAGTGATTAGGTGTGTCCCTAATCTTAAGCCTTTCACCCCCAAGTAACTGGAATGGACTGTGATATGTTAATTTTGCAACCAATCCAACCGTCACAAAATGATAATCAGACTAGTCCGTTTATGAAAAGGGGGTGTTTTTGTTCGTTCTCTGAAAAATATGAAAATGACTTGCAAAAAGTGCAGATCCTGATGAGACGGCTCGTCATGAGCCGTCTCATCTGGATCTACACTTTTTGCCAATACCACTATACAGGTCTGTGGTGTTGAAAGGGTTAATGTATGTGAAAACAACCTGATATCGGCAGAATTACTGTATAGACCTAGCTAGCTGTCATGGCCAATATTGACCCAACAGATTTCCTTAAACACTACTGAATGCACTTGTGTCCAAACATTAAATACCTTTACATAAACAATGTCCAACTATTATCGCTGGTATGTCACATTGCACACGAACAAACAGGAATGTGACGCTTGACAATTTCAACCTATACCATGTATACAATGCTGAATTAAATTTTGTCATCAGCTGGTTATTTTTATTTTGACCCCATTCAACACAGCTTAAAATGACCTTAGCTGTTGAAAGGCCATTAAACACCAATAACTCTTTGCATGCTGGGAAATTTGTCGGCTATAAATAGTTCAAAAATAGCAGATGACAATTCATTATATTTTCTTTTATTTCTCCTTAATATAAATGTCATGAATATGTCTTGGAATTTCATTAGAATTGTGTCCGGAGAGAAATAAAAAATATACTCCTAATTCGTTTGGCGGATATTTTAACCGCTATAGCATGCAAAGAGTTAAATCAATATTATTATGTTTTAAATTTCAACAAAAACATACTTTGGCAGTGCATGAGACTGCACTCATACCAAACGGATATGAATCTCAGTTGGAGACGATTCTCATGATTTTACCAAAACATGATTTTATTAAGAAATTACAAATATGGAAAATCAGCATACGAAAATATGTGTTACCCGCCTTTGATATGGCTATGACTGGAGAAATGGGGCTTATGGAGTGTGTGACCAGTGGATATTCTGATAAAATCACACACTCCTGTAGACATGGTAGATAATCATCTATATTGCTTGCTAGAAGCATGACAGGTGTTTCATTCATTGATGCAAATACGAACAATGCAGATCCTGATCAGACTGTGCGGATGCACAGGCTGATCTGGATCTACATTGGTCGCAAAACCCAAACACCCCTTTTTCACCAGTCACAGCCAGAATATCATGGAGAAATAATTATAAACATTCTTCAGCTATGAATCGGTTCAGCTGAAATAAATCCACTTGAATAGACATGCATCGATAGTCAAATGGTTTTGAATAGCCACCTGCTTCTTAATACCCCACACAATAAGTAACTAATATGGGTCATAGTTTATCCAGCCTTGGACATAAGCTCAGTTCATGAATGACACATCACCAAGTAGCTTATATTGGGTTGGGTTATAAGCCATTCATCACCCGTATATAGTGTGATTGTCACCCTTATTGAAAGGGCTAGCCAGCTTTGACCTAATCTTGAACCACAATACTTCCCAATTCCAATACTAAATACCGCTACCAGGCATAAATCAGGCAGGTAGTGTACCTAAAGCACCAACCAAACCTACAAGTACATTGTACCAGGTACAATGTACTTGTAGGTTTGGTTGGTGCTTTAGGTACCTACTAAAATGGCCATTTTGGCTACTAATATTTCAGAAATGGCCATTTTGGCTACTAATATTTCAGAAATGGCCATTTTGGCTACTAACATTTCAGAAATAGCCAGTTTGTCTAAAAATGGCGATTTTGGCTGTTAATTTTTCAGTAATCATGGTAATGGCGATTTTGGCTACTATTATTTCAGAAATTGTACCAGGTACAATGTACTTGTAGGTTTGGTTGGTGCTTTAGGTACCTACTAAAATGGCCATTTTGGCTACTAATATTTCAGAAATGGCCATTTTGGCTACTAATATTTCAGAAATGGCCATTTTGGCTACTAATATTTCAGAAATAGCCAGTTTGTCTAAAAATGGCGATTTTGGCTGTTAATTTTTCAGTAATCATGGTAATGGCGATTTTGGCTACTATTATTTCAGAAATGGCCATTTTGGCTTCTAATACTTCAGAAATAGCAAGTTTGTCTAACAAGAATTCCGCCACGGAAGCGGTATCGCGCCTGCCGAGGCATTTGACCGTGTTGTGAAAAAAAAATATCTGTAACCCATTTGCCTTTACAAAAAAAACGGACGACGCGGACGACGACGACGACAGAAAACGCGGACGACGACGACGACAGAAAACGCGGACGACGACGACGACAGAAAAAGCGCCGACTACAGTCGCGCCTCTGCTAAAGCAGGCGTGACAAAAATGGCGATTTTGGCTACTAATTTTTCAGTAATCATGGTAATGGCGAGTTTGGCTACTATTATTTCAGAAATGGCCATTTTGGCTACAGAAAATTACAGAAATAATGTGAAAACGGTACCATGTTTTACAAACATTGAATTGGGAATTTGAAGATTGGCTATCCCTGATTTACTCTAAGCAAAATGTTGTATTTATTAAATGCTGAATGTAAATATATGCACACCAATTTATCATTCATTACCACTCATCACACTGACAGGGGAACTAACACAGTGTCATCAATCAGGTGCCCGCCGAAACAAAAGACTATCAGAATTGTACATTTCTGGCAGTGACTGGAGAAATGGAGATCATCGTATTCACGACCAGTGTAGACCCAGACCAGCCTGGATCTGCACTGTTCGTCAGTCAGACAAATGCAAGCAAGTAACAGTGAAGGTCCTTATGATGCTACAGGGAAAAGCTACATGTAACAGGCCAGGATCTAGGCTTGCCATAAATGATTTTATCCCATTTGTTTCCAGTGACAGCCACATTGACTCCTGATTGAGGGATTGCGTGTCAGGGATGGACAGATAGGAAGTTAGCGGAAATTGAAAACATCACACCAAACTCGCATCATCGGCAAATTGGTGCTGATCCCAGGGTTGATCGATCATCGGTGGTGATTCAGTTAACATGCAGATCTTTGTTTGTCATTGCATGCAGATATTTGTTTGTCAATGCATGCATCTGTTATGCTTGTCAATAATGATTTGTAAAGTATTGTCACAGTGGTGCATTCACCCATTTCATGCTGAGGATATGTCATTTTGTCTGTGAAAAATTCTAAATGTTTTCTTTATATGTGCTTAGAAGTATATGTCGTGACCACCATTTGAACCGTCTCGTCGAGACGGTTCAAATGAGTGGTCACAACATATACATTAATTCAGAAATAAGAAAAAATAAAAATAAAATATTTCATACCTGTAAAGATGTATTCCGAATGTAATTGGTTAAATGGATCAACCACAAGCACATGTATTAATGATGATAAACAGTGGATCTTGGTGCTCATCCTGGCTTTGATAGATGGCAATTCTACGGTGGCACAGAGGGGACATGGAAATATTTTTTACTTTGGCGTGCGCACGCGATAGTCTTTGGGTGCACGATTTTTGTTTGTTAAAATATGGAGCTAATTCGCTTGTCAACGAAGATTTGAAAAGTATTAGGTGCAGTGAATGAATGGTTTATGACAACACACACACACTACAAGTACACATATATGAGACAAGCCACGTGATTTTGTACCTAAGAAGATGTGCCATTTTCAAGAAATACTATTAACAAAATTTAACCCTTTCATAGATCGCTATCTTATTTTTGTTGTTGTCTGCTGTTTATTTTCTATTTTCCATTTTTATCATCAAAAACATGACAGCACTTTAGAATAATTAACAACATGCTTATGGTTTGACAGCACTTCAGAATCATTTCCATTGGAAATGATTCTGAATGCTGTCAAACCATGTTTTATTGAGAAATAAGGCAAGATATAAAAGCAACAGGAGACGACAATTGTTGTGAGTAGCGGTCTAAGGGTTAATGATATTTTCAGACATCGACAGTCGACGAAATGTTCTGAAAACTGTCAAACTTTTTTTTTTCAACAGTATCTGTAAATGTTCTTGATGAAAACTTGCATATCTTCTTAGGTACCAAATCATAGCTTGTCTCATTATATGCGGATGATAAACATGACACATTGGTGCTCATCCTAGATTTGATTATGTATTGCTGGTGATTCAGTGGACATCCAGATAATTGTTTGTTTTGCTTGTCAATAATGGCTTGCAAAGTGCAGTGAATGCGTGGGAATACATCTGGGGAGGATAACTGTCAGACCAACACAGTGGAACCTCTCACATAGCGTCTTGCAGCGGAAACTCTCAAAATCAGACACACTGGGAGGTTTAGAGAAGTTCCGTTGTGATATGTAAACTTTCAACAAGAAACACAGAAAACACGAAGATGAAATTCCATGCAGCTCCACACATGTGTATTATAGCCAGTGTAAATTCCATGCAGCTCCACACATGTGTATTACAGCCAGTGTAAATTCCATGCAGCTCCACACATGTGTATTATAGCCAGTGTAAATTCCATGCAGCTCCACACATGTGTATTATAGCCAGTGTAAATTCCATGCAGCTCCACACATGTGTATTATAGCCAGTGTAAATTCCATGCAGCTCCACACATGTGTATTATACGGGGCGCCAAGTGGGACATGGCTCAATTTTGTCAACAAAATTCATTTTTGTGCCACAAAATTCAATTCTGTGTCACAAAATTCACTTTTGTGGCACAGAATTGAATTCTGTGCCACAGAATTGAATTCTGTGTCACAGAATTGAATTCTGTGTCACAAAATTCAATTCTGTGTCACAAAATTCAATTTTGTGCCACAAAATTCAATTCTGTGTCACAAAATTCAATTCTGTGCCACAGAATTCAATTCTGTGTCACAAAATTCAATTCTGTCAATTCTGCACACGCATGTAAGAAGGACTACCATTGGTCAGAAACTGCACTGGAGAAATGGGTCACGGTCGCCGATCTACACATTCAATGTCGTTGATTCATTTCTCATTCTGCCGATGATTCATTTCTCATTCTGCCATTTTGCTTCAACTATCTCCAAACAGTCAAACGTTGACAAACTCATTCGTATTTAAACTCATTTGCGTTATAATTGTACACATAATTCATGTACATGTAGATCTCCCGCGAGTACTGACGTCATGTATTGTGTATCGCAAGGTACATCTGCCCCAGTTAAATCAATAATACACGCGCTGTGACCTGTGTTCTGACTGCTGTCTGTGTTTATAAACAGAATGTGTGTATTGGGCCATTTGAGGAAACCATTTGTAGTATTTGTGTAGATACCATGGATACTAAGATGGTGTATACTGTAAATAATGCATGTAGACACATAGTTGCGAACACGTAACTTCGCAACTAGTAGACACAGATCCAATACCATTTGTTTCACAAGGTTAGATCTACTGTTAGAATACGATGTCATCTAATGTCATTTTCGAGCATATAAAACGTTACCTGATAAATAGAATACCAGACTAGTGTATTTTAATATCAAGTTTATCAGGCTCGGCTCGGAAACGGTAGGAATTCCTCGGCAAGCCTCGGAATTCCTACGCGTTTCCTAGCCTTGCCTGATAAACTTGATATCAAAATACACTAGCCTGGTATTCTCTATATATGGGCATGCTCTCAGGTCTAGCTATGTCCCGGCTACTTTATGTTTGACCCTGTTTACATAATTGAGGGAAAATTCTGAATATTTTTCTTATTTCTCCTTCAAAGTATATATGCTTATATGGTGTGACCACTCATTTGTAATCATAATAAAACCAAAATAACTGTCCATAAAGAAGTATTATATTGATATATTGGGTTATATTTTCGCATTGAAATATTTAAACCTGCAAGTGTACTCCACCATCTAGTAAAATGGACTAAGACCGATCTCAACCAATCAACGTAGAGATGACATAGACTATCCTACGCAAACTAATTTTTGTGGACAAAAATGAATTCTGTCCCACAAAACTGAATTTTCTTCACAAAACTCAATTCTGTCTTACAAAATTGAATTTTGTGACACAGAATTGACAGAATTGAATTTTGTGACACAGAATTGAATTTTGTGACACAGAATTGAATTTTGTGATTTTTAGTGTTACAAAACTCAATTTTGTACACATAATTAACCTGTCCTGCATGGCGCCCCGTAGTATTATAGCCAGTGTAAATGTTTTCCACTTTCAGAAGAACGTTTCAAAGTATTTTCCTCATATTTTAGCTTTTTCTTCGAAAGCAACACATGTTACTACTCACTTGAATCATTACTTTCTATTGTATATCAGGGCTCCAGATAAGGAATTTGTAATTGAGTATTGTCACTCCATCATTTCTGAAGCAATTGGGTATTTCAAAATTTTATTTTGGGTAAAATAAAATCGCACTATTGTTTACACGTCAACAGACAGCAATTATTGAATAGTTTGCTTTGAAATGAAAACATGTCTTGGCATTTCATTAGAATTGTCTCCTTGGAGACAATTCTAATGAAATACCAAGATGTGTTTTCATTGAAAATAAGAAAAATATGCTATATTTGTGGTCTGTTTATTGTTTTCTGCAGCATGGTATAATGGTACCACAAATTTTTAATTGCTTTTTGATACTCGCTACATCTACAATTATGTAATTGCCCGGTGTATCTGTGATTTACATGTTAACAGTTAAGTTTGCACCAGTAGATGCTGACATACTAGTAGTAGAAAGAAGAAAATGTAGCTTGTCAACAAGCAAATGCACCAGTAGATGCTGACATACTAGTAGTAGAAAGAAGAAAATGTAGCTTGTCAACAAGCAAATGCATCCAGTGGCAGATTTGAGAAACTCCGGCAAACTTCTTAACCAGACCAATGGACACACAGACCAAACACATAATGCTTCCCAGCTCTACGGAGACCAGTAGCCTATTTCACCAACATTGCAAAGTATACTTATCTAGAAAAGTATACTTTGAGGGAGAAATTTTCAATTTAAGGATAAATTTATAAATTTTTATTATACTGAAGTTATTACATTATCACAGCCATTTTGGCTGTGATAATGTAATAAATTCAGTATAATAATTCTGCATACTTTGAATCATCAAATATATGCAGTGGTTAGTTCTATATGAAATAATGCATTTCAGGAAAAATAAATGATTACTCACTCAAAGTATACTTTGCTAGAAAAGTATACTTTGCAATGTTGGTGAAATCGGCTACAGGGGTTGGGGTGGGGTGGGGGTGGGGGGGGGGGTAAAAACGCATGTGGTTACAGGCCTAAGAAGCCAGTGTGCGTGACTTACAGTGACAAACTTGAAATTATATCACAGTCTACCCACTCACCACTTGTTGCGCATAGCGATCTAAATAAGCCTCAGGAGAGGAAACGGCATTACTTATATAGCCATTGTGGCATTTACAAAATGTGATCAAACGTGCAGTAGAACTATCATCTGTATTGGTAATTGCTACATGTGGGTGTTCTGCAGTCAAGTCAGTCACAGCATGTCCTAGTACATCTGTATTGGTAATTGCTACATGTGGGTGTTCTGCAGTCAAGTCAGTCACAGCATGTCCTAATACATCTGATATTCTGGGAATGTTTTATGGACATGTTGCAGAGAGTTTTCCAGACATTCACAAGTAATATATACAGATGGGAGTTATCGGTAACAGTATATGTGACCATTGCATGTCCAACACTGAAATTACAATATCCTGATCCGGTGCCAAGGTTCCCTTACGGCAGTAAATCACTTGGCCCCAGCTGTGAATACCAGTAAGTTCCACCTTTTAAAGAAGATATGGAGTCATTTCTGCCTGTGACTGGAGAAATGGGCCTTATGGGTTTTATGACCAGAATAGATCTGCAGCTGATGATCAGGATCTGCTCTGTACGCCATGCCATCAATAAATAGAGAATACCAGGCTAGTGTCTTTTGATATTAAGTTTATCAGGCCAGGCCAGGAATTATGAGGTCAGTACGTAGTCGGTCAATACAGCACAAGTTACCTGATAAAACACTCATCATGAAATATATAGACCATTATCAGACTAGTAGAGTGTGTTATTTGATCAGGAGCTACACTACCAGTCACACACCCCATAATCCCCATTCTCCAGTCACAGCCACAATTATCAAATTATCCAATAACAGGACCAGGACCAGAATAGCCCAGTAGCACACCTAAAATGAACGAACTAATTGGCCAATTCTGGGATCGGATTCACAAACCAGACGTAGTATATGAAATACTGACAATTACACCACGATATTGTCGATATTGTCGGACAGAAAACATCATAACAGATCAGAGATGCACACCCCGACGACCCGTCTCAAAAATGACAAATTACAAAAACAACAAACACGACAGTCACTGTAATATTGCAAGTAATCCGCGTAAGGCTGCTTTGAAAGACTGTAGGCTTATCAAAGAATTAACCCATCTCATTTCCAAATCATTCAATGTGATACAAAACAAATTGTTTCAATAGGATTTTACATGAGTGATCATTAAATACGATATTTATTATTAAACAAATTTACTGATGTAATAAGAAATGAACCTAGTCAATGTTTAATAAATATCATAGTGAATGTCTGCATGATCACAGCATCATACACTGATATTTAACTCTTTGCATGCTGGGAAATTTGTTCAAAAATAGTGGACAAGAAATCATCATATTTTCTTTCATTTCTCCCTGTAAATATCATGAATATATATGTCTTGGAATTTCATTAGAATTGCGTCCAGAGGGCGCAATTCTAATGAAATTACAAGATATATTTACGGAGAGAAATAAGAAACATACTCGTAATTTGTTGGATGTTATTTTCACCGCTAGCATGCAAAGAGTTAATACACTTATTACAGGACAAAATATTTTCTTAAATTGTATTGATCTGTGGCTAGATATTTTCAACAAGTTTACTGGTGGAAGACAACATTGAAATACAAGAATTCAGCAACGTTAACACTGACAGAGGATTGTACCCCTCAAAACATTTAGCACAAGTCATTTTTTTTACCTTGACATTAAGCATATAGGTTGCGTTGGTGGGCTATAGAATGAAAATGGATGATGACAAAATTATTATGTGAAGTTTTAAGCCAATCCGACTTTCGATAACACAGGTAGTAGATCTCGCAAATCTCGGACAGAGAGACAAACAGACAGGCAAACAGACGATATAGGCAGCCCCAAAAACATGTGTGGGGTACACAAAAAGTACAAAGTATGTGAATAGCCTCTACATAAGAATGTCCAGTAGGGAAGTAGCCGACTTCACCAACATTGCAAATGCTTACATTGCTAAGCACAGTTTGAGGGAGAAATTGTTTAACTTAAGGATAAATTTATTAATTTTCATTTAATGAAATAAAATATTTTCTGACCAAATTATTAAACTGAAATTATTACATTACCACAGCCATTTTCGCTGTGGTAATGTAATAAATTCAGTATAATAATTCTGCATACTTTTAATCATCAAATATATGCAGTCGTTAGTTCCATGAAATAGTTATATGAAACGATGAAATAAATGATTTCTCCCTCAAATTATACTTATCACACTAGAAAAGTATGCTTAACAATTGTGGTGAAATCTGCTCCAGGTAAGACAAAAACACGGTTAATTGGCTGTCACATAATCATATACCATAACATGTAATTATTTGTAGTGGACAACTCAAATATTAGCGCAACAAAAATACTAACAAAAATACATTGTATACAATAATACACATATACAATAATTCAAGAAAGTCAATATTTAACTCTTTGCATGCTGGGAAATTTGTGGGCTATAAATAGTTCAAAAATAGCAGATGACAATTCATTATATTTTCTTTTAATTCTCCTTATACATGTCATGAATATGTCTTGGAATTTCATTAGAATTGTGTCCAGAGGACACAATTCTAATGAAATTTCAAGACATATTTACAGAGAGAAATAAAACATATACTCCTAATTCCTTTGGCGGATATTTTCACCGCTAGCATGCAAAGAGTTAAAGCATTTCAGACCAATTCACCTGCCAAATAAATCACAAAATCTGAATTTAGAAATCAACAATATTGGTTTGAATATGCTGACAGGTCGGGCTATTAAGAAAATTTGCGAGCATTATATTATATATACACATTGTTGCTTGACAAGTGGTACTTCATAAACCAGTTGCTAATTAGCCCCTGGCAATTAGGCAACAACAATTTGTCAATTATAAGTAAGATTGTGCCAGTTGACATGTTGCTGTCAAAACAATAAGCCTTATGTTCAACAAGAGTTGGTAATCTGCACATAAGGGGATAGAAATAATGTAAATACGGCGCTCACAACGTCACACTTGCTATCATACATGAACTAGTGATTTTTTGTCAAATATATGTCACACCCGGGATTACATGTAGACTATCATGATAATGAATATTTATAACAGAGAAACTCTCTGAATTGGAAACCGCGATAGTAGAACCCCTCTAAACTGAACTATGTTATTTTTTGTTTTCAATGTTGGTTGTTGTTTTTGTGCAAGAGATGGTCTACATATTTTCTACTTTTCCTATATTTTCCATTCATCAATTTTAAAAGACTATCTATATGCTTGTTGCCAAGATAGTCAATATAAATAAAGGTAAACAAATAATTGTAATATGTTTTGCAGAATTCTGCATATGTACTGAATTTCGCAATTCATTTATAAAATTTACAGAAATCATCACTTTAGCATGCTTAGACACAATTGGGGCAAATGAGATAAGATCTATTTTCCACACATCTGACGGCCAAGATGACAGCAAAGAATTTTGACAAGATATAAATGTCACATCATCACATCCCATTGTTTTAATGCACATAAACAAACAAATATGTGGCTGTCACTGGAGAAATGGGGCTGACGGAATTTGTGACCAGTATTGCTCCTGATCAACCAACACGCTTCTGTAGCTATAGCCTGATAACGCTTTATATTGCTTGTTAGAAGCATGACGGGCGTTTCATTGATAGAATGGCGAACAGTGCAGATCTTGATCAGACTGTGCGGATGCACAGGCTGATCTGGATCTACACTGGTCGCAAAACCCATAAGCCCAATTTCTACAGTCACAACCACAAAATGATGTTTGCATACTGTCACTGTGATTTATGCAAATTGTACCATATTAGAAAGATAACAGTTTATGAACAAATTGTCAGAAGGTACTACATTGTATAAACATAATCCAAACTTGTGTGGCGGAATGAAAGAAAATGCAAATGCAAAATATTAGAAAAGTAACCCAGCTACTCTTTACCCATACCATAAATGTATCTAGAGAAACCACAGGTTGAAGTAACGGACCGATGTCTATAAATACATTAAAGGTACATGCCCACTCAGTAGGCACAACATGTTGTTTATATCGGAGACATCATCTGAGACATGTCCTGGCAAAATAAACATTCATTCACCATTACCCCATGTATTGATTGGTATTATTATACATTGTATATCAGACATAAATGCCAACACTATTATTTTAATGTTCAATGAACATGTGTATTCTGAGTGGCATACACATTCACAGTCTATATATTTATCAGATAACTTTTTTTTGTTTTACATCAATAATTTCAGGTGCACAATTAGGTCCATTTATTATACTCTTTTTTTTTAAATATTTTGATTTCTGTATATCAATAAGTTGATTTTTTTATTATCAACAACTACTGAATAAATAGTAAAAACGCACCCAACAGACTTCCAAAAATTAACGGCAATAAGTTACAATACAAACCATCTTCATCAGTAGGTTATTTTAAACTTGCCCCGAATAGCAATATCTATGCTAATGTCAGGGCACTTATGAAAGTCAATATGAACACAGTGCTCCAGATAAGGTGCGTATTTGCGTAAATACTCCATTAAAATTGCAAAAAAAAAAACTGAAATCAGAAGTAGTGAGTATCAAAAAGCAATGAAAAATTTGTGGTATCTTTATCCAAAGATGTGTTTTCATTTAGAAGCAAACCGCAATTCAATGAGTGCGGTCTGCTGATGTGTAAACAGTTGTGTGATTCTATTTTACACAATTAAAATACCCAATTGCTTCAGAAATGATGGAGTGACAATACTCAATTACTAATTCCTTATCTTGAGCGCTGTGAACAGCCATCATATGGGCTTGAAAGTAAATACAGGTCCAGGATCAAAGCTTTTTTTCCCATTGTATTCGGATTACACCATTACGGGTAGGATTTTTTTGTTTATTTCTCAATGAAAGTATATGTTGTGACCACTCATT
This sequence comes from Conchocele bisecta, assembly GCA_029237695.1. Taxonomy (NCBI): domain Eukaryota; kingdom Metazoa; phylum Mollusca; class Bivalvia; order Lucinida; family Thyasiridae; genus Conchocele; species Conchocele bisecta. The sequence continues at coordinate 72,258,745 of CM055274.1, read as the reverse complement.
TGAACCGTCTCGACGAGACGGTTCAAATGGTGGTCACGACATATACTTCTGAGCTCATTTTTTAGGATTTTCCACACAAACAAAATGACATATCCCGGGTTAATTAAATTGTTATTACTTTTAATATCTGGTACCCAATCTCAGAATGTGTTTTCATTTTATTACCGTGTTCACTTGAAAACGTGTAAATTCTATAGCTGAGATTAGATCTAATCTGTGACAAAACCAACTGATCGAAATGCTATTATACGGTCATGAATATTCCTGTGCATTATTATTATTCACGATACGGGAGACTTGATTGTCAATGTGAAGCGTCTAGTAAATGATAATTACAAATCTGATTTTTATATCAGATTAAAACAAATGAGCGAGACCTTTGAGGTACGCATGTACTTGAAGTACGGGAGGTACTTTAAATTATGTTGGTGTTTCTCTGCGAGTACTCTGGTTTCCTCCAGTGGACAAAATATACAAGCTACATTTTGGTGACAGAGAATAAATAAGCCACCCTTGGACTTTGTGATATTTGCGAACAGCATAGTCCCAGATCTGCCGGTGCATTTGCGTAGTCAGATCAGGGCCTACATTGTATGCTATTCAGTCATCAAATTATCCTAACAATTGTAAGTAACAGGGGCCCGTTTCACTAAACTTTGTACGACTAAAATCTTTGTAAGTGCAACTTTAAGATCGTCTGTAAATTTCAATTGATGGATTTACATTTATTGAGCATAGGCTGCATTAGGCTCAATAAATGTAAATCCAATAATTGTTTACAAGAAAACATTGTTAATGTGAAATTTACAGACTATCATAATTTTGCACTTACGAATATTTTAGTCGTACGAAGTTTAGTTAAATGATTATTACATCTTAACCCTTTGAACACGAAAGCCCGCTATATATGTTTATGCAAACAGTGCAGATCCAGATGAGCCGGCTCGTAACGAGCCGTCCTATCAGGATCTGCACTGTTTGAAAGTAATTTTCATATTTTTGAAAACAACAAATCCCCCTTTTTATAAATGAAAGTCTGAAAATCATTTTGCGATGATTGGATTGGTTGCAAAATTAACATATCGCAGCCCATTCAGTTACTTAGGGGTGAAAGGGTTAATCGAGCTGCATGAAGATGCAACATAATCTGCATCTTCAGTTCTTACATACATCTTCATTCTGTTAGATAAGAGCCGAATTCCATCAATGAAATATCTATCATTCTTCTGACAAAAATATAGATCGTTATCAGGCTACAGGAGTTTGCTATTTGATCTGAAGCTACATTGATCACAAATCCCATAAGCCCCATTTCTCTAGTCAGTCACATCCATGTATTATGAGTTAAACAAAGGTCTGTCTAAGAAGCACTAACCTCGTTGTCATAATTGACCCATTTGCCATTTATGAATAATTCACGTATTTAATAAACACATTATTCCAGATATGTACAAGACAGGTACTGTTCCAGTTACAAGGTGGTTACAACAACAACAACATCGCCCACTCCAAAGTAAGTATTATTTTATATTTTCCTTAATATGCAACGGATTTTGATGAAATATGGCGCAGCAAACACGTCTTCAAGAGCTGCATCTGGTGGTCCAGGGAGTTCGGCACATACTTATGTTGTTTTTGCGAAGAATCGATTTCCGTGTCGGTAGACACGGAAATCGATTCTTCACAAAAACGACAGAAGTTTGGGCGAAAATACAGAGACCACCAAATGCAGCTTAACAAGACGCGTTTGATGCATCATATTTCATCAAAATCCGTTACGTAATAAGGACAATATAAAAGAATACGTACTTTGAATCAGATGGATTCTGGAAGTTGCAGTACTTGTTGTTGTTGTTAGTACCACGTGATCATACACCTTGAGTTACACACCGACAGATAGATAGGAAGGATCAGAGAAGCAAAAACACTATTTTATGTCATTTGATAGTACATGTACATGTAGAATGATTTAATTCAGCACAAGACTACATGTTTTTGCAGAAAATATGGCATAAATTTAGGGCTAATAACATTTGAAAGACCAGGGGCCCGTTTCACTAAACTTTGTAAGACTAAAATGTTCGTAAGTGCAAATTGAGGATCGTCTGGAAATTCCAATTGATGGATTTCCATTTATTGAGCATAGGCTGCATATGCAGCCTATGCTCAATAAATGGAAATCCAATAATTGTTTACAAGAAAACTTTGTTATTAATGTGAAATTTGCAGACTATCTTAATTTTGCACTTACAAACATTTTAGTTGTAAGAAGTTTAGTGTAACGCGCCCCTGTACATTAATTCTTTTGTTCCAAATGTAGATATGTCAAATGACATGTTCACATATATGTACATAATGCATCTATCAATGACTTCTATCAATGCCAGGGGACTACTTGGGGAATTAGATTATCAAAGTTCCCAAGAGGACAATTATTTATAGTTGCAGACAGGAAATATTTCCCAAGAAGTTAGATAGCAAAACAATCACTACTGTCTGTTCCACGTTTTGCTGCCGACAAACAGTTGGCCATTAAACACATTAAATCTAAAACATATTTAAAAGTAAGTACTTTTTCATCAATAACAAAAAAGTCACCCTCCCCAAAAAAAATTATTTTATGAAATTCCATCAAATACGGATTTTATTGCGAAAAAAAGATTTTTAGATTTAATGTGTTTAATAGCCAAAAGTTTGTCGGCAGCAAAACGTGGAACAGACGGTAGACGTCCACATGTCAGCCTGTCCTATTGGCTCTATTGAAAATAGCGTTCCCGCAAATTGAGAATTAAACAGAAATCTTAATTCCTAGAGGTAAGAATTAGTCAATTTATCACGTGTCTCAATACTATGGGTAACACAATGATAGGTGTGTAAGTTACCGGTACACTATAAACTACCTACTTACCAGAGTGTAACATCCACATATAAGGCTGCCAGTTCTCGTGTTACAAATACACAGGAAGGTCTTCAGTATCGCCATCGAACCCACTTCACGTACTGTGCTGTAGTCCCTTAGTGCAATATCCACACCGCGGCTCTCATAATACCATCGTTTCCGTGACAATATTCCTGTTGATAACAATTTTAGAATCATTGATGATTCACACAATAATTATCATAAATATATAGAGCCTAGTTTTGAAGACAATACTAACACATTCAACCCTCATATAGACAATACTAACACATTCAACCCTCATATAGACAATACTAACACATTCAACCCTCATATAGTCACTGCAAAGGATTCTTCGATGATATCAATTTCCGGACTATTCCATTAATCAATAAAGGGGTAACTTGTTAAAAATGTACTAACAATCTACAAACAGTGCAGATCCTGATGAGACGGCTCGTAACGAGCCGTCTCATCGGGATCTACACTGTTTTCTCATGTGGATCTAAACATACTTTGACATCAACTTTTAGTCACATTCACGTGATTGATGTGAAACTATTCTGATGCACAGTTGCTTCATTTTTATTTAACTCGCCATGACAAGAAGTATATTGTTGAGTTTATGAACAGTGTCACTCCTGATCATGAAACACTTGTACAGCATCATACAGATCCAGTCTGGTTTTACAGTTTCCTTCATAGATCACCAGGGGCCCGTTTCTCTAAACTTCGTACGACTAAAATGTTCGTAGGTGCAAATTTAGGATCGTCTGTAGCTTTCAATTATTGGATTTACATTTATTGAGCATAGGCTGCATATGCAGCCTATGCTCAATAAATGTAAATCCAATAATTGTTTACAAGAAAACACTGTTAATGTAAAATGTACAGACTATCATAATTTTGCACTTACAAACATTTTAGTCGTACGAAATTTAGTGAAATGGATTGCAATTATTGAGTGAGCTGATAGAATGATATCACAAAACACAATAAATTCTTACTTTCAACAGTAACATAAACTATCTACAATTAATATATATTCAGTTACGATGCATCGACATATATACAAAACATTCAACAGAAATTGCTTGATGTTTGTAACATTTGTTACAAATATGCTGAATAATTGTTCACAAACATTATCTGGTAAATCGCTATTTATAAACCCCTGTGTAAAATACGACTGTACACTATGCAAATATATGAATGACTGTTGTAACCATATTCAGATTTATATTAAACCTAAAACCATTCATCTTCAAATACCTTGAATTCAAGTTGTAAATCCTGCTGGTAAATCCAGTTGTAGAGTTAACCACCAAAACAAGAACTATTTAATCACTAAATAATATTAAGTCCTTTTTTAATCACTAAATAGCTAGACACAAGATCTGGAGTCTTAACCCAGCCGTATTAGCCAAATCTCTCCACACAATAACTCTGTGTTGATGACACTTCTCGTATAAAACTCCGAGTGTGCTCTCAGAAATCAATAGTGGCTTCGTCCTTCCATCACAGCCATACATGAACTATGTACTACACTATCTCACGTTATCACTAAAGAAAACTGACCACAAGATTAGAGGCCAACTAGTGGACACTGCAAAATTTGAGAAACTTGTGATTCGTCAGTGTAGTATTGTCAAGTTTCTTACCTGAGTCAATGACTAGCTCAGTGAAGTGTGTCCCTGTCTAGAAGCCCTTGGTTAAACCTGTGAAATATAAAATACACTTTTCAATCCAGTTTAGACCAACCACAGACCAGGGCAATAAAGACCAATATTAATTTAAAACATGTAACATAACAAACAGAATAGACAGATGTGCAGTCTGATCAGTGCCTATACTGGTTGTTATATTGCTGATTTTATGACAAACATCTTTCTATTGTTGCTTGTCACTGTAGTATTGACATTATCTGAGGCGCTGGCCAACCAAACAACCAGTCTAGGTGAAAACAACCAATCAGTCAACAATGTCAACTACTTAACCGCATTTAAAGACAAGAAAGGAATGTGTCGTAATTAACAAACATGAATTCAGAGTATGACTAACTGGTAACTCGCACTACAGGTACATGCAAAAACATCTTTTACTTGATGTTGAGACTTGTTCATGGAAAACATGAGCAAGCTGTGGAGTTTGCTAAACATTTGTTGAAAGGAAAACTCTGGAATTAAGAAAGATCTCTGTAAAACAACTTCTGTTTTACTAAAATAAATTAAAAACTATGCAAGCATAGTAGTTTCCAAGTGAAGCAAATTTAATACATATTATATAATAGTCACTATTTTCATGAAATTTTCGACTTTATCAAATAGTTAGAACTGTATTGGCAGTCCTATGTGAAGTCACATTGTGAAGTCACATAGGACTGCCAGCACAGTTTCTAACTATTGTGATAAAGACCATGTGGTCAAAAATTTAATAAAAAGAGTGTACACAAGTATAAGTATAGGTGGTAAACATTCAGTATTACTGAATACAGTAGAAAACATCGCATATATAGAGAATAGTAGGTTAGTGCCGTGAATGGGAAAAAATATCTGGCAAGGCTCAGGAAACGGAGAGGGCGAGGCTCTGCCGAGCACATCCCGTTTCCGTGCCGCGCCAGATATTTTTTCCCATTCACGGCACTAACCTACTATTCTATTTATCCCGTCAATACCTACAAATGGCTGTAAGATGCAAAAATAGTATTGACTGGATATCAAAAATGTTTCACGGCACCGTGTTTCACGGCACATACGCACTGTGTTGACGGGATAAATGATTGTATCATGTGAAGTGGGGTGAGGATAAATTGTTGGATGTTGAAGTACGGTAAAACAATTAAGCGATCTGAATGACTGAATAGAGTTTTGCATCCATTCAATAAGGAAGTCACACAATTTGCATAGAAACTCATTATGTACATGTTATTCCCTATCGACTTAATAACGTCACATGACAAGACTAAATGTAGCATCAAACTTTACTTTACCTAATTAGGTCACATAGATTTTCCATCACAATATTGTCAACCGGTGCCTATCATAGTCCAACGATGTTTTCAAAGTGAAAATATGCGAGAAATCATAAGATAGTTTGTAAACCGTTATTAACTCAAATATTAATTGTAAATACCCATTTATGCAAATGAGGTATTATAAAATAGCACATACTCACACATATACAACAGTGGTGGTGAAAATAATTGATTAACGTTTTATATTGAGAGCTTCTAAATTAACTTGCGTGTATAACATGAAAAGGTAGCGAAAAAGTTACAATTACCTGTATTACATCTTCTACGACAGTATCTACAACGTGGTAGGATTCTCCCTTGCCGCTGATCCGCCATATCCAGTGACAACACAGTAGATCTGCATCAATGAACGCCTTCGTGGGGGAACGCTTTCATCATCTAAATGGTAATCAGTATCATGATTATGGCCCTATCATACACAATAGACATACATGCACATTGTAAACAATACATATTTTAATTTATTTGTTAAAATATTTGACAGCATTATTTTGGATATTACAGGAGTGAGGATTTAATTAATAAAATATTTATTAAATGAGTTTACTGATTTCATAAGAAACGAGGCTATACGAAGCGTCTTATGAAATCATTAAAAACATGTAATAAATGTCATATTAAAGGTAGGCACTCAATAGGCACAAATTGTTCTTTACATCAGAGACATCAGCCGAGACATATTCTGGCAAAATAAACATTCATTCACCATTACCCCACTTATTGATTGGCATTATTATACATTTTATATCAGACGTAAATTTCCACACTGATATCAGGAACGATAACCGTGTTTTCTTAAAATGTTAACGGACATTACTATTAATACTCTGTATTTATTTTTTTGATGTGCAATTATCATACTTTATGACCTGTCGAAAATATTATTTTTTCAGGTCACGCATTTAATTAGCATAAATAATTAAAAAATACCATGCCTCATTTGCTTATGAAAATAGCCTGAAACCAATGCGTGTCACTATCAGTAAAATAAATATTACTAAATGATTATGTATGTTGTATGTTGATATAAATCCTAAAAATATATCCAATTCAGAACATATTAACCCTTTCCCTGTTTTGCGATATTTCGACTCATCCAAATCCAAAACATCTGAATAAAAGAATCAAATGCTGGGTCAAATGATGGTTAAATTATCTGATAGAGTAGAAAACATTGTGGGAAAAGGAGAAATTGCTTGTTACAAGCAATTTCTCCTTTTCCCACAATGTTTTCAAAAGACATCTTCTGCAGAGGCGTGAAAAGTCGTCTCTATCAGGGAAAGGGTTAAGTATTGCATAAAATGGTATTGCGCAGTGTAATAACACAGTGTATTAAAATATCGCCATAATGCGAATTATAAGTAAAATAAAGAATAAAATGAATTATAAAAATATATATACGTGTGTTTGATGTACCCGGTACCAATTCACATACATACCGACTGGTTATCCACGTGTTAGTGTCTTTTGATATCAAGTTTATCAGGTTCGGCTCGGAAATGGTAGGAACAGCAATGCCATTAAGCAAACACACGTTTGCAGTCAAACTTGTGGAGAAATCCATGGGCATGGCAACCCTTAGAAGCACAACCAACTTACATCAAAGCAACAACCAGATGGCCGCGGCCCACATGTCGAGCCCGCCGAGGCATTTGATGGCATTTTTAAAAACTTTAACGCACATTTCGGTCGGACGGACGGACGGACGTCATTGTGATCACTAGGTCTCGTTTTCCGCAAGAGGGCTCGACAATAAGAGAAAAGTGTCCCATACAGCATTAGTTAGACCAGGAGGAGGTCATTAGTTGCACATTAAATGGGATTGGGCGTTTATACCCTTTGGGAATAAGGAGAAATAAATCAACTGTAATATCTATACCATTTCATCCCTAAATATCCGACATTGATAGTTCCGAGTTCATTTCTGGACTATTCGATGTACGGTATCACAATAGGGTTATTTTTTAGCATTTGAAAAATAAGTAGTATTTTAAAATATTGACAAACCAACATTTGCAAACACTGTAGATCCTGGTGTGCAGGCTTGTTATAACAAACCGGCTCATCAGGACCTACAGTGTTTGCAAATGTTGGGTTTATGGTCTGTTACTAAAGGTTGAAAGGGTTAAATGGGATTGGGAATGTACACCGTTTGGGGATAACAAGAAATAAATCAACTGTAATAGCTATACCATTTCATCCCTAAATATCCGACACTGATAGTTCCGTGTTCATTTCTGGACTATTCCATGTATCACAATAGGGGTATTTTTTATGCCACCGGGTTTCGAAGAAACGGGTGGCATATAGTGTTTCGTCCGTCCGTCCGTCCGTCCGTCCGTCACACTTTTCGGTTAACCAATTTGTCACAGTTTCTCAAATATTCTGCAGGTGGCATCCGCGTTCGAAAGACGCATTTCTTGTTTAGCATTTGAAAAATAAGTGGTATTTTAAAATATTTTATAAATATTGACGAACCAACATTTGCAAACAAACCAACATTTGCAAACACTGTATATCCTGATGAGCCGGCTTGTAACAAGCCGGCTCATCAGGATCTACAGTATTTGCAAATGCAGGGCTTATGGTCTGTAGGGTTGAAAGGGTTAAATGGGATTGGGAATATATACACCCTTTCGGGACAATGAGAAATAAATCAACTGTAATATGTATACTATTCAGTAACCTTTCGAGACCGCACCGCCTTGTAATGTGTCACACAAGCGAAATTGGAAGAAATAGATCAATATTGGTTGCTTCTAAATTATGTCACAGAAGAAAAGTAATTATGTGACTAGTCATGATGAAAAGTGCTTCCCTGATTAGCATGTGAGGCGAGAGCTGTAGAGAACACCAGGCTAGTTTATTTTGATATCAACTTTTTCAGGCAGGGCTAGCAAATGCATACCAGGAATTAAAGGTACATGCCCACTCAGTAAGCATAAACTGTTCTCTATGTCTGAGACATCATCTGGCAAAATAAACATTCATTCACCATTACCCCATGTATTGATTGGCATTATGATACATTTTATCCACTCAGTAAGCATAAAATGTTCTTTATATCAGACATCATCTGGCAAATTAAACATTCATTCACCATTACCCCACGTATTGATTGGCATTATGATACATTTTATATCAGACGTAAATTTCTACACTGATATCAGGGGTGATAACCGTGTTTCCTTAAAATGTTAACGGACATTACTATTTATTCTCTGTATTTAATTTTTGATGTGCAATGTTCACACTTTATGATCTGTCGAAAATATTATTTCTTCGACACATTTAATTAGTACAGTACTCCAGTAGAAAAATATTGTCATCTCGATTAGACAGCTGCATGTGGGTACACATAGGGTAAAAAATATCGGAGAAACATTAACTTTATTGATTAACCCTTTCACCCTTAAGTAACTGTAATGGATTTTGATATGTTAAATTTGCAACCAATCCAAATGTCACAAAATGGTTTTCAGACTAGTCCCTTCATTTTTTGTTCTCAAATATATGAAAATGCAGATCCTGATGAACGAGCCGGCTCATCTGGATCTGCAGTTTGCATAAACCGCTATAGCATATGTTGTTAAGGTACCATTTCTCAACCGAGGAACATTTATGAGCACTGTAAATCCTTTATCAGCTATTATCATGATTATACTGTTCTTCTTACTGTGGTGGTTGGTTGGGACTTTTGCAATTTGTAATTTAACGATCGGGATTCATCCTTACTGGATTCCCGACTGGAGACCTGGTTTGGTCTTTGGTATCCTTGTATGTGGTATGCCCCTTATAAGAGTAATATGAGTATTCCTAATCCTATTATTTGCAGGGTAAGGGGCCAAGTGACTTTTGTGTTGTATGGACCTGCCACCTGGTCAGGTTATTCTAATTTCAGGGCTGAATTTATTTTTATGTAAATATTCCATTCTTATTTTGGGATTCCCCCCACTGCAACAGGACCCGAAACCGGATATAGCGGTTTATGCAAACAGTGCAGATCCAGATGAGCCGGCTCGTAACGAGCCGTCTAATCAGGATCTGCACTTTTTGACAGTAATTGTCATATTTTTGAGAACAAAAAATACCCCCTTTTTATAAATGGACTAGTCTGAAAACCATTTTTGGTTGGATTGGTTGAAACATTAACATATCAAATTCCATTCCAGTTACCTAGGGGTGAAAGGGTTTAATGTGGGATCAAACCCGTTGACCCGGCCGACTTACCCGGGTGTCCAGTTTGTGTCTCGTGACATATAGCAGCTACCACTGGCGTCTATTGCCAGACATTTGACAGTTACTTCCTTATTATTCTGTCTCACATTTTGATTGGTTGGTTGCTTAGAATTAAATCTTAGCAGACAACCAATCAAAACAGAAATAAACGGAAGGAAGTTATTTGTAAAATTAAGCCATCAGCAAAGTAGTCAATATACCGGTACTGTCTGTTCCACGTTTTGCTGCCGACGAACTTTAAATGTAAGTACTTTTTCACTAATAACAAAAAAGTCACCTCCCCCCCCCCCACCACAAAAAAAAATGTTTTGATGCAATTCCATCAAATATTGATTTTACTGTGAAAAATGGGAAAACATATTTTTTTAAGTAATTTTGTAATTTGTGGACCGATTTTCGAAATCTAACTTTTGTTACATCATTTTTAAGCTATCTAGCCAGGTTTCGGAGTCAATTTCCAATATTTTATGTTTTTCGACTCTTCCTGCAGCTCCTTCAACTCCTTTTCCCCATGTTAAATTCCCCCCCACAAATTTATTTTTTCAAAAATAAAATCAATATTTGATGGAATTTCATAAAATAACAAGAGCTGTATGAGAACAGCATAGCTCGACTACGAGGGTTGTCGATGTACACATAGCTTGACAAACAAGGTGGCCGCGGCCTGTATAAAAACCTTAACCAAGGTTGACTAAAAACCTTAACCAAGGGAAATTAAGTAAGTAATTTAAGGTTAAATGTAGGTCAATGTCAGATGTAGGTCAGGGGTTATTGATGTACATCACTAGGAGATGAAGTTTTCCAAGTATGGTTGCTGTAGGCCCAGGAGTATTCCATATACAAGCTTGACTAAAAACCTTAACCAAGGGGAAATAAGTAAGTAATCCAAGGATAAAAGTAGGTCAAGGTCAAATATAGGTCAGGGATTATTGATGTACATCACTAGGAGATGAAGTTGTCCAAGTATGGTTGGTGTAGGGCCAGGAATATTCCATCTACAAGCTGGACTAAAAACCTTAACCAAAGATAATTAAGTAAGTAATTCAAGAGGAAATGTAGGTCAAGGTCAAATATAGATCAGGGGTTATTAATGTACATCCCTATGAGAAAAGGTTGTCCAAGTATGGTGTCAGTATGCATAATAGTATTCCATGTACAAGCTTGACTAAAAACCTTAACCAAGGTTGACTAAAAACCTTAACCAAGGGGAATTAACTAAGTAATTCAAGGTTAAATGTAGCTGAAGGTCAAATATAGGTCAGGGGTTGTTGATGTACATCACTAGGAGATGAAGTTTTCCAAGTATGGTGGGTGTAGGGCCAGGAGTATTCCATATACAAGCTTGACTAAAAACCTTAACCAAGGGGAAATAAGTAAGTAATCCAAGGATAAAAGTAGGTCAAGGTCAAATATAGGTCAGGGGTTATTGATGTACATCACTAGGAGATGAAGTTTTCCAAGTATGGTTGCTGTAGGCCCAGGAGTATCCCATATACAAGCTTGACTAAAAACCTTAACCAAGGGGAAATAAGTAAGTAATCCAAGGATAAAAGTAGGTCAAGGTCAAATATAGGTCAGGGATTATTGATGTACATCACTAGGAGATTAAGTTGTCCAAGTATGGTTGGTGTAGGGCCAGGAATATTCCATCTACAAGCTGGACTAAAAACCTTAACCAAAGTGAGTGAGTGAGTGAATAGGGTTTAACGTCCGCTTTTCTGACATAGAGGTACAAGCCTCAGGGAGTCTACACGCAGACGGGTCAACGGGGTCGAGTCCCATATCCACCTGTCCAAGGGGGGTAAATCCCAACTTCAGAACTCAATATTTACAATCAAAATATATATTCAGTCCTGAAATTAGAACAACCTGATCTGGTGCCAGGCCCTCGCCACACCAGCATCATTTATCCCATCCCCTAAAAGTAATAGGATTAGCGCTAATCTTACTTTTATATATGGGGCATAGCCCGACTCAACTCTCACATACAAGAAAGCCAAAAATGTACATGAGGGCCAAATCCGATATAGTGGGTTCCGGAAAGTATGAACCCAATCGTTAAGCCAGTTTAGTCGCCTTTTACGACAAGCAATGGCTACTGCAGCACTATTCTCAGGATCAGTTGATCCCGCCCCGGTGCCTGCACGGGGCCCTTAACCAAAGATAATTAAGTAAGTAATTCAAGAGGAAATGTAGGTCAAGGTCAAATATAGATCAGGGGTTATTAATGTACATCCCTATGAGAAAAGGTTGTCCAAGTATGGTGTCAGTATGCACAATAGTATTCCATGTACAAGCTTGACTAAAAACCTTAACCAAGGTTGACTAAAAACCTTAACCAAGGGGAATTAACTAAGTAATTCAAGGTTAAATGTAGCTGAAGGTCAAATATAGGTCAGGGGTTGTTGATGTACATCACTAGGAGATGAAGTTTTCCAAGTATGGTGGGTGTAGGGCCAGGAGTATTCCATATACAAGCTTGACTAAAAACCTTAACCAAGGGGAATTAAGTAAGTAATTCAGGAGGAAATGTAGGTCAAGGTCAAATATAGATCAGGGGTTATTGATGTACATCGCTATGAGAAAAGGTTGTCCAAGTATGGTGTCTGTATGCACAATAGTATTCCATGTACAAGCTTGACTAAAAACCTTAACCAAGGTTGACTAAAAACCTTAACCAAGGGGAATTAACTAAGTAATTCAAGAGGAAATGTAGGTCAAGGTCAAATATAGATCAAGGGTTATTGATGTACACCACTAGGAGATGAAGTTGTCCAAGTATGGTGGGTGTAGGGCCAGTAGTATTGCATATACAAGCTTGACTAAAAACCTTAACCAAGGCGTGACGGTGACACCGACGCCGGGGTGACAACATAAGCTCCAACTACTCTTCGAATAGTCGAGCTAAAAAAAAATGGGGAGGGCGACTCCTTTGTTATTTACGAAAAATTAATTTCATTTAAATATTTTATAGATTTAATATGTTTAATAGCTAAATGTTTGTCGTCAGCAAAACTCGGAACAGATGGTAGTCACAAAAGTCCAAAGGGCCTTTTTAACAGTTGGGAGCCCATTTGTAAATGGACCCCTCAGAAATTTGCCAAGACAAGTTGAAACCATTCCATACAGTTCCGTAGAGCATACCTGTGCACAAGACGTAAAGTATTACATTTCATTTTGTTTTTTACATTCTTTGTGTCGTTCCACTAGATGTTGATCTACATGTAATCTCATCTACGATCAAAGTGACGAGACGATAGACAAACTATGTGGCTGTGACTGGAGGAATGAGGCTTATGGTTTTTGCGAGCAGTGTAGATCCAGATCAGACTGTGCATCCGCAGTTTGATCAGGATCTGCACTGCTCGCAATAAAATCACTGAAACATCCGTCATGTTTCAAACTTTAGAGACACTAGACAAATTACATGGCTATGACTGGAGAAATGAGGCTTATGAGTTTTTTTACCAGTGTAGATCCAGATCAGACTGTGCATCCGCACAGTCTGATCAGGATCTGCATTGCTCGCCATATAATTACTGAAACATCCGTCATGTTTCAAACTTTAGAGACAATAGACAAAATATGTGGCTGTGACTGGAGAAATGGGGCTTATGTGGTCAATCTCAGTCCTGATCAGCCTATGCACTCATACACACTGATAATTCTATATATACTGTTTGCTGGATTGATTGGTGTTTGACGTCCTATCAATAGCAAGGTCATACACAGATCATATATAGGGAGTAAAAACAAAATTTTAGCTTATTTTTTTTTCATTTATTGATGCTTTTAGGCATATTTAATGTATTTATAGACCTCGGTCCGTTATTTCAACCTGTGGTTTTATAAACTTGTCCACAGAGGGAGGCATGGGAGCCCGACTAGATGTCGAAGACAGTAAGAAACAAAATTTAAAATATTTTCCGTAATGGCGTTACAAGTTGACAAAATAATATTCCACATGTACTCTGAATTTTTGTTCAACTTTTTACTTTATTTATGAAAAATATTGCAAATTCTGTAAACGTATTTACTGAAATTACGCAGATGTACGAAGATACAAAATCACATGGCGTGTCTCAAATGTAAAGCAACCAGCATAATTATGCCCAGTAGCCAATTTCATCAAAATTGCAAAGTTTACTTATCTAGCAAAGTATACTTTGAGGGAGTACCCATTTATTTTCCCCGAAATGCATTATTTCATATAGAATCAACAACTGCATATATTTGATGATTAAAAGTATGCAAAATTATTATACTGACTTTATTACATTATCACAGCCGAAATGGCTGTGATAATGTAATAAATTCAGTATAATAAAAATGAATAAATTTATCATTAAATTTAAAATTTCTCCATCAAAGTATACTCTGCAATGTTGGTGAAATAGGCTACATATCAGACAACACAAACATGTAGGGTGATCTGGGTCTACAGTGACAACAATTATCGGCATGAGTATTCATCCATTCAATGGTTGTGATCTGATACAGGCAGAGATAAATGCTGGCCTAGTGGAGTGGCCGATACTTAATATTGCTGACTGAGCAAAAACAAATCGAGTTAACGGGAACAATACATCGAACATGTGAATGATAAAATACCAGAGAAGACGTAGAAATCCGAGACGTTGTTGACAAAAACATTCTTATGAACACAAGGTACACAATAATAAATGCAAACATACATGTATGCACGTACATGTACATAATGATATTGTGGAGCTTGACAGATATTTGCTGAAATACTATTACCCTAGTTTATCACATCTTTGAAACATTTTCAAGTTTCTGAATTTACAAGCCACATGGGCAATGTATGGACATGAGGATGTGTGATAGCACAGTTAGATTACGTTCGTAAGCATGTACAATCGATAATCGATATCCTCGTACATGTGGACGAACCGTGATCTAACTGTGGCATACGACATAGAATGGTCCATGCATGCCATTTGGATTATTTCATTAATCAAAACATACTGGCAAACACTGCAGATGCTGATGAGACGTCTCATTCACAGGTGGAAGACTCGGACCTATGACACAAAAAAAAAATCTATTAAAAAATTCCAATTACCCCACCCACTTGGTCTCGTACAGTACCATCTTCTATATAGAAGATGGTACTGTACGAGACCAAGTGGGTGGGGTAATGGGATTTGTTTAATAGGCATTTTTTTTTGGTATCATAGGTCCGAGTCTTCCATCTGTGGTCTCATTATGAGCCAACTCATCTGTAGCTACTGTATTTGCAATAGCAGATTTATTAGCAATATCGTGTTGATTCTGAAAGCTTCAGGTGTCAATAAATACATGCTTTGCCGGATTTAACGATGGCACCGGCTCGATTATCTTGCATGTCATCTCCCAAGAAGGGGAGAAAGGAAGGAGGTGGATACAGAGGAAACCGGCCCCAGGGGGCCTAGCTCTTATTAGAATAGCCCCCTCTGGTTCTGTAACTGCCCAAACTCTTTCAAATCTGATACTCGCGACCGCCTTTCAAAGTCCCCATCCAAAAGGACAAGTAGAGCAGGAAATACAAAGTACATGTATGTCAGAAAGATGGACACCCGGGTCACCAGAGTGGCAGTCCAACGGTGTTAACCTTCGGCCACGGTCTGCTCTCCTTAGATGTCAGATATGTGCAGAAAGTGATGAATGAGATTTATGTAATAGTGGATTGGTGTGGTTTTATTTATTAAGAAAATTGTATCTATACGTGTTGACTAAAAAATGAGGTTTGGTAAAAAAATGTTTATACATGTATTACTGATTAAAATACTGAAAAATAACTACCGTAGCTAGTTTTTGTGTCATCAATAGTTACCAATTTAAGTTTATTTAAATTAATTCAACTAGTGACTACTGTGTGTTCCACGTTTTGCCGCCACCAAACATTTGGCTATTAAACATATTAAATCTAAAAGATATTTAATTATTTGATGAAATTTCATCAAATATTGATTTTATTGCCAAAAAAATTTCCTATGGGAATTTAGTAACATGGGGGCTAAATATAAAAATAAATTACTTTTTTTATTTGTAGACTGATTTTGAAAATCTAACTTTTGTTTTCTTAGTTGTAACCTCATTTCCAAGCTATCTAGACAGGTTTCGGAGTCTGTCAATTTGCAATTTTTAAAAAAAATGTTTTACTCCTCCCCACTGCTTCCTCCTATTTTCCCCCCATGTTAAGTTCCCATAGGAAAATCGTTATTTCGCTATACAATCAATATTTGATGGAATTTCATCAAACAAAATATTTTGGTGACGTTTTTTGTTATTGGTGAAAAAGTACTTACCGGTACATTTAAATATTTTGTTTACATTTATTGTGTTTAGAAGTTAGTCGGCAGAAAAAAGTGGAACATGCAGACAGTAGACTGGAAACATCGCATTATCATTGTCATCTAAAAATGTTTTAAAATACTAAAAGAGGACAAGGGATGCCCTCTATCAATTATAGTGGGCATAAACACAAAAACATAATCATGATAACATTCAGTTCTCGCTTATTTAACCCTTACACCGCTATCTTAATTTTTTGTTGTCTGCTGTTTATTTTCTATTTTCCATTTTTATCAACAAAAACATGCTTTGACAGCACATTAGAATAATTTACAACATGCTTTGACAGCACTTCAGAATCATTTCCATTGGAAATGATTCTGAAGTGCTGTCAAACCATGTTTTTATTGAGAAATAAGGAAAGATATAAAAGCAACAGCAGACGACAATTGTTGTGAGTAGTGGTCTAAGGGTTAAGACAATTGTATCTATATGTGTTGACTAAAAATGAGCGTTGGTAAAAAAAATGTTTATATTACTGAAAAATAACTAGCTACTTTTTGTGTCATCAATAGTTACCAATTTAAGTTTATTTAAATTAATTCAACTAGTGACTAGACTGGAAACATGTTTCTATTGTATTAGCATTTGTCATCTAAAAATGTTTAAAAAATACTAAAAGAGGACAAGGGAAACACTATCAATTATAGTGGGCATAACCACAAAAACATAATCATAATTTCACATATTCCATCAAATGGTCACAATAGATTTTCTCTTATCAGATGGTCATATGGCCGTCTAGACTGTCTATATTAAAATAATTGTCAACAATAAAGTAATTTAACCAGGAACATAGACTTAGTGATGTAATCTTATGTTTGATCTGTGTGAATATTTGAACATATGTGTGAAATTCTGACACGTATACTAACAACACACACGTAAGTCAATAAACAGTAATTTATGACTTGTGAAAGTAAAGGGACGTCTGGTTGACAAAACAGATCCTACAACATTTGCGACATTTGGAGTTGCTGGTTTTATGTGCTGGTTTTAACCCAACTGAGAAAAATACAATGTTAGAGACCAGGGGGCCGTTTCACTAAACTTCTTACGACTAAAATGTTAGTAAGCGCAAATTTAGAATCGTCTGTAAATATCAATTGATGGATTTACATTTATTGAGCATAGGCTGCATATGCAGCCTATGCTCAATAAATGTAAATCCAATAATTGTTTACAAGAAAACATTGTTAATGTGAAATTTACAGACTATCATAATTTTGCACTTACACACATTTTAGTCGTACAAAGTTTTATAGTGAAACGGCCCCCTGGTTTCTAACATTGTAAGGTCATTTTTCTCATAGGCATAGGCCCAGATCAGCCTGTGCATCAGCGCAGTCTGGTCAGGGCATATGGTGTTCGCCATTTCATCATTGAAATAGCTTTTCTGTTGTCAGCAAAACTATGATTATTTGATGTATTGGTGTTTAACGGCCTATCACCAGCTAAGGTAATTTTCTGCCAGGCCAACGGGTTCGATCCCGAATTTAACCTGCTGCATAAGGGGGAAAATCCCAAAATCAAAATGGAATATTTGCTTCGAGAAACATAATGAAGTAATAGGATTAGGAATATTTGTATTACCCTTATAAGGGGTATAACAAGATTCAACTCTCACATACAAGACTGCTAACCAGCAAAACTATGAGACCATACTCGTACTGTGTGACTGTGCAAGATGATCAGGACCTACAATTGCAGCTAATGTCATAAGGGGACATACATGTATTCTCTGCCAGCGGCCTATGTACACTTTCACAATGTGGTTAACATATATTAATACGCTGCTGATGGCAATAATGCTACTTCAGTGACTGAATGACCAACAGTGTAGGCTCTGATCAGACAGCGTATGAGCAGGCTGGTCTAGGCCTATGCTGGTCAAAATCATCAAAGGTGCCTTTTCCCAGTCAGTGCTCATGTACATTGACACAATTTTGTAATTGGCATTTTACTTTTTTTATGTCACAGGTCCGAGTCTTCCACCTGTGGTGAGATTCACTGGTAAGATATGAATCCATATGATTGCATTCACAAGGTGCATGATAACGTGGTTACAACAACAGCAACGCCGCCCACTCCAAAGTAAGTATTATTTTATATTTTCCTTGATGAAATATGGCGCAGCAAACGCGTCTTCATGAGCTGCATTTGGTGGTCTAGGGAGTTTGGCAGACTCATGTCGTTTTTGCCAAGAATCGATTTCCGTGTCGGAGACATGGAAATCGATTCTTCGCAAAAACGACAGAAGTTTGGGCGAAAATACAGAGACCACCAAATGCAGCTCAACAAGACGCGTTTGATGCGCCATATTTCATCAAAACCCATTACGTAATAAGGACACTATAAAAGAATAAGTACTTTGAATCGGTACTTGTTGTTGTTGATGTCACGTGATCATACACCTTGATTCATAGGTCAGATTATGCACACCCACCACCAAACAGGAACATAACAGAATGGCCAGAGGTCACAATATATGCCCCTCGAGGCATGGCCATGGAATTTATCTAGTAAGTGGTGAACATCTAACCCAAATATTCTGGCCGTCACGCAGGGTGAATAAGTCACCCTGCGTGACAGCCAGGGACATTTGGTTAGTGCAAGATAGAATGGTGAACCATTTCCCACAGATTAGAACAGTCTGGACTGTACTAAAGGTATGTCTGTATTATAGAAAACAAAACAATGAAGATACCAGAGATGAGAAATGTGGTGAAAACACAAGAAAGCAGTGGATAAAGATCATGAGCATGTTATCAGTCGTAGCCAGTGAAGCAAAACTAAATATCAGGACTTGTTTTAAAAATTCAATGAGAACGAAACCAAGTTTTGAGATTAGTCATTGCAAACTGATAACAGTTTATAATGCAATGTGTAACAAGAAACGAGGCAAAGCCACGAAGGCCAAGTTTTTTCCAAGCATAGACATTTGGATAACATAATTATACCCACTTTTTGTAGACTAGATGGCTGTGGCCTGCATGTCGCGCCTTGGGGCGAGGCATGGACACTAAAAAAATAGATATAGTAGATGGAAAAACTTTAACCAAAAAACTTTAACCGGACACACGGACGTACGGACGGACGTATGCCAAAATGCCGACGATATCGCACTTTCCGCAAGCGGGCGCGACAATGATGATAAACACCCATGTGAAGTATCAAGGTAATGGGTGAAGCAGTTGTAGAGATATAGTACACAAAAAAACTTTAACAAAAAAATTCAAGTAATTTGACCTTGACATTGGGCACAGTTGGGGGGTAGAATGAAAATATGGATGATCATAAACACCCATGTAAAGTTTCAAGGTAATGGGCAAAGCAGTTGCAGAGATATAGTATAACGAAAAACTTTTAACCAAAAAAAATTTAACCAGACGTACGTTAAAAAGTTAACGTTGAAAATGGCTAAGTCAATTACGTAGAAATAATAGGTGAAGGTAAAAAAAATGGTCACATGTTCAGTGCTCCAGATAAGCTGCGTATTTGATTAAATACCCAAATAAAATTGCCAAAAACCCAATTGAAATCAGAAGTAGCGAGTATCAAAAAGCAATAATAAACAAGAGGGCCATGATGGCCCTAATTCGCTCACCTGACTCCATGAACACCAGAGGAGAATGTGACATTGAGTTCATGTGTTTTAAAAAAATTGTGCTATTTTTAGATGGCGGTCATCTGGGATTAAGCGATGACTCATTTTACCAAATCTGAAAATGCTTCACCCAAGGATCTTAACTATGAAGTTTGGCCAGCATCGGCCATGTGGTTCCTGAGAAAAAGACGTTCAAAATCTTGAATAAATGGACCTTTTGGAGGCCATTATGGATGACATAATCATCCGATTCCGACAAATATTGCACCAGAGCAATCGCCTCATCGATACCTTCAATTTGATATATGACATGAGCATATTTGGTCAAAAATAAAATTTGACCTCACGGGCCACGCCCATTTTTGACCCCAGGGTCACCATTTTAACAACTTTGAAAGAGCATTGTACATCGATCATTCCTACAAAGTTTTGTCGAAATCCGGTTGGCGGTTCTTGAGAAGAAGATTTTTGAAGGATTTGTGCTATTTTTAGACGGCGGCCATCTTGGATTACGTGATGACGTCATTTTAACAATTTTGTAATCCCCCTACCTAAGGACCATGACCATGAAGTTTGGTGACTATAGGCCCAATGGTTACCGAGGAGAAGACGTTTGAAAATGTTCACGGACGACGACGGACACATTGCGGTAACAATAGCTCACATGAGCTTCGCTCAGGTGAGCTACAAAACAGACCACAAATATAGCATATTTTTCTTATTTTCCATGAAAACACATCTTGGTATTTCATTAGAATTGTCTCCAAGGAGACAATTCTAATGAAATGCCAAGACATGTTTTCATTTCGAAGCAAACTATTCAATAATTGCGGTCTGTTGATGTGCAAACAGCAGTGTGATTTTATTTTACGCAATTAAAATTTTGAAATACCCAATTGCTTCAGTAATGATGGAGTAACAATACTCAATTACTAATTCCTTATCTGGAGCCCTGCATGTTGGATAGTTGTATGTGGTAGGCACCCCTTGGTTATGAAGCTGTGAAAGTTTGATGGTCCTAGGTGGTACAGTACCGTGGCAAAGAAATGGACTTAAACACAAAAACTTCACATTGTAAACGCGAAAACTTAACATTGAAAATGGCTAAGTCGACTGCGCGGAAAAAATGGGTCAAGTTCCAAAAAAGGTAACATGTTGGATAGTGATATGTGGTGGGCACCCCTTGATTATGAAGCTGTGAAAGTTTGGTGGTCCTACGTGGTACAGTAACAAAGAAATGGACTAAAACACGAAAACTTAACATTGATTGTGGACGCCGCCTGCCGCCTGCCCGGCTTTCGCCAATCCAATAGCCTGGATTTTTTTCTCCAAAAACCTGGCTAAAAACAGGCCCAATTTCATTGTGTAACATATATTTGAGGGAAAGCTTGCTTGATTGGTTGATTAACCCTTACTACGCTGAATTAAATGTTGTCGTCTGCTGGAAATGTTTTATTTTCAATAGTTCTCGACAAAAACCTGGTTTTGACAGCACATGAGAATCGTTCGTCTCCGAACGTCTCCAGTGGAGATGTTCGTCTCCAGTGGAGACGATTCTCATGTGCTGTCAAAACCATTTTTTTTTTAAGAATTAAAGCAAAAATGAAAAACAGCAGATGGCAGTTTCCGTCAATCAACAGCGTAGGAAGGGTTAGGGTTTTACATCCATTCAACAACAAGGTAATATAGAATGACAGGAATGTACCAGTACTGGGGGTGTGTGCAGTCGGTTGGGAGAGCTAGAGCTGTACAGCGTCCTGAGCCGGATTACTACACCAGATCACTTTGCCCCAGATATGAATCCCAATAATATCCACCATTAATATAGGGTGGTTGGTCTAGCGAATGCGACGGCGTAAATTAACGGTGGGGTTCCTCCTTATAGGAATCACGATTTGCCTGGTTTGGCCCTCCGGTAAGTTTTTTATCTTGAATTGGGTTATTGCCAATTATAAAAAGTAGTAAGATTATTACTGATCCTACTGTTTTTGGGAGGGGGCCAAGTGATTCTGGTGTGGCGAGGACCTGGCATCAGATCAGGATTATTCTGATTTCAGGGTTAAATATATTTTAATTTTTTTTATTGCAAATATCCAGTTGTGATTTTGGGATTTTCCCCCCATCCATTTGTACATGTACTTGAACATGTACATGGACTTGTACAGGTAATATATGGGATTTAGTACTAAACCCATTGACCCGGCCTTAAATGACCTTAGCTGTTGATAGGCCGTTAAACCCCAACAAACAAACAAACAAACAAACAAACAAACAAACAAATGTATCCTTAAGGATTGATTCATCAGTAACTTACTAAATTAGGACACGATCATTAATGCATAACTGGTTATGCAGTTCCCACGGTCACCTCAGGTCGTCTGGTGGAACAATTCGGTAGCGCATCCTGTTTCTGATGTGAAAGTCCTGTCCCCGATTTGAACCCTAATTGGACTGAAATTTTGTTCCTTGATACACCGGTATTACAAGTACTTACTTATGTGCAAATTGGAAAGCATCATGGGACACATATTGCCATTGAAAGGTGCCAGAAACTGATGGAAAATCAGTCTATATGGAGCACATGTAACTGTGTAACAAAATAAAGCAGGTTGCACAAGAACATTGTATTTTGTAACCGATTCTGTTTTCATTCGGACTGTCATATGCATCCTGGTGCCGATTTCACCAAAATTGCAAAGTATAGTTATCCAGCAAAGTATACTTTGAGGGAGAAATTTTCAATTTAAGGATACGTTTATTAATTTTTATTATACTGAATTTATTACATTATCAAAGCCATTTTGGCTGTGATAATGTAATAAATTCAGTATAATAATTCTGCATACTTTAAATCATCAAATATATGCAGTGATTAGTTGTAACTAATAAATAATGCATTTTGGGGAAAATAAATGATTACTCCCTCAAAGTATACTTTGCAATGTTGGTGAAATGGGCTATTGGTGCCAATGCTAAAATAAATGTATCTCCTAATTAGGAGATACTAACTCCTAATTAGGATATACTCTGTCCTAATTAGGACTTTCTATCTCCTAATTAGATAGTAACTCCTAATTAGTATATACTAATTAGGAGTTAGTATCTCCTAATTAGGACTTACTATAGGAGATAAAAATATTTTAGAATTGGCACCAGGATGCTTCCATAAATACAAGTCTTACTTCCATGACATAGCGTTATTTTAAAAATTGAATTGACACAAAACGTGTTACACAGATAAACATCTAGTATTTATTGCTGTCTGGAATGCTATTATAACTATTATACACGGTGTGAATATAATTACAACCCCAGGTAATTGCAAGGTGCAAGGTCGGTAATTACTCGCACAAATTGATCAACTATAGGCATTTTACATGCTACATAAGGCACACAGGTGTTTTACAGATCCGTAGATCATCAGGTGAATAACGTGAATGAATGATACAATTCCCCAATATAGGATATTATATGAATGATGATTTTATATACTTATTAAACAAGTTTACTGATTTTATAAGAAACATGTCGATACTGAGTGGCTTATGAAATCAGTCAACGAGTTCAATAAATAAACACAAATTTTAGATTCTATCCGACACAAGCACAGCACCATACAGTGAAGCTCTACTGGTCGCCAGGTTTTCGTTAGCGGTCTCATTGCATATTTATTACACTGGTGTATTATTTTTAAAGGTACATGCCCACTCTGTAGGCACAAGCTGTTCTTTATATCAGAGACATCATCTGAGACATGTTCCTGCAAAATAAACATTCATTCACCATTGTCCCACTATTGATTGGCATTATTATACATTTTAAATCAGACGTAAATTTCCACACTGATATCAGGGAACTGGTGGAATAGTGACACAATTATACACTTATTTAATTCCTATAAAGAACATTTTGTGCCTAGAACATTGTGTGCCTAGAACATTGTGTACCTAGAACATTGTGTGCCTACTGAGTGGCTATGTACCTGTAGTACACTGTGAAAGCTAGTAGATAAGTAGCCGATTTCATCAAAAGTGCAAAGTATACTTATCTCCCTAAGCATACTTTCATATAGAACTAATGGCTACATGTATTTGATGATAACCGTGAAAGTATGCAGAATTATTATACAGAATTTATTACATTATCACAGCCAAAATGGCTGTGATAATGTAATAAATTCAGTATACCGGTAATAAAAAATAATAAATTTATCCTTAAATTGAAAATTTCTCCCTCCCTCAACTTAGCAAGATAAGTATACAATGTACTTTGCAATTTTGGTGAAATCAGCGGAGCTACTGTCTGTTTCACGAAACCTGCCCAAATTTTACGGCCATATAAACAATGCAAATTGTTTTTTGTTTTTTTATATTACCGGTAAATATTAAATTTTATCAAAATTTAAGAATGAGCCTTCTTTTTATTTCGTGAAAATTGGTCAAATATTGATTTTATTACGAAAAGTTGATTTGTCTATGGGAATTTAACATGGGGGAAAAGGAGATGCAGGAGCTGTGGGAGGAGTCAGAAAAAAAAAAAAATGGAAATTGACTCCGAAACCTGGCTAGATAGCTTGGATATGATCTAACTAAGAAAATAAAAGTTAAATTTTAAAAATCGGTCCAGTATTTCTGAAATTCAAAAAAATTCCCCATGTTAAATCCCCATCGACATCTTCACTCACTCTGTGAAGATGTCTATGGGGATTTAACGTGGGGAAATTTTTTTTTCGCAATAAAATCAATATTTGACAGAATTTCACGAAATAAAAAGAAGGCTGACATTCTTAAATTTTCCTTTAATTTAATATTATCGAAAAAAATAATGTTTTTTAATTGTTTATATAGCTGTAAAATTTGGGCAGCTTTCGTGAAACAGACAGTAGATTGGCCATAAATACCATCAGCCCGATTTCCCCAGTCACATATGCAGTCTGATATGTGTCTTAGGTGTTTGAAGGCACCACAATGTCAATTCCCTTGCGTACAACAATACTGACATGTAATTATGACTCCAACTCCAAACTTGATTTGTCAGTAAGCCACGGCTTATGGAATACCTCCATATGTGGGTCATGTAGCCGATTTCATCAAAATTGCAAAGTATACTTATCTAGCTGAGTATACTTTGAGGGAGTAATCATTTATTTTCCCCAAAATGCATTATTTTATAAAGAAGCACTTCATATTTGATGATTAAAAGTATGCAGAATTTGTCTCGACGAGACGGTTCAAATGAGCGGTAACAACATATACCTTACATATACCTTTTGTACAAAAATGATCGTATCCTTAGACTGAAATGGGTTAAATATAGACCAGTGGCAATCAGTCCGCTTGGTCAGCCAAAGTTGATCAACAAATGAAATTACAACCAATACCATCATTTTGGTCAGTGTTGTCCCTAGAGTGCATGGGAGCCGACAGCGCCATAAATCAGGAATCGGTTCCATTGTATAAAGTGGTTATTGTGGTCTTGGTAGCAAGGTCACACAATCAATATATAGGCCTCTGCTGTGAAAAGGTGCTGATTGAGTGTGTGACCATTTATAAAAGTGGGTCAGTCTGCCTTCTTGCCTGTATGAACTTTCCAAAACTGATTTCAATATTTTATAAATATGCAAAATTGAAGTCTATGTGTGCTCTCAAGATTTTGTCAGTTTTCATTTACTGAAATTAACACATTTTTCAGAAATGTTATCAGTGAAATACATTGATTCAGCAAGCAGGAAAACTCATACATTTGTCCAGTTATAACTTCAAGCACACTCATGTAGTCAGATACATCCATTGCATAACACGCATCAGGAAATTCCTGAAAAATAGTGAATAGTGTATGCCCTGATCAGACTGCGCAAAAGCGCAGTCTGGTCAGGGCATTCACTGTTCACAAACTCAAAAAGGACCATTTTTGATGTGTCCAGTCTCATATTGTGTGATATCATATTGTTAAGATGCTTGCCAAGTCAAGACATGTGATGAAATGGATGATTGAGCACTTGGCCAGCATAGCTCCGAATTGATCAAGTAGCAAACCTCCTACAGCCAATTAAGGATTTAAATTATTCATGTGACCCATCATGGAAGTTTACCGGGCTGATTTGCAACAATTGTAGACACTGACCTACAAGAACAATCTTCAGGCGCTAGTGGTTGCAACTGCAATACGATGCTTTCACACAAACTGGAGTTCACATCATTTGTGGTTTTATTGTACAATATGGCCACTGTTGTTCACAAAGAATGTGATGGTTGCATTGTACAACTGTAAGAATCATAAATGAATAATTCCAGCACAAAAATATTTACACAATTCCCTAACATTTGATTGGCCCGTAGCAAGTCTCTGTCCAAAATTTATATCCCAGTAAACTCCCACGCCGAACTACTTTCCGTAACCGTGAGGCGCAGTTAATAATTCTTAAGAAAACGGAAAATAAACACATTTTCTTGATGAATTTATTTCAAATGCTGGAATTATAAGGAATGAATGGCCTTTTTGTTGAATTTATCGGGGATACATGTATAAACTTGGAAAAGTCGCGGGAATACTGGACGAGGCCTTCCGGCCTTCGTCCAGTATTCCCGCGACTTTTCCAAGTTTATACCCCGATAAATTCCACAAAAAGGCCATTCATTCCTATAATAAGTAAATGGCGGTTTTTGTTCATATAATAACAACCCTGGCTAAACATCAGCAGTATAGTAGTGGAATGTACTGATCAGGTTTCCTGTAGCAGTCTCATTTCCTTATACAGTGGAACCCCTCTAACAATAGATGTTTACCTAAGATGTGTCTCGCTGTTATGTATCTCTGATTACAATGACTTTTCATGATTGCAAAACACGAGAGTGTGTCATGAAGGGCTCACAGGTCTGAATGTCTCACAGTGGAATATCACCAAACCGGACACCCTGGGGATTTCCAGGGAGTCCGGTTTTGAGAGTTTCCACTGTAATTTGCATATAATTATTACAGCTTTATTACATCGGCTGTCCATTTTAAAAACACAATTCTTTTAGAGAAAAAATAAAGAAAATAATTACATTGTGTTTCAAATAAAACAAATATTTTATGTTTAGATTGCAATGAGTTAATATACATGTACCACCTATTTCCTAATTTAAGTGAGTCATTTAAAAATACAATTTGCACACCATACAATACCCTGCACCTGTGCTTTACAAAATCTGCTGACTCAGTTAAACCCCGAATCATTAATCACCAGTATCACCAGTATATGTAGAAACATAATGAACATCAATGTCCTGGCTCAATCAAACATACATTTGTATATGTAGCTGTGTCTGGAGAAATAGGGCTTATGGGGTTTTGCGACCAGTGTAGATCCAGATCAGACTGTGCATCCGCACAGTCTGATCAGGATCTGCACTGTTCGCTATTCCATCAATGAACCACCTGTCATGCTCCTAACAATCAATATAGATCGTTATCAGGCTACAGTAGTGGGTTATTTGATCAGGAGCTACACTGGTCACAAATCTCATCAGCCCCATTTCTCCAGTCACAGCCACATATAACATATGAGATAAGCCATGTGATTTTGTACTAAGATGTGTGATATCATGAAAAAGATTTACAATATTTTCTTTAAATGACATCAACAGTTGACGCA
Organism: Conchocele bisecta; assembly: GCA_029237695.1. Classification (NCBI taxonomy): domain Eukaryota; kingdom Metazoa; phylum Mollusca; class Bivalvia; order Lucinida; family Thyasiridae; genus Conchocele; species Conchocele bisecta. Next base: position 72,230,973 of record CM055274.1, on the reverse strand, counting down.
AAGTTCAGAGCAAATGCGACAATGGATTTACAGAAAATACCACAGTTTGTGTAAATATTTTTCATGAAAAATCTTCTTAGGTACAAAATCACTTGGCTTGTCTGTGACTGACACAGGATTGATTTGATTTATTGGTGTTTAACGGCCTATCAACAGCTAAAGTAATTTAAAGCTGGGCCAACTGGCTCGATCCCTCGTGTAACCTGCTGTATTGGGGAAAAAATCCAAAATCACAACGGAATATTTACATCAAAATATTTTCAGCCCTGAAATATTATAATAACCTGACCTGGTATGGGAGGAATAGAGAGAAGTGTACTTACATAGCTACTAGTGCATACCTGCAGTCTCATCTGGATCAATTCATTGAGAATAACCAACACAATTTGTTAGATATAGTATATATGTCAAGCGACAGCCCGGACAAGTAGCTTGATTGACTAACGAGTTCACAGGACGAGTTAGTCAACCAAATTACGTGACCTGGCTGTGGAATATGTCGGTCAGGGCATACACCAATTGTAGAGGACATAACCCCCTTTTCTCCAGTCAAACTTACAGAAAATTCAGGTTACCGTCATGCTTCCAACAAGCAATATACATGTGGATCGTTATCAGGCGACAGGTCCTGGAGAATGTTATTTGATCAGGAGCTACAAGCCCATAAATCCCATAAGCCCCATTTCTCAGTCACAGCCACACATCAGTTGTAACCAGTCACCCTCCTGATCATATAGCAAACTCCTGCAGTATTATATGTGTTTATATTGTTTTCTATATGTTTGCTATATTTTTCGCAGATTGAACAACAAACATGGCAGACCATGATCATACTATGCATGTTTACAGGCTGATCTAGGTCTACACTGGTCACAAGCACAAGTCATAGCGAATCATTCAAAACTGCGCCTATGTCAATTTCCAGCAGTGTAGACACAGACATAGGAACGTTCCACCTAACTTTGTGCTATAAAAATGTTTGTACTACATTGTATCATGATGATGTTTTGTTACGTAACACATGAACACATTCCTTTCAGAATACACCTTTACAGGTGTGAACTTTATTACATATATTTTATTTTTATTATTGTTATTTCTCAATGAAAATATATGTTGTGACCACTCATTTGAACCGTCTCAACGAGACGGTTCAAATAGTGGTCGCTACATATACTTCTGAGCTCATATAAAGAAACTATTTATGATTTTCCACAAACAAAATGGTGTATTGTCAGCATGAACAGGGTTAATGTGGTCCACACTAATGCCAACATTTACCATATACACAGAGATTATTAAACATGAACATATCTACCAATGAGTGATACAAATAAATTGAGTGCTAATGCAAACTACAATTTTAAATTTGAGATTTCCACCTAGCTTTCTAAGCTTCTTAGTCATAAAAGGTTTCAGAGAAACGAGCCCAAGACTGCATCAAGACTGTGCATTTTCACTAGCTAGTTGCTATTCCAATTAATTCACCAACATAATCATTGCATGTCGAGTGTAATGAACAAAACAGGTTATTTCTTAGACTGAATGAGCCCTCAGGGTGTCAGAGCATGGCCTAGACTGGTTACAAATGAAACAAGAACTGGCATCGCTAAACGAAGCTATTCCACTCGCTGGCAGCCTTGATAATAATAATAATAATAAAAAAACATTTGCCTAACAAACAAGGTAAATATAAGTCCTGAGTGACCTTGTCTTACGCAAAACAAAGCACCATCCCTAGACACACATTTTGGCCAAATATTATCAAAATCGGTGAAGCGGTTCATCAGTTATTGAAAAATGAAAGGTGTTACTAACGTACAAACACACGTACGTACATAGACTAATGCTGTATCCCCCCTTGCCTATCAGCGAGGGGATAATAAGCCCAGTCAGATATGACAAAACTACTGCAACAAGACTGGTGTATACATAACACATCTTGTAGTTTAATACTATTCATACACCTGGGCAGAAATACCATCATTTTACAGTCAATTAAACTTGGGTATTATTTACAGTTTAACCTTTCATATACAATATTTTATAGCTGCCGTAACTGAAGGGGTCAGTGAGAAAAGGGTGCTAAGTAGAAGGCCTCCTTCTTTAACTGTGAACTTCAATTTAGATTTGATTTATTGGTGTTTAACGGCCTATCAACAGCCCAGCTCCTTTAAAGCCGATCGAACCCGCACATAACCTGCTGCATTGCGGAGAAAATCCCAAAATCCGAACGGAATATTTACATCAAAATAAATATATATTCAGCCCTGGAAATATAATAACCCGACCTGGTGCCAGGTCCATACCACACCAAAGTCACTGGACTCCAATTTAGAAATGCGATATTAATACCAACATCATCAAGTGTTGGTTATGTCCACCCGAGCCGTATTGGTTTTCAGATATTTATGTAAATTGATTATAAAATTGGGCATATAAACTTGGTTGACCAGAAACTGGTATGATATCGCAGTGTTTAAGCATTTGGTTAACATTCCTGAGATTCTATGTGTGGCAAGGTGTGCCAGAAATAAAGTATTACTGTCAGTATATGTGGCTGTGACAGGAGAAATGGGGCTTATGGGATACCATTTCTCCTGTCACAGCCACATATACCGACAGAACATTTATGACGCAGTCTAGATCCTTTCAGGTTTTAAAGCAAGCACTTTGGTTTGTTGTGGTCACGCTCAGCTCAGACTCAGCCAATCAAACTACTTGATTTGGAACATACATTCCGAGAACATGTGGAGAAAGTTTTTATAGTTGCGAGCTTGAACTAAGCATTTTAACACCACAGGCCTCCATCATAATGTTTGCAAACAGTGTAGATCCGGACGAGCCGGCTCATGACAAGCTGTCTCATCATGATCTGCACTATTTGTGGATACATTTTTTTTTAAATAAGATTGCTATTTTTTGGATACTAAAATGGAATATTCTATTCCAGTTATATAGTTTTGTTTGTTCGTTTGTTGGGGTTTACCGGCCTATCAACAGCTATGGTCATTTAAGGCCGGGTGAATGGGTTTAGTACTAAATCCCATAATTACCTGTACATGTACAAATGAGGTGGGGGGGGGATCCCAATATCAGAACTGAATATTTACAATAAAAAAAAAATATATATTCAGCCCTGAAATCAGAACAATCCTAATCTGATGCCAGGTCCTCGCCACACTAGAATCACTTGGCCCCCTCCCAAAAGCAGTAGGATCAGTAATAATCTTACTACTTTTAAATGAGCAATTATAACCCAATTCAACTCCCAGGTAACAAAAGAACCAAGGATGAAAATGTACCCGAGCACCAAACCAGGCAAATCATGATTCCTATGAAGGAGTGAGTGAGTGAGTGAATAGGGTTTAACGTCCGCTTTTCTGACATAGAGGTACAAGCCTCAGGGAGTCTACATGCAGACGGGTCAACAGGGTCGTGTCCCGTATCCCGCCACCTGTCCGAGGGGGGTAAATCCCAACTTCAGAACTCAATATTTACAATCAAAATATATATTCAGTCCTGAAATTAGAACAACCTGATCAGGTGCCAGGCCCTCGCCACACCAGCATCATTTATCCCATCCCGTAAAAGTAAGTAATAGGTTAGCGCTAATCTTACTTTTATATATGGGGCATAGCCTGACTCAACTCTCACATACAAGAAAGCCAAAAATGTACATGAGGGCCAAATCCGGTATAGTGGGTTCCGGAAAGTATGAACACAATCGTTAAGCCAGTTTAGTCGCCTTTTACGACAAGCAATGGCTACTGCAGCACTATTCTCAGGATCAGTTGATCCCGCCCCGGTGCCTGCACAGGGCAATCCTATGAAGGAGGAACCCCTACCGTTAATTTACGCCGTCACGTTCGCCCGACCAACCACCCACACAGCTATTTAGGGTCGAAATGGTTAATTGCAAGTAGCAACGAATAAATAAATATGTGCGGCATTATAGATCCTGATAATGTTGATTTGGAGACTGGTGACGTGAAGGTGAATGCGTTTAACCCTTAGACTGCTACACACAACAATTGTCATCTGCTGTTGCTTTTATATCTTGCCTTATTTCTCAATAAAAACATGTTTTGACAGCACTTCAGAATCGTTTCCAAAGGAAATGATTCAAAAGTGCTGTCAAAGCATGATTTTGATGATAAAAATGGAAAATAGAAAATGAACAGCAGACGACAAAATAATTAAGATAGCGGTGTAAGGGTTAATGTCCCAGCAACTGAGCTACGGTCATATATAGAGATCGGGCCTCGGATTAAAGTCTCATCCAAAAGACTAGTGAGATGGAAATACTATGAAGTAGAGACCCATAATGTCCGGCATTGAAGTCCAATGCTCCACCGCTAGACCACAACCAATCCCTCACACTGGTGACAAACATCATAAGCCCCTGTTGTCAGACATTAGTCCATTCATGAATTGAAGGCAGAATATTCATACACGTGGGCCCGAATGCTTAAGTTTCCCGAAGGAGCCAGATTTAATCCGCTTTTAATTGATTTGCCCAAAGTCTTAAGATATTGATGTAAATGTGTCGCCCCCTCAATGATGTCATACTAGGAAACTAAAAATCAAAAGATTTTAAGCATATCAAGCCACTCGAATTAACCCTTTCAACACCGCAGGCCTGTATAGTAGTATTGGCAAACAGTGTAGATCCAGATGAGCCGACTTGTGACAAGCCGTCTCATCAGGATCTGCACTTTTTGCAAGTAATTTTCATATTTTTGACAACAAAAACACCCCCTTTTCATAAATGGACTAGTCTGAAAATCGAATGTGCAAACTGATCTGGGGCTACATTGTTTGTACATAAAGGTCCATTGTCTCAGCTGGTGAACCATATATTAACCATTTTATACTTTTTATACGGATACCCATGTCCGCCGCCTGGACCGACAAATAAAAACTTGATCGCAAATCTTACGGACAGACGGACGAACCAGGAGTGCCAACAATAGGGAGGATTTAGGGCCATTTCCATTGTTATGAATAGAATAAGGGGGCCACACGGAATAAATCAAAGGATTCTGTTGTGCTAGGCTTTGCCACATTGGCCCCTTGCACTCTTTTTGTTTCTCGGATGGACGGACAGACGGACGAAAATGACGAAAACGTTTAACCACTTGACATACGTTGTATACTTTGGGTATAAAAATATGCTACACTGTAGTTCTATTTGTGTATTTATCATATTTTCTCAGGCTACACCTTGCTCAGCAAGTCTGCATCAACAAGCTAGTGTTTATTTCAAATGCCAAGATGTGTTTCTGTTTACAGTACAACGTTTAGTCATAATACACCTGGGAGTCAACAATATGATTTAACATAATAATCAAATGATCACAAACTATTATTGATCATTTAATTGATTATACCCTGGATTGAGCATGGAAGAAAACATGCAATTTGCCATTTATCATTTGGGCCGTGCCATGTGATTTCTACCTTCGGACATCTGCGTAATTTCATGACATATGTTTACTATGTTTACAATATTTTCCGTACATGGCGTCAAAAGTTGACAACAATTTCAGAGTACATTCCGCATACATAATTTTGTCAAAACTTATGACTTTATTTATGAAAAATATTGTATCGTATTTAATGAAATTACGCAGATGTCCGAAGGTACAAAATCACATGGCGGGTCTCATTTAGGCTGACAAATGGAACCTCACAATGTACGCGGCCAGTGGGCCATTGCACTAAACTCTGTTAGCACTGAAAGCCAATACGCACCTTATCTGGAGCTCTGTATTTGCTGGATTGTTTGCAAACAGATTAGCAAACATTGTAGGCCCTAATCAGATTGCACATATGCAACCGAGATGAAGTTACAGCGCGAATTTATCTCCCTAAATGGTGCCACTTCTCCCTATATCGAGTCGAGGTAAAACAAGGTGTATGATCACGTGGTACTAACAACAACAAGTAGCGATTCAAAGTACGTATTCTTTTATAGTGTCCTTATTACGTAACAGATTTTGATGAAATATGGCGCATCAAACGCGTCTTGTTAAGCTGCATTTGGTCTCTGTATTTTCGCCCAAACTTCTGTCGTTTTTGCGAAGAAGCGATTTCCGTGTCTCTGACACGGAAATCGATTCTTCACAAAAACGACATAAGTCTGTTCCAAACGCCCTAGACCACCAAATGCAGCTCATGAAGACGCATTTGCTGCGCCATATTTCATTAAAATCCGTTGCATATTAAGGAAAATATCAAATAATACTTACTTTGGAGTGGGCGACGTTGTTGTTGTTGTAACCACGTGATCATGCACCTTGTAAAAGTCTTTCACTGTATAAAACAGACAATTTATGTTCAGGTAGTAACGTTTCCCCAAAGTATCGGCAAAATGTTCTCCATGTTTTGCAGGACTAGATTGAACCCTAGTGCAATATAAAATAATACAAAATATGTTGTTTTTTCAAATCTCACATTTTAAAGTCATTTGTAATGCTTGATATTCAAATATTAAAATATGCAAGGCACATTTTTCATGCTGTGAATTATTGATGCATTTTCGTCTTGAAGCTGTCATGCAGTCGATTCGTGCATACAGGCGTTACAAGGTTTTTGCGTAGTTATTAATCAACTCCAACGTGATGAAAGGTTGCTATACTGATTGATGATGTGATTGATTAATTGCTTGATTGATTGAATTGGGGATAACGCAATAAATGGCAAACTACAGACAGGTGTGGGTGGAACCAATATACACACAGCAATTACACATGCAGCACTGCCTCAACACTTTCATGATCTGGTACTAGATTCCATTATCACAATTATGGGTAACCCAAATTTTCTGTCTGTAACACAGGGCGACTTACAAGACAACAGTTGCGTCAAATTAAGGGTGAATGGGTGGAACCTCATCTGCACTCTGCAACTATAGGGCATTTAGAATTACTGTCTGTTTCATGAAAGCTGCCCAAATTTTACGGCTATATAAACAATTAAAAAACAATATTTTTTTCTATATATTAAATTAAAGGAAAATTTAAGAAGGAGCTTTTTTATTTCGTGAAATTTGGTCAATATTGATTTTATTGCGAAAAAACCATTTCCCCATGTTAAATTCCAATAGACATCTTCACTCTGTGACTCTGTGAAGATGTCTATTGAGATTTAACATGGGGAAATGGTTTTTTATGTTTATGGGGATTTAACATGGAGAAATTTTTTGAATTTCAAAAATACTGGACCGATTTTCAAAATTTAACTTTTGTTTTCTTAGATCATTTCCAAGCTATCTATACAGGTTTCGGAGTCAATTTCCATTTTTTTTTCTTTTTTTGACTCCTCCCACAACTTCTCTACCTCATTTTCCCCCATGTTAAATTTCCATAGACAAATCAATTTTTCGTAATAAAATCAATATTTGACCAATTTTCACGAAATAAAAAGAAGGCTCATTCTTAAATTTTGATAAAATTTAACATTATCCAAAAAAATACTGTTTTTGCATTGTTTATATGGACGTAAAATTTGGGCAGGTTTCCAATATCACAATTTAGGGTGAATTGGTGGAGCCCATCTAAACACTGTCTACATGGGACAATTACCATTCCATTATCATGATCCGGTGCCAGGTTCCAGTATCACAATAAAATTACCAAGCCTCCTTTTTAGACATCTTACAAGACAATTTATCAATTGATTGGATGATTGAAATCAAATGAATGGGGTGTAACGTCCCAACAACAGCTAAGGTCATATAGGGAAGGGACCACAGGGGGATGGAAATACTATGAAAGTATTTTTTATGTCCTAGGGTAGGTTTTGAACTCACAACCTTCAGCATTGAAGTCCTGTATTCTACCCCCGACCCACACCCCTACCTGCTTTGATGATTGATTCATTGGGGGGTTTGTACAATCATTCAAAAGCAAGGTCGTACATAGGCAATCTTTACAAGATTAGCATGGTTTACTGAAAACTATTATATCACCTCTCAGACAGAGTTGTCTAGCTGATCAAACCCACTTGAAAGGTACAATTGACAAGGGAATATGTGACAGAGAGTAAGAAATAAACATTCCACATGCACAGACAGAATGCGACTCGTTTAATGAAGTTCCGAACACAGACCTTGGTTGCTATTATGCCACAAATAGAAGCCAGACGACACAAAATGAAGATTTGTTACAAGACTGCCTGGCATTGGTGACATTTTGTCAATGCAGTTGAGTATTGGGAATTGTGTGATTGTCGCTTTGCAAGCAGCATAAACCCTGATCAGCCTGCACATCTGTGCAGGCTGATCTGGGTCTATGCTGTTTGCAACATGCACATATCATAGGACACAACAGAATCCAAAGATAAACATTATATTAGCCATATAGATGATAGGCCGACGCTGTTTTGTGCAACAATAGTTGTTAATATGTTGTTTCAGATGTAAATCGTCTATTTTCCTTGATTTGACACATTATTGTACCAGAGTACGTTATAATAGAAAACAGACAAGTAATATTTACTAGGAACAGTGGTAATATTGACCACTGGTAAATTGCATTCATATGGCCGCAAGCAGAGAAACTGGACCTTGTGAATCTGCGACCAGCGTACCCACAGATCAGCCTGCGCAGGTCTGTTTGTTTGTTTGTTTATTGGTGTTTAACAGCCTATCAACAGCTAAGGTCATGGAAGGCCGGGCAAACAGGTTCGATCCCATTTTAACCTGCTGCATTGGGGGGAAAATTCCAAAATCAGAACTGAATATTTACATCGAGATACAATATATTCAGCCCTGAAATTAGAATAACCTGACCTGGTGGCAGGCTGCGCAGGTCTGATCAGGGGCTACGCTATTTGCAATTCAGCCACTAAAATAGCCATAATTTCATGGTCAACATCATTTGTTAATAAGCCGACGTAGTGAATGTGCAAGATTGACTGAATTTTTGGAGGTTTATGTCCATTCAACAGCAAGGTCATATACAGACAGGATTGATTTTATTTATTGGTGTTTAACAGCCAATCAACAGCCAAAATTTTAACGGAATATTTACATAAACAAAAAATATTTTCAGCAGAAATTAGAATAACCTGACCTGGTGCCATACCACACCAAAGTCACTTGGCGCCTTCCCCTAAAGGTAATAGGATTACGAATAATCGTAATACTCACATAAGGGGTATAACCATATTCAACTGTCACATACAAGAATGCCAATGACGTATGTGAGCGCCAAACCAGGTCTCCGGTTGGCATTCCGATCGTTAAATTACCCATCGCATGCTCCCACCTGCCACCAACATACAGACAGGAATGTAACTGTGTAGCGGTGGGGGGAAGTACCATACATTCAGCACTGAGATTAGAATAATACAAAACTTCAGCACTGAACAACAGTGTCCCGATCCAACCCCAGATACCCTTACTATACTGGCGACCGTTTCGCTAAACTTTGTGCGACTAAAATGTTTGTAGGTGCAAAATTATGATAGTCTGTAAATGTCACATTAACAATGTTTTAAAAAGACATCTTCTGCAGAGGCGTGAACAGACGTCTCTATCAGGGAAAGGGTTAAGAAATGAATCCTTCCGGATGAATCCATCATTAAGATACGCATACCCTCCAGTCCTCTCAGGAATGTGCAAGGGGAAAAAGTGCAAGTGAAATGTATCAGCAACAGCTGGGTCCTCGGTTTCATGTCTCATTCAAAACAGCAGTGGGATGGAAACACTATGAAAGCCTAGGGCTGTGATTGAACCCACTACCACCGGTATTGGAAGTCCAGTGCTCCACCACTAGGCCACAACCCATCTGATGTATACGAGGATCGAGATCTAAAAAGTGAAAGTGAATGTTTAACGTCCCAGCAACAGCTAAGGTCATATAGAGACGGTACCACAGTTTAAAATCTCATCCGACAGACCAGTGGGATGGCACTACTATGAAAGTATTTTTTGATGCCCTATGCGAGGTTTGAACCCACAATCTCCAGATTGGAAGTCAGGTGTTCTAACCCCTAGGCCACAACCCATCCTGGATCAAGATCTAAAATTGTAGCAAATTCTGCAAGGTCCCATTTGCCTGTGGCCGGCCCAAATGTGGCTTTGACTGGAGAAACGGGGCTTATGATCTTTGCAGCATTCCAGATAAGAAATTAGTAATTGAGTATTGTCACTCCATCATTTCTCAAGCAATTGGGTATGTCAAAATTTTAATTGTGTAAAATAGAATCACACTACTGTTTACACATCAGCAGACCACACTTATTGAATAGTTTGCTTCTAAATGAAAACACATCTTTGTATTTCATTAGAATTATCTCCTTGGAGACAATTCTAATGAAATACCAAGATGTGTTTTCATGGAAAAATAAGAAAATATGCTATATTTGTGGTCTGTCAATTGTTTTCTGTAGCATGATAAAGATACCACAATTTTTTCATTGCTTTTTGATACTCAGTACTTCTGATTTCAATTGGGTTTTTGGCAATTTTAATTGGGTATTTACGCAAATATGCAGCTTATCTGGAGCTCTGCATTTGTGACCAGTATTGCTCCTGATCAAATACCACACTAGTGTATCCTGATAACCATCTATATTGCTTGTTAGAAGACTGGCGGATGTTTAATTGATGTAATGGCAAACAGTGCAGGCCCTGATCAGACTGCGCAAATGCTACACAGCTTGCTTAACTCATCAGCCAAATTTCTCTAGTCACAGCCACAAATGCCGTGTCAGCCGAGACTGACCCTGGAACAGCAATTGGAGAAGTGTGCATGGTGAAATGTCACGTCCTTTGAGTGTTGGTCGTGTCGAAGCAGTAATAAATGAGACAAAAATAGCCAATCATAAACCGAGGCAATTGCTACAAGGCGTGAACTATTGTTACAGAAATAGTCTGTAATTCAATGACATTTTCTATGACGTCATCAACAGGGAATTTGATCAGGTATCTCTTTGCTTATTAATTATTTATTTACTGGTGTTTAACGACCTGTCATCAGCTAAGGTCATTATCGGCTAGGTTAACAGGGTGAAGAATAAAATATTCCCCTGTTGTGATGGGGGGGGGGGGGATGGAACTAATATAAATATTTACATCAGAATATGTTCAGCCCTGAAATTAAAAAAATATTCCAGTCGGATGCAAGGTCCTCACCACTCTAGTCACTTAGCCCCACCCCCTAAAAGTAATAGGATTAGTCCTACTACATATTAATCCTACTACTTTTTATAAAGGGTAGTCACCAACTCACACATACCAGAAAGCAAAAAATATATCTGAGGGCCAAACCAGGGATATCGGGATTCCGTTCTAGTAAAGATGAACCCAAATGATAAATTACCTTTCGCAGGCTTCCAATCATTCAGTCAGTGAAACACCGGATCAAGCATTAGGTGTATGTTAACAAGTGAGGAGCTAGACTTGTAAATATGTGGCTGTGAATGGAAAAATGGGGCTTATGGCATCTGCGACCAGTGTAGTCCCAGATCAGCCTGCGCATCCGCGCAGTCTGATCAGGGTCTACACTACTCGCCATTCCTAACAGGCAATATACTATCCGTATCATGTCACATGACTGCGGCAGCAGAGCGGGACCGAGACTGGCCATAAATGTCATAAGCCCCATTTTTCAGGTCAGTCAGGAATATAGCTGTATAAATCACTAGTTTTAGGATGGAATTACACGGAAAATGGCAAAAATAATAATGCTGATGAATGAGCAAATATCTGCAGACAGGTGATATTATACAATGCAGAGCTCCAGATAAGCTGCGTATTTGCTTAAATACCCAATTAAAACTGCCAAAAACCCAATTGAAATCAGAAGTAGCGAGTATAAACAAGAGCTGTAGGAGAACAGCATAGCTCAACTACGAGGGTTGTCGATGTACACATAGCTTGACAAAGAAGGTGGCTGCGGCCTGCATAAAAACCTTAACCAAAGTTGACTAAAAACATTAACCAAGGGAAATTAAGTAAGTAATTCAAGGTTAAATGTAGGTCAATGTCAGATATAGGTCAGGGGTTATTGATGTACATCACTAGGAGATAAAGTTTTCCAAGTATGGTTGCTGTAGGCCCAGGAGTATTCCATATACAAGCTTGAGTAAAAACCGTAACCAAGGGGAGATAACTAAGTAATCCAAGGATAAAAGTAGGTCAAGGTCAAATATAGGTCAGGGATTATTGATGTACATCACTAGGAGATGAAGTTGTCCAAGTATGGTTGATGTAGGCCTAGAAGTAATCCATATACAAGCTTGACTATAAACATTAAGCAAGTAATTCAAGGTTAAATGTAGGAGAAGGTAAAATAAAGGTGTATTGATGTACATCCCTATGAGAAAAAGTTATCCAAGTATGGTGTCTGTATGCACAATAGTATTCCATCTACAAGCTTGACTAAAAACCTTAACCAAGGTTGAGTAAAAACCTTAACCAAGGGGAATTAAGTAAGTAATTTAAGGTTAAATGTAGGTCAAGGTAAAATATAGGTCAGGGGTTGTTGATGTACATCACTAGGAGATGAAGTTGTCCAAGTATGGTTGGTGTAGGGCCATGAGCTTGACTAACCAAGGTTGAGTAAAAACCTTAACCAAAGAGAATTAAGTAAGTAATTCAAGATGAAATGTAGGTCACGGTCAAATATAGATCAGGGGTTATTGATGTACATCACTATGAGAAAAGGTTGTCCAAGTATGGTGTCTGTATGCACAATAGTATTCCATGTACAAGCTTGAGTAAAAAGCTTAACCAAGGTCGAGTAAAAACCTTAACCAAGGGGAATTAAGTAAGTAATTCAAGGTTAAATGTAGGTCAAGGTCAAATATAGGTCAGGGGTTGTTGATGTACATCACTAGGAGATGAAGTTGTCCAAGTATGGTTGGTGTAGGGCCAGGAGTATTCCATCTACATGCTTGACTAAAAACGTTAACCAAGGGGAATTAAGTAAGTAATTCAAGAGGAAATGTAGGTCAAGGTCAAATATAGATCAGGGGTTATTGATGTACATACCTATGAGAAAAGTATGGTGTCTGGATGCACAATAGTATTCAATGTACAAGCTTGATAAAAAAACCTTAACCAAGGTTGACTAAAAACCTTAACCAAGGGGAATTAACTAAGTAATTCAGGAGGAAATGTAGGTCAAGGTCAAATATAGATGAGGTGTTATTGATGTGCATCACTAGGAGATGAAGTTGTCCAAGTATGGTGGGTGTAGGGCCAGTAGTATTGCATATACAAGCTTGACTAAAAACCTTAACCAAGGGGAATTAACCAAGTAATTCAAGAGGAAATGTAGGTCAAGCTCAAATATAGATCAGGGGTTATTGATGTACATCACTAGGAGATGAAGTTGTCCAAGTATGGTGGGTGTAGGGCCAGTAGTATTCCATATACAAACTTGACTAAAAACCTTAACCAAGGCGTGACGTGACGGTGACGCCGATGCCGACGCGACAACATAAGCTCTACTTATTCTTCGAATACTCAAGCTAAAAAGTAATAAAAAAATTTTGGTACCTTTATCATGCTGCAGAAAACAATAGACCACAAATATAGCATATTTTTCTTATTTTCCATGAAAACACATATTGGTATTTCATTAGAATTGTCTCCTTTGATGCCAAGACATGTTTTCATTTTGAAGCAAACAATTAAATAATTGCAGTCTGTTGATGTGTAAACAGAAGTGTGATTTTATTTTACCCAATTAAAATTTTGAAATACCCAATTGCCTCAGAAATGATGGAGTGACAATACACAATTACCAATTCCTTATCTGGAGCCCTGCAATGTACTATTATACCAAACTATAGCAGCCATTACCATCAAAGAAATAATTAATGATTAATAATCAGGATATTTTCACTCCACGGAATTTAATTCAGCCCACTTGCCATATCTGTTTCCATGGTTTTCAACTTTTTATTTAAATCTCAAACACAAGACCAATTGGTTGTTATTTAACTTTTTGTAAACACATTGAAATCTCGGTGTTCAGCAATAATGATAATCTCGCAGTTTGAATTAATACATTTTTTTTTGTTTTACTTAGTTTTGTAGTTTTGGAAATCTGAACCATTTGTCATAACATAATTTCCTTCCTGGGTTTCATATGTGGATGAAATGCGAGCAAAACAATTGGTAAAAGAGCATTTCACAGTAGAGTTGCAGTGCTCCAGATAAGCTGCATATTTGCTTAAATACGCAATTAAAATTGCCAAAAACCCAATTGAAATCAGAAATAGCGAGTATCAAAAAGCAATACAAATTTTGTGGTATCTTTATCATGCTGCAGAAAACAATAAACAGACCACAAATATAGCATATATTTCTTAGGAGACAATTCTAATGAAATGCCAAGATGTGTTTTCAATTCGAAGGAAACTATTCAATAATTGCTGTCTGTTGATGTGTAAACAGTTGTGTGATTTTTTTTTACCCAATTAAAATTTTGAAATACCCAATTGCTTCAGAAATGATGGAGTGACAATACTCAATTACTAATTCCTTATCTGGAGCCCCCGAGTTGTATCAGTTTTCTGAACATACATGTATACGACCCTAACTGTGACCTGAAAAAAGAAAGTGAAAATAAAAAGTTATTGTTGAAAAAATAACTAGCGCAGTGATATTTTGCGTGGATGTTTGACTGGACACTACATCATCGACTACATGTACACTACATCATCGACTACATGTACACTACATCATCGACTACATGTACACTACATCATCGACTACATGTACACTACATCATCGACTACATGTACACTACATCATCGACTACATGTACACTACATCATCGACTACATGTACACTACATCATCGACTACATGTACATGGAAGGAATTATGTCACTACTCACATGGTTTTCAGATGAATCTATGAGGCAATAGACCTACAGCCAAGTTCAATTTTGTATGATATTTCCTGGAGTTGATATTTACGATATCGAAAGCTGACATTCAAATGCGATAATCAGCTGATAAACGTTCAGTTGCAAGTTGTGACTGTATATAGAGAATAGTAGGTTAGTGCCGTGAATGGGAAAAAATATCTGGTGAGGCTTAGGAAACTGGATGGGCGAGGCTCTGCCGAGCCTATCAGGTTTCCGTGCCGAGCCAGATATTTTTTCCCATGCACGGCACTAACCTACTATTCTATTTATCCCGTCAACATTCTAAAACAGCATTTAAATCAACTTAATTTAGTTAATTTAGCCTTCAAATGCGAGAGAAGTTAGAACCGAATTGCATCAAACACTCCTTGGCGCTGAGAACATAGTTGGATAAAGTATGGTTGTAAAATCCCTTAATCAACAGTCATGACAGTAAATTGATCAATAATTGTTTTAGACTTTATGAACTTTACACATCGAAATATTTCATGAATAATCTTAAAATGTTACAACGATTTTGTTTCTGTTCTTTTCACCGTTCATGAAAATGAAGAAAAAAAAAACAAGATGGCAGCTTTACGATTTAATCCTATTTAGAATGGCAACCATCCATCCAGAATTAACCATTAAAACAACTATTTCAGGCAGGTTCAACAGCTAAATGTTCTGTTGATACTTTATATTTTGTCACCGACAATGTGAAATTACAGTTTCTTTTCAACGAAATACACTCTCAAAATTCACCAGACCCATCCATTTCCATGTGGGGCAAATTCTGCAACGATTGCGATCTGTCCAGAATAAAAATCAACAACACAAACACCATTTTGTTTCGTTTATTTCCTTACCTGACTGGAATCACTGGGAGCAGCCATTTTTATTTTAAATGACGTAGTAGACTGCCAAATTTAACCCTCACACTGTAAACAGTTCCATTTCCATCAGACTATTCAGTCAACTCAAGAAGTATACTGGGGAAAGTAGTCACCAACACGAATGACACGTATTAATTGTTATTAGGTCGTATTGACAGGATATCAAATATGTTTCACGGCACATAGGCACTGCGTTGACGGGATAAATATACAATATTGATTGACATACAATGTATCTCAACTGTTTTTATGAAATGCATCTTCGGAAGTACCATCTGATACATGTACACAGCTGCTTTAATAGGCGGACAACAAATATTATTGTCTGTAAATAAAAATGTAATTCAACATTGTAATGTTTAATCATCACAGGAATAGTAGTGCAAACATTAGTCTCTGAGCATACACAAATATTCAAGCTGTAGTTGCTTCACAATTTATTGTATCGTGCCACCCCCTCCCCCCTACCCCAAACCATAACTCAAAATTCTTTCATACTTGAGAATCTATCATTGACCGGTCAAAACTGCGGTTGGAGCTACCACATTATAGAGTGTAAAGGAAGCACATTATAGAGTGTAAAGGAAGTAGTGTAAAGGAAGTACATTATAGAGTGTAAGGAAGTACATTATAGAGTGTAAAGGAAGTACATTATAGAGTGTAAAGTATAGAGTGTAAAGGAAGTACATTATACATTATAGAGTGTAAAGGAAGTACATTATAGAGTGTGAAAAGGAAGTACATTATAGAGTGTAAAGGAAGTACATTATAGAGTGTAAAGGAAGTACATTATAGAGTGTAAAGGAAGCACATTATAGAGTGTAAAGGAAGTACATTATAGAGTGTAAAGGAAGCACATTATAGAGTGTAAAGGAAGCACATTATAGAGTGTAAAGGAAGTACATTATAGAGTGTAAGGAAGACATATAGGAGTGACAAGTCTTATAGAGTGTAAAGGAAGCACATTATAGAGTGTAAAGGAAGTACATTATAGAGTGTAAAGGAAGTACATTATAGAGTGTAAAGGAAGCAATTATAGAGTGAAAGA
Source organism: Conchocele bisecta (assembly GCA_029237695.1). Classification (NCBI taxonomy): domain Eukaryota; kingdom Metazoa; phylum Mollusca; class Bivalvia; order Lucinida; family Thyasiridae; genus Conchocele; species Conchocele bisecta. The sequence continues at coordinate 72,214,153 of CM055274.1, read as the reverse complement.
GTACATTATAGAGTGTAAAGGGAAGACATTATAGAGTGTAAAGGAAGCACTTATAGAGTGTAAAGGAAGACATATAGAGGTAAAGGAGCACATTATAGAGTGTAAAGGAAGTACATTATAGAGTGTAAAGGTAATATAAGTGTAAAGGAAGCACATTATAGAGTGTAAAGAAGTACATATAATGTAAAGGAAGTACATTATAGAGGTGTAAAGGTAGTACATTTATAGAGTGTAAAGGAAGTACATTATAGAGTGTAAAGGAGCACATTATAGTGTGTAGAGTGTATGAGAGTACATTATGGAAGTGAGTGTAAAGGAAGTACATATAGAGTGTAGAGTACATTATAGAGTGTAAAGGAAGCACATATTAGAGTGTAGAGTGTAAAGGAAGTACATTATAGAGTGTAAAGGAAGACATATAAGTAGTGTAAAGGAGTACATTATAGAGTAAAGGAAGTACATTATAGAGTGTTAGAGTATTATGAGTGTAGGATTACATTATAGTGTGTAGAGTTAACATAGAGTGTAAGGAAGTATTATAGAGTAAAGGAAAGCAACATTATAGAGTGTAGAAAGTACATTATGAGTGTAAGAGTGTACATTTATAGAGTGTAGAAGTACTTTTAAAGGTACATGTGCACTCAGTAAGCACAAAATGTTCTATATATCTGACATTATCTGAGACATTTCCCGGTTAAATAAACATTCATTCACCATTACTCCACGTATTGATTTGCATTATTATACGTTTTATATCGAGACGTACATTTGCACACTGATATCAGGGGCGATAACCGTGTTTCTTTAAAATGTTAACGGACATTACTATTTATTCTCTGTATTTATTTTTTGATGTGCTATGATTATGCTTCATAATCTGTCGAAAATGCTATTTTTTTAATTTGTATAAATAAAGAAAAAATGCCATGCCTCATTTGCATATCAAAATAGCTCGATACCACCGCGCGTCACTATCAGTAAAATAAATATTACTACCGGTAAATGATTTTATCTACATAGCGGGCACTCATAATGTTTAGAACTTGTGGAACAGTGACACAATTATACACTTATTTAATTACTATAAAGAACATTTTGTGCATACTGAGTAGGTATGTACCTTTAAAACCAAATGGTGTTGTCATTTACAAATATAAAAGTTTAATACCTTCAGCTCATCAGCTTGGCTATAGAATGAAAATATGGATAATAATGAAGAGTATATATACGTTTGGCTACAGAGATACGAAGAATTTCAAATATCTTAACATAGTTTTCGGACACACGCATAACACCACTCAGTGATACACCATATATACACATGGACAGACACACATACATGTACACTCCTGTAGCCTATTTCATCAACATTGCAAAGTATACTTTAGTAGCAAAGTATACTTTGAGGGAGAAATTTTCAATTTTATGATAAATTTATTAATTTTTATTATACTCAATTTATTACATTATCACAGCCAATTTGGCTGTGATAATGTAATAAATTCAGTATAATAATTCCGCATACATGTACTTTTAATCATGAAATATATGCATTTGTTAGTTCTATATGAAATAATGCATTTCAGGAAAAATAAATGATTACTCCCTCAAAGTATACTTTGCTAGTAAAGTATACTTTGCAATGTTGATGAAATAGGCTACTGGACATCATTGTGATAACTATTGTGAGCTCTGCGCAATTAGGCTTGTCAAAATCTTATAATACTGACCATAACACTGCAGATCCTGTTGCTTCAGAAACAAACATACCATAATAACTCATATACTCAATTAAAATTGCCAAAAACAGAATTGAAATCAGAAGTAGTGAGTATCAGAAAGCAATAACAAATTTGTGGTATCTTTATCATGCTATAGAAAACAAACGGACCACAAATATAGCATATTTTCTTATTTTTCCATGAAAACACATCTTGGTATTTCATTAGAATGGTCTCCAAGGAGACAATTCTAATGAAATACCAAGATGTGTTTTCATTAAGAAGCAAACTATTGAATAAGTGCGGTCTGCTGATGTGTAAACAGTAGTGCAATTCCATTTTACACAATTAAAATTTTGAAATACCCAATTGCTTCAGAAATGATGGAGTGACAATACTCAATTACTAATTCCTTATCTGGAGCCCTGTACATATATGATTTCCCACAAGGCAGATTGCCCCAATAGTTATGGTCAGAAGTATTGTACTGGTTTATCCCAATAACAATGTACATGTATTTGGATAAAATTTGTTTCCCAAAACAAATGGTATCCCGACTACTTATGGTAATAACTGAAGATACTGATCCTGTTGTTGATGGAAGTAAGGCTATTAAAGTGACTGAAAGGCAAACAGTGTAGGCCCTGATCTGCAGGCTGATCTGGGACTATGCTGGCAGGTGTTGAAAGGCACATTTTCCCAGCCACGGCACATGAAAATAACCAAGAATATGGAACCAATCATTCAGACGGGGAACCATTACAACAAACCACTCCGCACTACATCCGAATCTGTATCCTTCCTCAAATCTTGCATCTTCTCACATAATGATTGAATGTTGTCACTATCCACTCTCTCAAATGACCTTGAGATCAGTTTTTCCCGCCTTAATTTGAATTTATCTCCAACTTTCCTCACATCCTCTTCCCCATCCACTTCCATCAAGCATTCATCCGACATAGCTTGTCTCTTGGCATCAACGTCCTTCAGAAGCTTGCGGATGCCATGTGACAGGAAGTGGTGCTCCCTCTGTAGGGAGGGGAGACAACTCTGTATCCTGGTAGCTGATGTCATCTGCTGCGGAATGAGGACCATGTGATCTGGCAGACATGAGTAGAGGTGGTGGAGCAGAAGGAACACATCATTATCGCAGCTGGAAAAAGAAATCAGCAGCTTGGTATGGAAAGTATAGTGAAAGTGAATGGGTTTAATATCTTAGCTAATATAGAGATGGGTTCTTGGTTTCAAGTCTCATCCAAAAGGATGAAAATATTATGAAACTGTAGCATGAGAGCAAAATACATGCCGTTAAAGTTTATATTACTAAGATTTGTCTTACTGGGAAGCTTACTTAAAACTGTAAAAACAACTAGATGGTCGGTAAACCCGACAAATGCTCCCCGATGACACATGGATTGAAATTCAAAGTCATGACCCTGGGTTTGGTGTAGTATGCTGGACAAAGCGGTAACTATATGCTCCCCCAAAATTTCTTTTCGGGGAGCAGAAATATACAAATACACTGTAACTGAATACTGACAGTCAAGTCTTAGAGATACACTGGACAAACTAGATGGTCGGTAAATCCGACAAATGCTCCCCTATGAAGCCTGGATTGAAAGTCCTTGACCCTGGGTATTGGTGTAGCATGCTTATTAATCACAATAAATATTTGACCCCAGGGTAGGCAAATTCTCATATTTGAAAGAGCCTTAGTTGTAGATCAATTCTACCAAGTTTTGTTGACAATGCTACTCCATTTTACAAAATACGAAAAAGCATCACCATTTGACCTTGACCTTGGGCTCCCGGGCAGCATGGGTAGGGTATACAATGAAAATATGGATGGTGATCAATGCGTATATGAAGTTTCAAGTTGATATCCCAAGCGGTCACAGAGATATAGCAATTTAAAACTTTAACATAAAGTTCTAAGTCATTTGACCTTGACATTAGGCTCCTGGGCAGCATGGGTAGGGTATACAATGAATATATACATGGCGATCAATGTGTATATGATGATTCAAGTTCATATCGTAAGCAGTCACAGAGATCTAGCAATTTGAAAAACTTTATCGTAAGCTTTAAAAAAGAATTCTAAGTCATTTGACCTTGGGCTCCTGGGTAGCATGGGTAGGGTATACAATGAAAATATGGATGCTGATCAATGTGTATATGAAGTTTCAAGTTGATATGTAAAACACGGACGGAGGATGCCGTACAAAGCAGTAATTTTATATGCTTCCCCGAAAAAAATAATTGGGGGAGCATAAAAAATCTATCCCTCTTGCAATGATATCCATGTATACCAATTTGGTTAAGATCCATTAAGAAGACAGAATGTGAAAATTCAAAATGACGGTCACAGAGACAACTCATCGGACATTTTTGCAAACTGCAAGGGTTCTTCCAGTTGTATACCATGGACAACCTGTGCCCACCTACCGCCCGCATGTACAGTGTGAATATATATTCAGGGGCGGATCCAGCATTTGAGGAACGGGGAGGGGGGGGGGGTTGTCTAGTTGCGAAGGTAACTTGCAATCTACTCCCGTAATTGCAAGAGTTACCATTCGCAACTAGGGTGTTGTCCTATTTTCGAGCTCTTCGAAATGCAATTTCCTGTGTTTTACGGCATTTAAATTCAGACTCCAACTGGTGGTAATCTGTGATCTATGTAAACTCCGTGTCTGAAGGGGGGGGGGGTTGCAACCCCCCCTCCAGATTTGCCCCTGATATTATGTCCATTTTTAGATAGTTACCTTGCATAAACATCTAATGGTCGAACTGTACCACTGGTCCCTGGTCCAACACACATCTGTACATGTCGTAGGCTGGGAACCTGTGTCACATAGCAACCATAACTGTGGTTGTAGACAAACTGACACCTGTCACACAACAGCCGCTCCAGGTTAGTTAGAATACTCGGAGTTGACCGGCAGTCTAGTGAGGTGACTGTCTGAATACTTCTCCAAGCCACCGTGTTATGTTTCAAATCTGCAATGAAATGGGGAGATAGATGATGGCACTACTGGTAGCCTCGAAAGCCATTATACGCAGCTTATCTGGAGCTCTGTTTAGGAAACTGAAAGTATTAGAAAAAGTACTATGTTTTACAAATATTGTCCAGAGCAAATGTCATTTTTGTTTAAATAATATTTCTTTTTTTTCACACAAATAGTTCATTTTGTATACTTATTTCAACATCTTAACGCCAACCTAGGATAGAACCATGTAAATTGAGATGTTAGCATTTCTCTGCATACACATTGTAGGAACTTAAAGAAACCGGATTGTAACCCTAACCCTAACCCCGAGGGAAGCCAAAAAATATTTATTTTAGTTTTAGAAGAATCTTGCTACTGTTCATGAAGCTGATATGACCGTTTCTTGACATTATTTTTAGAATCTTAAATTTATTTTATTTTTAGATTTGTTTGTTTGTTTGTTTGTTGGGGTTTAACAGCCTATCAACAGCTAAGGTCAGTTAAGGCCGGGTCAATGGGTTTAAGTGCTAAATCCCATATATTACCTGTACAAATGGGGGGAAAATCCCAAAGTCAGAAGACAGAACTGAATATTTACAATAAAAAAACTATATATTCAGCCCTGAAATCAGAATAATACCGATTTGATGCCAGGTCCTCGCCACACCAGAAACACTTAACCCCCTCCCAAAAGCAGTAGCATCAGCAATAAATAATCTTACTATATGTACTTTCATAATGGGCAATAACCCAATTCCACTCCTAGGTAACAAAACAGCCAAAGATAAAAACATACTTAACTAGACAGGATCCACTTTATAGAAGTTTAGGATCTAAGATCTAAGATTAGGATGTTTTTATTCAATAGAATAAAGTGAACACACTAAAGGAACACACTGAAATGACCAGTGGCCCGAGAGTGATTCGAACCCCGGGTCACGACATCCCTTCATGTTGGTCCTAACTGCTGAATGGTCCATTTCGTTTGACGCTCTTTCACCCTTTGAACACCACATGCCTGTATAGTGGTATTGGCAAATAGTGTAGATCAGATGAGCCGGCTCGTGACGAGCCGTCTCATCATGATCTGCACTTTTTGCAAGTAATTTTCACATTTTTGAGAACAAAAAACATCCCATTTTCATAAATGGACTATTCATATTGTGACGATTTGATTGGTCTGGAAATTAACATATAAAAAACTAGATCCCAGTTACTTAGGGTTGAAAGGGTCAACTCACTGCAACCTTCCACATTTTTAGAAAACAACATGAATCACTGCAATACTGAATTAAATTTTGTTGTCTGCTGTTTATTATTTATTTTCCATTTTTTCTCATCTAAAGCATGCTTTGACAACATTTTAGAATCATGGAAATGATTTTTAGAATGATTCTAAATATTTGCCAAACCATGTTTTTATTGAGAAAGATTAGAAAATATAAAACAGCAGACGCCACTTTACGTTTCCCGCATTGAAAGGGTAAAATCAAATGTTACCTTTTATCTCTGCAATATCAATGTTATCAGTTTCTGGAGTTGTAGCAAATTTCAGCTCGTATTTTCCTTGAACAACATCAGCACTCTTCAGGTTAACTTCACCACAGTACTGTGTATGCACACGGGGCTGGATTACCTCCTTTAACTCGTCCATGTTCAAGCCATCATGAGTAACGTCCCCTGTAACATCATTAGTTCTCTCCCTTTTTGGTTCAGATAAAGCCACATGGATTACTTCCCTTTTTGAATCTTGCACATATCCCCAATTGAGCAAAACACTGGCGCGCACTATTCCAGAAAAGCCAAATATGGGCATAGAGGTCACACAGGTCACAGTGTGCACTTCATCTATGGCTGGTACCATGCTTATAGTATGTGGGGAACCAGCAGAAAACTGGTCTGCACAACTATCACTGGACTGCAGCCATTTGGAGTTGCCAGACTGGAAGCCCTGTTCGCAGTCTGTCACAGTAGAGGAATGAAATTTGCATACTGGTGCCTGGCTGGATGGGATTACTGTGAACTGGGTACCGGAAGAGGTTACTGTGAGCTGAGTACCACTGTCACAGGCTGAGGCGATCTGCAGCCACACATTGATGTCTCTGGAAAATATAAATAGAGCATATCAGGCTACTGTCTTTTGATATCAAATTCCTCGGCATTCCTACGCATTTCCTAGCCTTATCTGTAGCCTATTTCACCAACATTGCAAAGTATACTTTTCTAGCAAAGTATACTTTGAGGGAGAAATTTTCAATTTAATTATTTTCAATTAGGATAAATGTTATTAATTTTTATTATACTGAATTTATTACATTATCACTGCCAAAAAATTCAGTATAATAATTCTGCATATTTTTAATCATCAAATATATGCAGTGGTTAGTTCTATATGAAATAATGCATTTCAGGAAAAATAAATGATTACTCCCTCAAAGTATACTTTGCAATGTTGGTGAAATCGGCTACTGATAAACTTGATATCAAAAGACTCTGGCCTGATATTCTATTTATCAGTTTTAACATTTTATGTTAGCCGATCGTCACATATAACATGACATTGAAACGAACGCAGACATGTTTATGTTGCGTCATTACACTGACGTCATTCGTTAACATCATGCTACGCCGTTTGACCAATGAAACATCAATTTTCAGGAACCTTGGATATTTGTATCAGGTCAATGCCCAAGGTCAACAGTACTTTATACCTCCTACATAGCAAGTATAAGTCACAATGACTTGAATCTTCATATGCTTGTTTATCATCATCCATATTTTACTTTGATAGCCCAACGACATTTCCCCAATGTGACTCCCATGCCAAAAGCAAGGTCAAATCGCTAGCAAATGCCTCGATGGGAAATATGGCGATACAAAAGGGAGGCAATACCAGGACTGGGCTCATTTGTCGCCGTGACTGGAGAAATGGGACTTACAAGTTTTGTGACCAGTGTAACTCCTGAGATCAAATAGCACATTCATGTAGCCTGATAACAATCTATAATGCTTGTTAGAATCATGACGTGTGTTACAGGCTGGATCTACACTGGTCGCAAAACCCATAAGCCCATGTCTCCAATCACAACTGACAGTTCTTTACCTGTCAGGTAACACGTATGCAGTGTTGTGCTTAGAGCGAGCCAAGATGGGGGTGGGGGGACATCTTTTCCACCTCAAACTGTCCATGTCCCTTAACCCTTTTAATGCTGAGGATATGCCATTTTCCTTGTGGAAAATCCTAAATATTTTCTTTATATGAGCTCAGAAGTATATACCATTTGAACCGTCTCATCGAGACGGTTCAAATGAGTGGTCACTACATATACTTTCATTGAGAAATAACAAAAATAAAAATACTATATTTAATAAGTTTCATACCCGTAAAGGTCCCATTGACTTATAATGGGGAAGGGGCCCAACACAAGAAATTGCCTCTTTATGTCCGAGACATACACACATCACTGCATGTGATACTCGACAAACAGCATAGCGATAGATTTGTGATGATAGATCCGACTCCAAAATCCAAGATAAATGCTTTATTCACATGCAGTTCTTGTATTGTCAGGTAACATATGGCTACCTGAAACACATCATAGTGATAGACTCCAAATTCCAAGATACGGTAAATGCTTTATTCAACTTTATGTAATGGAATCTTCGATTGAAGGCACAATAGCGACAAACCCTTGTTGATCGATCAGGAATACACAGGAAGGTCAGGAACTGAGTAGACACTATTCAGTGCTTTCAGTAACAGGAATTGGACTTAACCCTTACACCGCTATCTTAATTTTTTGTCGTCTGCTGTTTATTTTCCATTTTTATCATCAAAAACATGCTTTGACAGCACTTTAGCACAATTTACAACATGCTTTGACAGCGCTTCAGAATCATTTCCATTGGAAATGATTCTGAAGTGCTGTCAAAACATGTTTTTATTGAGAAATAAGGAAAGCCATAAAAGCAACAGCAGACGACAATTGTTGTGAGTAGCGGTCTAAGGGTTAATGGTTAAAATCAAAAACATTATGAAGCTGTCTGAATGTCGTTATTACTCCCCGAAAATGACCAAAACATTCTTGAAATTGGTAGATTTTCTTCTTTATGGAAAAGAAAATCCTGTATTAAATCATAAAAATAAATTCATGAAAATCAATATTATTCACCGACTGTTCAGCACCAATTTTGAGACAAAATTTAAAACAGAATTCACAAGATATTGGTGTGGTGTCATGGCCTCAATATCACTCCCTCTACCCTTCAGTTGCCTTTCACAAGAAGCAGAAGATTCCCAATTATTTGTTCACGAAATCACGAGTAGCGCTGCAAGCCGCTGTTTTCACACTGGATAGAGTAAAGCCTACAGAAATAGTGAATTCTACTTCTATGTAGCCAGAGCTCCAGATAAGCTGCGTATTTGATTAAATACCCAGTTAAAATTGCCAAAAACATAATTGAAATCCGAAGAAGCGAGTATCAAAAAGCAATTACAATTTTGTGGTACATTTATCATGCTGCATAAAACAATAACAGACCACAAAAATAGCATATTTTTCTTATTTTCCATGAAAACAAATCTTGGTATTTCATTAGAATTGTCTCCAAGGAGACAATTCTAATTAAATGCCAAGACATGTTTTCATTTCAAAGCAAACTATTAAATAATTGCTGTCTGTTGATGTGTAAACAGTAGTTTGATTTTATTTTACCCAATTAAAATTTTGAAATACCCAATTGCTTCAGAAATGATGGAGAGAAATTACTCAATTAGTAATTCCTTATCTGGAGCCCTGGTAGCTAATCGATACTCTGCATAATGATTTTCACTGTTCACGACAGCAAAAGCACAGACATGTTTTCCAGTGCTCATATATGATACATGCAGTGGAATATCTCTGAAACGGACACCCTGGTCCCCAGGGTGTCCGATTTAGAGATGCTCCACTGTAGCACACAGGAAGTAGAACATGGATATTATGAGACAATTTCGCCGTGTTGAGTAATTCCACCCACCTGTGAGCTTTGTTGTGAAAGTCGACTCCTATCAGCCACCTTCCATTGTACGTTCTCTGCCAAACCTTGATTACTTCAACATTCTCAGCCAACAGGAGTTGACTGGCCGTTCCATGATGTTGCCCAACAAAATGGACCCGAGGACTACAGATAAGGGGCACCAGGTCTGGCTGCAATTAGTATTGATTGATTGGTTAACATTCTCAGTCAACTTGAGTTGACTTTCTAAGTCACTTGACCTTGCCTTGACCACAGGGGCCACGTGAGTGGTCTATAGAAAGAAAATATAACAAATAAGTATAATATGAAGTTTCAAGCCAATTCTACTGACGGTAACAGAAATATTAGGCAGCCAAAAAACACAAATCTCGAACAGACAGACAGGACCGATGAATGGGGAGGTGACTATATGGTTTTGAGGTGGTGGGTGCGGATGAGAATCTGCAAATTAATTCTCCCGTGCTAACGTGAAATGCCATGAAATGTGGCTGTGACTGGAGAGATGGGGCTTATGTGCTTTGCGACCAGTGTAGATCCTGATCAGCCTGCGCATACGCAGTCTGATCAAGATCTGCACTGTTCGCCATTCCATCAATGAAACACCCATAATGCTTCGAACAAGCAGTATCGATCATTATCAGGCTACAGGAGTGTGCTATTTGATCAGGAGCTACACTGGTCACAAACCCCATTTATTCAGTCACAGCCACAAATGTGGGACTTGTTGTTTTGCAACCTGTATGGACCTGATAATTCATGCATTGGCATAGTCTGATCAGAGACTGCAATGGTGGTCACGTAAACATATGAATCATTCATGTTGGATTTATTTCAGCCAAGCTCAGCATTACCTCCCTTTTCACATCTCACGAGTTTCGCGAAAATTTGGTGTAAATGAGGTCGAAATGTAACACAAAATTCAGAGCCCCAGATAAGGTGCGTATTGGCATATTTTACGCACTTATTTTAGCAGAATACGCATTGGTCATCAAAAGTGAGAGTACAAAATACTCATAGCAATGTGAAAATATGCATTGACTTTCAAATTGAGTAGTGAAAATTAAGTTGAAAATTTACTTGGGTGGTGGGGTGTTCCAACAAATGAATTTTGTGCATGGTGGGGTTTTCCAAAAATTGAATTGTGTGCATCGTGGGTCTATCTTCCTAGGGTGAAATAAATCAAGGTGGCTATTTAGCAGGTGAAATAAATAAAATAAATATGGGGGTCAGAATAAAAAAATAAAAAAAGTAGTTTTCGTCGTATTTGATTTAAATCGTCCCCGGGTCCGAGTTGACATGGGCCCACTTGACGGTATCTTTTTTCGGAATTACGGTGGTTTCGCTTTCGCTACCTGCGTGTTCGCTATCTGTACATTTCGCACCTCATACACGTTCGTGGGTACCGAAACCTCCTTAGGGAAAGGTGCGAAACCTCTAGGCGAGAAACTGCAGGGTAGCGAATCTTTCTGTTTGCGCATGCGCACTATCGTCAAAGCAGCCATGTACAAAAAGTGGACGTGCCGCGAGGTGGCGAATTGCAGCGAATCACTGTTACTACAGTCGGACCCCCCCCCCCCCCCCCGTCCAGCCTCGAGGTCACTTTTTAGACCCCCTAGATATCTCAGGCCCCTTGGGCCTTCGAAACGACCCCCCCCCCTTCAAACAGGTCTGGCTACGGGCCTGTACTTTGTACATCAAACAATGACTCAGCAAAATGCGATGAATCACTGTGTTACTACTTTGTACATCAACAAAATTACTCGGCAATATGCGACGAATCACTGTGTTACTGTGATTGAATGGAGTTGACCGTACATTCCATCACGACATTTCATTTTGTTTACTCGCCGCGAACAAACGTAAATTGTACCCCTCCCCTCGGGGACGATATAAATCAAATAACGACGAAAACTTCTTTTTTTTAATTTATTCCGACCCCATATTTATTCGTTTTTTCCAATTCACAATCTTAAACGGCCCTGGACATACCAGTGAGATGGAAATACAAATGTACTATGAATATACTATGAAAGTATATTTTTGATGCATAAGGCATGTTTGAAACCACAACCTCCAGATTGGAAGTCAGATGTTCTACCCCTAGGCCACAACCCATCCCTTATAAAAGAAGGAAAAAATTCCCCTAAAGAGCGACCATACATACTTAGAATAACGCTGATGTACTGGCGGTAAACTGAAATGGTGTACGTGACAATTGACATTTACGTTCCAACTAGATTTTCACGGTGTGTAATCGATCGTATTTCCTCTCCACCCGATTCGAGAAACACGAATTATATTTCTGGATGTGTCGAACGTTTGCCCGGTCTAACAGTTTCCCCAATGACTATGGGCTAGGTTCGACAGTTCATTCCATGTCACATCGCCGGTTTTCGGTGATAATACTGTCAACAATTAAAAATACGCACGGACACCCGGACGTCAATGTGATCACTCTGTATCGCTTTCCGCAAGCGGGCTCGACAATAATGCTATTATTCGTACAAAATATAAATGATGTTGTCTTAGGAGACTATTCTCATGTGCTGTCAAAACATGTGTTATTATTGAGAAATCAATCAAATGTGACAAAACGCATCAATATGTTGTTTTTTTAACAACATTAGAATCATCTAAGGAGACGATTTGCATGTGTTTCCAAAACTATTTTATTAAGAAATCAACAAATGTGAAAAGAAAACATGAATACATTGGTATTTCTTTTGACAAAACCATATTTGGACAAAATAGGAAAATCGTCTTTGGTGACGATTCTCATGTGCTGCCAAACTCGCTTTATCAAGAGATCAAACACGTGAAAATGCACTATGTCGAGCTAATGCGTAAATATCAATTTATTGACGTGAGCGATGATGTGAGCGACTACATAGCGTGGTTTAGATATGTTTGTTCCTTGCCGAATTCTACAGTCACACTTTGCACGTGAAACTGGATTACCGACAGATGATTGTAAACACCATCAGGTGTGCACCCAGACCGAAAATGATATGTTGCAGGGGACGGTCGCGACTTCGCCGTCTCGCGATTTGGTCTCGCGTTTTCGCAATCTTGCGTGTATAGGTCGACGATACGATGCAGTAACCAATAACACGTATCATATATGTTTTTTTTTCAATAAACATGTATTGACAGTACATTAGAATCGTCTCCTAAGACGATTATCATGTTTTGTCAAATTATGTTTTAGTTTTCAAGAAATAATGAAGTTTGTCCACATTTGCTCTATTTCTTAATAAAAACATGTTTTGGCAGCACACGAGAATCGTCTCGTAATACAACGTGTACGTGTCCTGTTAAGGAAACGTGACAAACTCGCTTTTTCGTGATTTCTCGCATAGGTTGAGATCGCGAAAACGCGAAGCGTGATCGCGAGAGTTCGAGACGAAAACGCGAGATTCTATCAATCTCGCTATTTCGCAACCTCGCCGCGCTATCGCGCGTTTTTGATTCGCGATCTCGCACGACTTTTGTAAGAACGGTCTACACACACGCATGCGCAATGTCAACACGCATGCTTTCGATACATGTATGAGCATTCTCATGTTTTGTTGTTGAGAAATATATATATAACACCCCCCCACCCCCCGCTACATACGGGCCTGCTGTAACCTGTCGACTATCCGCTGATCATGTCGCTATCACAGGTGGAAGACTCGGACCTATGACACCAAAACAATGCCTACTTGGTCACTTGGTCTCGTACACTTGGTCTATATAGAAGATGGTACTGTACGCGACCAAGTGGGTGGGGTAATGTGATTTTTTTAACAGGCATTTTTTTGGTGTCATACGTCCGAGTCTTCCACCTGTGGTCGCTATTGCGTATTATTTTGAGTTGGTCGAAGCATATAATCAACGAATAATAACGGGACCGATGCGATTTCTAATTACCTCGCACTTTCCATTTACTGATATATTGGCAATATACATGTATTTAAAATAATTTTGATAATAAAATAATTATGGGGGCTGGGGGTCAAAGAAATAATTCAATTGTATGGGTGGTGGGGGCAATACAATAATTAATACATATGGGTGGTGTGGCAAGGGAAAATTAATAATTATGGGGGTTGGGGCAAACGAAAATAATTCAATTGTGTGGGTGGTGGGGTGAAGCAATAATTCAAAAGCATGGGTGGTGGGGTATGAAAATAATGTTTTTGTATGGGTGGTGGGTAAAAAAAAAAAATGCCTTCCAACCCCCCCATACCATTAATTCTGGAAAAGCCCTTAGTTGAGCTGCAAAAACATTGCTTTTTGCAGCTGAAATAAGTGCATTTTTAAATTTGTTTTACTTTTTATCGTTTGTTGCCTATTTAATAAAGGAAGAAAATCAGTAATACATTTGTTAAAGTAAAATACGCATTGAATTTGAAATATGGGGGAATAATACTCTTTAGATACAAAACTTATCTGCAGCTCTGGAGGAATTATATCCTGTATGAACTTACAGCAATAAGAGAAGGGAGGTAATTCCGTGGTAGCTCTCTATTTGGATAATTTTTATTAATCAGTAATGTTTTATCAGACGGGTTAGGAATTGATATTTATAAGTCTGATTTTATAACAGACTGTAAGATATCACAAAGCAACATTTATCTCATTTCGGAGAAGTCGAGATCCTTATTAGCAGCCACAGTCAAGCACCATAATATTTGTATAGAAGACTAACAAATGAATCGGTGGCTGAATGGTGAACAGTGCAGACCCTGATCAGACTGCACGGATGTGCAGTCTGATCTGGGTCTGCACTGCTTCAAAAAAAAGAAAAGGGTTTAACATCCCACCAACAGATAAAGTGATATAGAAACGTTCCTTCGGGTTGATGTCTCATCCGAAAGGCAAGTACGGTGGAAATAACATGAAATTATGTTTCTTAGGGAGGGTATTGAGCCCACAACCTCCGGTATTAAAGCCCAGTGCTCTACCACAAGGCCGGACCCCTACACTGGTCGTGAAGGCAGTAAGAGCAGCTCTGATATATTTGGATGTGACTGGGGAAATGGGGCTTATGGGTTTTGTGACCAGTGTAGCTCCTGGTCAAATAGCACTCGTGTAGTCCGAGAACAAGCATCATGCATGTATGGTGATATTAGCAAAAAGTGTAGATCCAGATAAGCCGGCCCGTGTCAAGCCGTCTCATCAGGATCTACACTTTCTGCAAGTAATTTTAATATTTTTGAGAACAAAAACACCCCCTTATCATAAATTGACTAGTCTGAAAATTATGTTATGATTGGATTGGTCGGAAAATTAACATCAAACGGCGAACAGTGCAAGTCCTGATCAGACTGTGCAGATGCACAGGCTGATCTGGATTTGCACTGGTCGCAAAACCCGCCAGCCCCCTTTCTCCAGTCACAGCCACATATCATATCCCATACATTACTATACCTGATGACAGGGTAGTTGTTGACCACCACCGTCCAGTATGCATAGTTGCGTCTCGATACACTTCTCGAGAAAATGGGCCGTTTGTTTCTCCTTTTGTCTTTCTTCGCTTAGTAGAATCATCTCCCTCTGCAAGCATCGATATGTGTATTTGTTTCTATGGTAAATAGGTCATTGGTTATAAATAAATTGCAATGTCACAAAAATGTTGTGCTTTTTTCATTGAAATAGTTTTATTGTTATTGCAGGGCTCCAGATAAGGAATTAGTAATTGAGTATTTTCACTCCATCATTTCTGAAGCAATTGGGTATTTCAAAATGTTAATTGGGTAAAATAAAATCACAATACTGTTTACACATCAACAGACAGCAATTATTGAATAGTTTGCTTCGAAATGAAAACATGTCTTGGCATTTCATTAGAATTGCCTCCTTGAAGACAATTCTAATGAAATACCAAGATGTGTTTTCATGGAAAATAAGACAAATGTGCTATATTTGCAGTCTGTTTATTGTTTTCTGCACCATGATAAATGTACACGTACCACAAAATTGTAATTGCTTTTTGATACTCGCTACTTCTGATTTCAATTGGGTTTTTGGCAATTTTAATTGGGTATTTAAGCAAGGAGACAATTCTAATTAAATGCCAAGACATGTTTTCATTTTGAAGCAAACTACTTAATAATTGCTGTCTGTTGATGTGTAGACACTACTATAGTGTGATTTTATTTTAAACAATTAAAATTTTGAAATACCCAATTGCTTCTGAAATGATGGAATAAAAATACTCAATTAATAATTCCTTATCTGGAGCCCTGATGTGCATTTACCTGCAGTCTGGTCTGTAGAGCTTGAACAGCCACCTGTGTGTTGGAACGCGTCTCTGTCGCTGGGTCATCTGTCAGATGGAAAACACAGTTTAACACTTCCACCCCCAAGTAACTGACCTGCACTATTTCATGTTAAGTTTGACACTGTTTCATTATGCAGAAAGGTGACCAGGTTGACCACTTTGAGGGAGAAATTTTCAATTTTATGATAAATTTATTAATTTTTATTATACTGAATTTATTACATTATCACAGCCAATTTGGCTGTGATAATGTAATAAATTCAGTGTAATAATTCTGCATACTTTTAATCATGAAATATATGCATTTGTTAGTTCTAAATGAAATAATGCATTTCAGGAAAAATAAATGATTACTCCCTCAAAGTATACTTTGCTAGTAAAGTATACTTTGCAATGTTGATGAAATAGGCTACTGATCTGACAAGTGGGTTTCTTTCGGGTACTCCGGTTTCCTTCCACATTAATGACCGACCTTCCGCCTTCATCTGTGCCAACGAAAGCATTTGTATAAGTGTTCTCCCGCTTGTTTGCAATTGTTAAAAAATAAATAAAGTTTATAAAAAAAGTGATCATTTTGTAAAAAAATATCCACAAATGGTGCAGATCTTGAGGAGACGGCTCGTTACGAGCCGGCTCATCATGATCTACACTGTTTGTAAATATTGGGAAAGAGGTCTCTAGTGTTGAAACAGTTGGCGAAGAAAGGGGACCTTACAGCTGTATCTAGTCACAGTATGGATACTGGCTACCAGAGCCACTGAATGGTGAACAGCATAGGTCCCAGAGCTCCAGATAAGGAATTGAGTATTTTCACTCCATCATTTCAGAAGCAATTGGGTATTTCAAAAAATTTAATTGGGTAAAATAAAACTGTTTACACATCAACAGACAGCAATTATTGAATAGTTTGCTTCGAAATGAAAACATGGAGACAATTCTAATGAACTACCAAGATGTGTTTTCATGGAAAATAAGACAAATATGCTATATTTGTGGTCTGTTTATTGTTTTCTGTACCATGATAAATGTACCACAAAATTGTAATTGCTTTTTGATACTCGCTACATTTTACAGGGCGAAATTCTCTCCATAAATTGTCTCACTTCTCCCTATTTTGAGTTGAGCGAGACGTTTTTCACTATATAAAACGGAAATTTGAGAAAAAATGGTATATTTTATCAATTTTTTTGTGACAAAATTCTCCTTATTTTGAAGGGCTAGCTTGAACCCTGCATCATGACAGGCAGTATGAGTCTGGATGGCTTAACCCTTACAGTGCTGAATTAAAATTTGTCGTCTGCTGTTTATTTTTTATTTTCCATTTTTCTTATCAAAAACATGGTTTGACAGCACTTTAGAATCATTTCCAATGGAAATGATTATAAAATGCTGCCAAACCATGTTTTTATTTAGAGCAAATACAAAATAAGTTACAACAGCAGACGACAGTTTTCGGTTCTGTTCCCGCCTTCTAAGAGTTAAAGAGCATTAGCATCTTTCGATTGGATAGAGTTAAAATTGTACACTAACCTGTTGTCGAGTGGGTTTGATCACTGCAGATACAGACATTTCCCAGATCTGTGAGAAGCCATGATGCTGAGCTGACGTCATTACCAAAGGAAAGAAAGAACTCCCAAGCTCCACTCGATGTAAAAGTCCCCTCATGAATACTATACACAGAGTCCCATTTCTTGCAAACCTGAAACATCATGCATTCTATTGAGATTTTGCTAGCGGTATCATGTAAATATAATCAATAATTTAATTTGTCTACAAGCTATGAGGATGGTGTCATTGTTTAATGTGTGTTTGAGCCTATACTGTACACAGGTTGAAGTAACGGACCGAGGTCTATAAATACATTAAATACGCCTAAAAGCATCCATAAATGCAAAAGAAATAAGCTAAAAAAAAAATGTGTTAATCCCTCTATAACACATTATATACCTGTATATGTGTTATAGAGGGAGTAACCAAAATAAATTCAACTTATTTTTTTTCATTTATGGATGCTTTTAGGCATATTTAATGTAGTTATAGACCTCGGTCCATTACTTCAACCTGTGATACTGTATACAATACATATCAGCATCCATATAACTGTTTTTACTTTGATATATGCTTGTTGAAACACGTGAAAGAACACTTAGCCATCTCCTTTCGATCAGCTTCGATATGGTGACAATAATCTACTATTCAAGCAGAGTACCAGGTAAGCTGCGTATTTGCGTAAATACTCAATTAAAATTGCCAAAAACTCAATTGAAATCAGAAGTAGCGAGTATCAACAAGAGATCCGCGGAGCAAGATGTCCCGCCTGGCGCAGTTTGATAGTACATAAAGAGCTTGTAATAACCTTGGGGTTAGTGACCACCATGGGCTTTCTGTAGAATGATGCGGGATGTTGTTACAAATGCATGTATGGAATATTAAAGCATAAACTGAGCGTTAACTTTTCCAAACACAGAAATTTCTAAGTCAGCGACCTTGACCTTTGGCGTTAGCGGGCACCATGGGCTTTCTGTAGAATGATGCGGGATGTTGTTACAAATGCATGTATGGAATATTAAAGCATAAACTGAGCATTAACTTTTCTAAACACGGAAATTTCTAAGTCAGTGACCTTGACCTTTGGGGTTTGCGGGTACCTGGTACCTTTGGGCTTTCTGGTTAGAATGATGCGGGATGTTGTTACAAATGCATGTATGGAATATTAAAGAATAAACTGAGCGTTAACTTTTCCAAACACGAAAATTTATAAGTTAGTGACCTTGACCTTTGGCGTTAGCGGGCATCATGGGCTTTCTGTAGAATGATGCGGGATGTTTTTACAAATGCATGTATGGAATATTAAAACATAAAACAATAAACAGAAAACAATAAACAGACCACAAATATAGCATATTTTTCTTATTTTCCATGAAAACACATCTTGGTATACCAAGACATGTTTTCATTTCGAAGCAAACTATTCAATAATTACTGTCTGTTGATGTGTAAACAGTAGTGTGGTTTTATTTTACCCAATTAAAATATTGAAATACCCAATTGCTTCAGATATGAAGGAGTGAAGATACTCAATTACTAATTCCTTAGCTGGAGCCCTGATTCAAGCAATACAAGAATCTAAGGTTTCTTCACTACTTTAGTGTTTTCCCTAGTTTCTCGCTCAATGAAAGCATAGCATTTTGTCTCAATTAACCACATGTTATGACTCTTTCGCCAGTATCTATTAAAATTATTCACTAAATGATGCAATAAGTAACTAGAAATGTGGCCTGTCGGCACACGAATGCCCCCGCTGGCAGCCAAAGAAAACGAGGCATATTTGATTATAAGCAATTTACCCGAGTGTTAAGGTTTTGAACGCACCAAGTCTGTAACCTTGACCCTGGGCTTAGCGGGGGCGGGACGAATGTGGATTTGTCACAGGGCGGTAGAGGACCATTGGAGCAATGCGCGTGTGAAATGTGAAGCAGATCGAACCAGAAAACAAAAAATTATAAGCCATTTACCCCGATGGAAGCGTTAAGGTTTCGAACGCAACCAAGTCTGTGACCATTGACCCTGGGCTTTATGCGGGGCGGGAACAAATGTGGATTTGGTCCACAATGTGGGACAGAGGAAAATTGGAGCAATGCGTGTGTGTAATGTGAAGCCAGAATCCAAGCAAGGAAACACAAATTACAAAAACATTTTACCCGAAGCCGTTAATGTTTCAAACGCACCAATTCTGTTACTTTGACCGGGAGGCTTAGTGGGGGCGGAACGAAATGTGGAATTTGTCAACAGGGTGGCCAGAGGACCAATTGGAAAGCAATGCGTTGTGAAATGTGAAGCGCAGATCCGAGCAAGGAAACCAGAAATTATTTAAGCACCATTTTTCCACCCGAGCTGTTAAGGTTTTCGAAACGCACCCAAAGTCTGTGACCCTTGACCCTGGGGCTTAAGCGTGGGGGTCGGGACGAATGTGGATTTTGTCCACAGGGCGGTTAGAGGACCATTGGAGCCAATGCGTTTGTGAAATGTGGAAGCATTATCCGAGGAAGGAAACGTAAATAATAAAGCCATTTAACCCATAGTTTAAGGTTTCGAACGCACCAAAGTCTGTGAACCTTGACCCTGGGGTTAAGCGGGGCGGGACAATGTGGATTTGTCACAGGGCGGTAAGAAGGAAACCATTGAGCAAATGCGTGTGGTTGCAATGTTGAAGCCATATTTACGAAGAAGGAAACCCAGAAATTAAAAGCCATTTTACCCACGTTCAGGTTTTCGAACGCACCAAGTCTGTGCCACCTTGGACCCTCGGCTTTAGCGGGGGCGGGAACGAATGTGGATTTTGTCCACCCAGGTGGTAGAGAGGACCATTGGGGCAATTTGCGTGAGGTGCAATGTTGAAGCAGATCCGAGCAATGGAAACAGAAAATTATAAGCAATAATTTACCCAGCGTTAAGGTTTCGAAATGCACCAAGGTCTGTGGACCTTGAACCCTGGGCTTATCGGGGGCGGGACGAAATGTGGATTTGTCACAAGAGGGCGGTAGAGGACCAATTTGGAGCAATGCGTGTGTGCCAATGTGAAGCAGATATCCGAGCAAGGAAACAGAAATTATAAGCCATTTTTTACCCAGCCCCGTTAAGGTTTCGAACGCACCAAGTTCTGTGACCTTGACCCTGGGCTTTAGGCGGGGGCGGGAACGAATGTGGATTTATCACAGGGCGGTAGAGGGACCATTGGAGCAAATGCGTGTGGTGCAATGTGGAAGCAGATCGAGCAAGGTAAACAAAAGAAATTAAAAAGCCATTTAACCCACCCCAGCTTTAAGGGTTTCAAAAACGCAAGAAAAACCCAAGTCTGTGACCATTGAACCCTGGTGGGCTTTTAGCGGGGGCGGGTACGAATGTCGATTTGTCACAGGGGCGGTAGAAGACCATTAGGAGCAAATGCAAATGTGTTTGCAATGTGAAAGCATGATCCGAGACAAGGACACAGACATTAATAACGCCATTTAACCCAGCGTTAAGGTTTCGAACGCACCAAGTCGTTTGAACCTATTGACCCCTGGGACTTAGCGGGGGCGGGAACAAAATGTGGGAATTTGCCACAGGGCGGTAGAGGACCATTGGAGCAATGCGTGTGTGCAATGTTGGAAGCAGATCCGAGCAAGGAAAAGAGAAATAAAATTAATAAGCCCATTTACCCCAGGCGTTAAGGTTTCGAACGCACCAATGTCTGTGACCTTGACCCTGGGCTTAGCGTGGGGCAGGGACGAAATGAGGGATTTGTCACACGGCGGTAGAGAGACCATTGGAGCAATGCGTGGTGGTGGCAAAATGTTGAAGCAGAGATCCGAGCAAGGAAAACAGAAAATTATAAGCCATTTACCCCAGCGATTAAGGTTTCGAACGCAACACCAAGTCTGTTGACCTTGATCCTGGGCTTAGCGGGGGCGTGGACGAATGTGGATTTTGACCACCCAAGGGTTGGTAGAGGACCATTGGAGGGCAATTGCGTGTAGTGAAGGAAATGTGAAGCAGATCCGAGCAAGAAACAGAAATTATAAAGCCATTTACCCCAGCGTTTAAGGTTTCGGGACGTACGTACGTACATGATAACGGACACCCTGGTAACACAATATGCCGCCCCCTCACCATTACGGAGGCGGGGGCATAAAAAGTTATATTGAGACAAACAGACATCAGTCATTGTTCAGAAATTCCACGTAATGTGCTAACATGTTCATACTCGCCAGAACGTGTGCATCTGTGGTTTCGGAGTCCAAACCACCAGTGTAGTAGTATCCCATTTGAAAGCACGCTTAGGGGTAGGGCTACATTCAAACAGACATGTGCATGTGAACGGGCGGCGCAAATAGTAGTATGATAAATATAGTTCACATATTGAATTTTTTAACTAATTTATTAAAATTCAATACATGAACTATAACTATTACTTATTTTTCATGATTTCCATATGGTGACTTTTAGGTGTGGAAGAGAATATATTGGGGAAAATAACTTCTTTATTCATAGTCACTGAAATTCAGACAAACTTGGCGAAATAATCATATTCAGTTATACATTTGTAGTAGAACTAGAAATGGACGCTTGTCGACAAGCGCATGTGTATCCCCCTCCCCAGTTACACAAGTAGTTTGAAAAAAGGGTGTTCGAGTTATGCTCCCGAGACAAAATCAGTGACGGAAAAAACAAAGGGAGATAACTAAAAAATTAGTGATGCAAGAGTTGTCATTCTTGCGTGACACACCTTTAGGGTTGTGGTCTATGCATGTGTGAAGTTTCATGAAAATATTCCAAAGGGTGTTCGAGTTATGCTCCAGACACGAAATCAGTGCACAAAACAACAAAGGGAGATAACTAAGAAATTAACGACGCAAGAGTTGTCATTCTTACGTGCGACACACCTTTGGGTCGTCTTCTATGCATGTCTGAAGTTTAATAACGGATGTCCCACATATCGCTTTGATAATAAATGAGGCAAAATTCCAAGTCAAAATTTTCTTTTACCTGAGAGTTAAAGTTTTTGAAGCACCAAGTATGTGACCTTGACCCTGGGCTTGGCGGGGGCAGGACAAACGTGGATTTGGCACAGGGCGGTAGAGGACCATTAGAGCAATGCATATATGAAATATGAAGCTGATCCGTGAAAGAAAACAGAAATTATAAGATATTTAACTGAGCGTTAAAGTTTTTGAAGCACTAAGTATGTGATGTTAACCCTGGGCTTGGCGGGGCAGGACGAACGTGGATTTGGCACAGGGCGGTAGAGGACCATTAGAGCAACGCATATATGAAATATGAAGTTGATCCGTGAATGGAAAGAAAAATTATAAGATATTTACCTGAGCATTAAAGTTTTTGAAGCACCAAGTATGTGACCTTGACCCTGGGATTGGCGGGGCAGGACGAACGTGGATTTGGCACAGGGCGGTAGAGGACCATTAGAGCAATGCGTATATGAAATATGAAGATGATCCATGAAAGAAAACAGAAAGTATAAGATATTTACCCGAGCGTTAAAGTTTTTGAAGCACTAAGTATGTGACCTTGACCCTGGGCTTGGCGGGGGCAGAACGAACGTGGATTTGGCACAGAGCGGTAGAGGACCATTAGAGCAATGCGTATATGAAATATGAAGCTGATCCGTGAAAGAAAACAGAAATTATAAGATATTTACCCGAGCGTTAAAGTTTTTGAAGCAACAAGTATGTGACCTTGACCCTGGGCTTGCCGGGGGCAGGACGAATGTGGATTTGGCACAGGGCGGTAGTGAACCATCAGAGCAATGTGTATATGAAATATGAAGCAGATCGGTCGAAGGATGAAGAAATTATGAGACATTTACCCGAGTGTTAAAGTTTTGTGACGGACGGACGGACGGACGGACGGGAGGACGGGACGCACGTTCCTACGAATGAATACTTGTTGGGTTTTTACTGTATAAAAATACCCAACAAGAGTACCCAACACTATCCTAACCCTACCCAATAAGATCCCCGTACGCTTACAACAAGTACCCATTCGTGTGTGCGGACGGACGGACGGATGGACGAGGGTAACACTAAATGCCCCCTCCACTATCGTGGTGGGGCATAAAAATATTCCAAAGGGGAAAGTGTTCGAGTTATGCTTGGATGGACAAAATCAGAGCACGAAACAACAAAGGGAGATAAGTAAACAAGAATTCCGCGGAATCAGATGCCTCGCCTTGTCCCGCCTTGACCTCGAGCCTGGGCCCGAAAGCAATTTTCACTGGCCCGAATATATTATACAATTATTGACTAGTGAGCCATAGAATATCAGATTATATTCTATGGCTCACTAGTCAATAATTGTTTTATTATATGATAATAGTCTGTATATAGACCTTATGCTACTAGACAAAAATTGAAAAAGAATTTAAATAATTAAAAATAATAATGCTTGCTACTGGAGCCCAGAATTTTTTTTAATAGTCCTATATTTATCTACATATATCTGCACAGGTCCACATAATGCCACAATATTTTCAACACAGTTTACGGAAATGTAATATACAAAAAAAAATAAAAAAATAATGCTCGCTACTGGAGCCCAGAATTTTTGTTAATAGTTACGAAAATGTAATAATGTACCTGTATAAATTACCTGTAATAAGTTAGTGGTCAGTTAAAAAATTGAAAAAGAATGTAAAAAAAAAAATGGAAAAAAAAAAATAAAAAAAAAAAAAAAAAAATTAAATTTAAATAAAAAAAAAGAATAATGCTCCCTACTGGAGCCCAGAATGTTTTTTAATAGTCCTATATTTATCTACATATCATATATATACAGGTCCACATATTGCCACAATATTTTCAACACAGTTTACGGAAAAGTAATATAATCATTTACCTGTATAAATTACCTGTAAGTGGTCAGTTGCACATGCTAGCACATGCACAGGTGAATAGTCTGTATATAGCACTTACGACCTTATGCTGCTAGACAAAAATTGAAAAATAATTTGAAGAAAAAAAAAAGAAAAAAAAAAATGGGAAAACAAATGGAAAAAAAAGAATGAAAAAAAAAATTAAAAAAAAAAAATTAAAAAAAAAAGTTTAAAAATAATAATGCTTGCTACTGGAGCCCAGATTTTTGTTTAATAGTCCTATATTTATCTACATATATCTGCACAGGTCCACATAATGCCACAATATTTTCAACACAGTACCCAATGTAGTAATTTACCTGTATAAATTACCTGTGGTCAGCAGTGGACATTTGCACATGCAAGCCCATGCTAGCACATGGTTCTCCCAGTCTCTATTGTTCTCTCTACAGGTAAGGTGTACAGAGCACAGGAGAAAAGTGTAACAGAGCAGACGAGAAAACGGGTCTTCATGCATTATTGTCCAGTTTGTAGAGTGCGCAAAACAAAAAAGGGAGGTAACTCAAAAATTAGCTACGCAAGAGTTGTCATTCTTGTGCGCGACACACCTCCGGGTCGTGGTCTATGCATGTGTGAAGTTTCATGAAAATATTCCAAAGGGTGGTCGAGTTATGCTCCGGACAGGAAATCAGTGCGCGAAAACAAAAAAGGGAGATAACTCAAAAATTAGCTATGCAAGAGTTGTCATTCTTGTGCACGACACACCTTCGGTTCGTGGTCTAATTGAATGTGTTAAGTTTCATAAAAATATTCCAAAGGGTGGTCGAGTTATGGTCAATCAGTGCGCGAAACAAAAAAGGGAGATAACTAAAAAATTAGCTATGCAAGAGTTGTCATTCTTGTGCGCGACACACCTTCGGGTCGTGGTCTATGCATGTGTGAAGTTTCATGAAAATATTCCAAAGGGTGGTGGAGTTATGCTCCGGACACGAAATCAGTGAGAAACAAAAAAGGGAGATAACTAAAAAATTAGCTATGCAAGAGTTGTCATTCTTGTGCGCGACACACCTTCGGGCCGTGGTCTATGCATGTGTGAAGTTTCATGAAAATATTCCAAAGGGTGTTCGAGTTATGCTCCGGACAAGAAGTGTCTGCGGCGGACGAGGACGCGGCGCGCTGTCAAATCCATAGTATCCCCCGACGGAGTCCGGGGGATACAATAACATCACAAATTTATAATTTCCATAAATTACCACCATGTGGGCTAGTTGCGAACAGTAACTCTTGCAATTTACTCCCGTACAGTCTGTAGCCAGAGGTACGATTCCACTCATAGGCTTCCTCAGCAGAATAGCAAATCAGATCTAAACGCGAAAACTTAACATTGAAAATGGCTAAGTCGACTGCGCGGAAAAAATGGGTCAAGTTAAAAAACAAGAAACGAGGCAAAGCCACGAAGGCCAGGTTTTTTTTTCCAAGCATGGACACTTGTATAACATAATTATACCCACTTTTTGTAGACTAGATGGCCGTGGCCTGCATGTCGCGCCTTGGGGCGAGGCATGGACACTAAAAAAATAGATATAGTAGATGGAAAAACTTTAACGAAAAAACTTTAACCGGACACACGGACGTACGGACGGACGGACGTACATGTATGCCAAAATGCCGACGATATCGCGCTTTCCGCAAGCGGGTGCAACAATGATGATAAACACCCATGTGAAGTATCAAGGTAATGGGTGAAGCAGTTGCAGAGATATAGTACACGAAAAAACTTTTAACAAATAAATTCAAAGTAATTTGACCTTGACATTGCGCACAGGGGCCGCACGGTTGGGGGTTAGAATGAAAATATGGACGATGATAAACACCCATGTGAATTTAACCAAAAAATTTAACCAGACGTACGTTAAAAAGTTAACGTTGAAAATGGCTAAGTCAATTACGTAGAAATAATAGGTGAAGGTAAAAAAATGGTCACATTTTGGATAGTTGTATGTGGTAGGCACCCCTTGGTTATGAAGCAGCTGTGAAAGTTTGGTGGTCCTAGGTGGTACAGTACCAAATAAATGGACTTAAACACAACAAGAAACGAGGCAAAGCCACGAAGGCCAGGTTTTTTCCAAGCATGGACACTTGGATAACATAATTATACCCACTTTTTGTAGACTAGATGGCCGTTGGCCCTGCATGTAGCACACCTTGGGGCGAGGCATAGGGACACTAAAAAATTAAAAAAATTAGATATAGTAGATGGAAAAACTTTAACAAAAAAAAATTAACCGGACACACAGACACGTACGACGGACGGACGTATCGCGCATTCCCTTCCCGCAAGCGGGTGCGACAAAATATGATAAACACCCATGTGAAGTATCAAGGTAATGGGTGAAGCAGTTGCAGAGATAATAGTACAATCAAAAAAACTTTAACAAATAAATTCAAAGTAATTTGACCTTGACATTTACGCACAGGGGCCGCACGGTTGGGGGTTAGAGTGAAAATATGGACGATGATAAACACCATGTGAAGTTTCAAGGTAATGGGCGAAGCAGTTGCAGAGATATAGTATAACAAAAAAGTTTTAACCAAAAAATTTAACCAGACATACGTTAAAAAGTTAACGTTGAAAATGGCTAAGTCAATTACGTAGAAATAATAGGTGAAGGTAAAAAAATCGTCACATGTTGGATAGTTGTATATGGTAGGCACCCCTTGGTTATGAAGCTGTGAAAGTTTGGTGGTCCTAGGTGTTACAGTACCAAAGAAATGGATTTAAACACGAAAATTTAACATTGTAAACACGAAAAGTTAACATTGAAAATGGCTAAGTCGACAGCGTGGAAAAAATGGGTCAAGTTAAAAAAAAAAGTAACATGTTGGATAGTAATATGTGGTGGGCACCCCTTGATTATGAAGCTGTGAAAGTTTGGTGGTCCTAGGTGGTACAGTAACAAAGAAATGGACTCAAACACGAAAACTTAACATTGATTGTGGACGCCGCCCACCGCCCGCCCGGCTTTTGCCAATCCAATAGCCTGGATTTTTTTCTTCAAAAAACCTGGCTAAAAATAATATACAGAGAATAAATAGTAATTCCCATTATTATTTTAAGGAAACAAGGTTATCGCCCCTGATACCAGTGTGGAAATTTACGTAGGATATAAAATGTATAATACCAAATCAATATTTATCTGCATAGCAGGCACTTGTAATTTTTAGAACTGGTGGAATAGTGACACAATTATACACTTATTTAAATCCAATAAAGAACATTTTGTGCCTACTGAATGGGCATGTACGGTACCTTTAAGAATTTTCGATGAAGGAAATAGAAGTTATTTTTCGATGAAGGAAATAGAAGTTATAAAACATTTCTCTGACGTTAAGTTTAGTGACGGATAACCGGACTCCTGTATACACCCCCCACCCCCAACTCGTTGTGGGAGGCATAAAAATTACTTACTTGCCCCACTAGGATTTTTACTTGCACCGGCAAACCGGGCTACTGTTAATGTTGAGCCCTGTCATTTCAGTTAATCTTTCACAATTAACTGCTAAAGTGTGAATCAGATCTGCGTTGTTAATGTTGAGCCATGTCATTTCAGTTAATCTTTCACAATTAACTGCTAAAGTGTGAATCAGATCTGCGTTGTTAATGTTGAGCCATGTCATTTCAGTTAATCTTTCACAATTAACTGCTAAAGTGTGAGTTTTTGTTTGCAACTACATGTGGGCCATACCTTGAAACTGTTGTCGAGGTGATATGCACTTCTGTCTTGAAAAACCAGTATATCTGTAATGTCTGTTTTGATTGGTATTAAAATTGATGTTATTGCACAGGCCATAGAAGAGCATCTGTCATCACTGACTGAAATACATCTTTTCAAACAACCATTTTCAATCTGCAACACATAGCCCTCAGATGTGCCAGCGAACATCATATGATTACCATTCAATTTAGGTCCAATATATTTGATAAAAGTTATTACGTCATCATATTCTGAAGGCATGTACAGGTTTTGGTTTAAGACTGAGAATGTTTTTTCAAAGTAATTAAGAACCATTAATTGCCTTTTATGTTTCCGACATGATTTACAATTTTGTTTACATTCAAGTACGAAAATGGCAAATATCAGGTAGTTTCCATTTGTCACGTAGACATCTAACAAAATCAATTTATTCAGAATCTTCACGTTTGAACATGCTTGGCAACCTAATAAATCAACATTTTCTCGCAAATATCCTTCCACACAGAAACAAATTGGAAGCAAGTTAGTAGACAAGTCTTCAGAAGGCAACCATAGATACAGTTTATTATCACAATGGCTGGAAATTACAGGCCCATCTGTAACTATGAAGGATTTTGATGAATCGTCATCTTTACCATCCACTTTTAAAAAATCCTGGTGTCCTATAATTTTGCGGAGAACCACAAACGAACGGAACTTTCTATCGATCGAAAATAGGTATATACAGGTAATTGGTTTCCGGCTATTGGAGTCCTTGAACACTCTTGCTAAAATGATTGGTATGTAGTCGCCTGTCAGTTCTTCTAGAACAGTTGCAGTGGTCAATATTTCTACTTTCACTTTCAGTTTGCTGGCATTACACAAGGCGAATCTATTTTCTTCTGAAATACGTCCGAGTTGGTGATCTACTTTGAAAACTGTGGCAGACAATCCATCGGATTCGTGTATATTTATTTTAAGTAAATTATTTTTGTGAGATACATAGTTAGGTATCATTTTACAGCATTCATCAAATGAGTGAAGTTTTCATTTCAGTATCATGGGCGCAGCCATTACCGGACGTTAATATTGAAAATTGCGGGAATATTTAGACCAATCAAATGAGTCCAATTTCGCCTTAAAAACGTAAGCTATTTAAACACTGAAATGTAAGCCCAAAAGTAGCGAAAAGGCATCGGACAATCTTCAAATTACATTTTCGAACATGAGCACCGAATACTTGACAAGGTCGTAGAAAATTGAGTAACTCTGGTTTCTGAATTATTTGGTATGATGAGAATGTTGTGCCCAATGGCACACACCAACATTAGCAGTGGTCCCAGCGATATTCGAGAGAAGACCATCGGGTCATAAATATAACGAGTTATAACTACTGAGTGACCATAATCATTTTTGCTATGACTAGACAGTGGAGCTTCTCTATACCAGACATGTGTAGTTCATACACTAGATCGAAACCATATAGGAGCATATCGTCTTGAAACGCCTTGGTAAGGTCATATCAAGAAACAGGGAGCTCGTCCAGGAAGCACAGGTGCGGAACGCTAAAGAACTGGCGGGAAAAAACCCTTACAAGCACATCGTGAGGGGGCCTCCATGGAACAGGAGGGTCGTGTGTGTAAAGATAGACTAGAGTGTGCATGTAGCACTCATGTAAATAAGTTATTGTTAAGTTGTTCACGTTCAAATTGTTCAGTTAACAATTATGCTTTTATGGATCGAGCCAATATTTTGGATCTATCAACTGTTAATGATCTCATTTCTAGTCAGCTTAGTAACCATGGTGACAGTATTAATAATTCTGTGATAACGCGTAGCGATATACATGACAGTGTGTTTGTTAAATCTTCGCCTTTGATTGAGGAATCTAAATTTGTGGAATCGCACAATCATGAGCATCATACAGGTAGTGTCAGTTCGGATGATACAGACATCTTAATAGTGAACAGCAATTTTGATGGTTCTAGTCCCATGGATAGTGAAAGCGATTCAGAAACAGACAGTTTGCTAGGTAATCCAAACTTTAGTATCGCGAGTGGGAAAGTAAACAAGCGTAATTAATAGACATGGGAAGTTAGAGGATTTAACATGTTTAAGCATCAATGCTCAAAGTATTATAAATAAACGTTGTGAATTATTGGCTTGTATTGAAATACATGAACCTGATATTATAGCAATTACAGAATCTTGGGCGCATAGTGACATTCTCAGCTCAGAGTTGCATATCCCCTCGTACAAATTGTATCGACAAGATAGAGAAGATACCCTAAACGGTCGTGGTGGCGGTGTCCTTTTATATATCAAAGACTATTTTACATGTGCTGAGGTGAATCTGGCTGCGGCCAAGGATTTTACAAACAGTATATTCTGTGAAATTGACATAGATTCTACATCAAAACTTCTGGTTGGCTGTGTGTATAGGTCCCCAAATAGTAGCGTGGAAAATGATGAGAAACTTTGTGACATTCTAGGTCAACTGGCGGGTAAGCACGTGCTGTTAATGGGTGATTTTAATTTTCCGTCAATCAACTGGACACTTCAGACGGCAAATGGAACAGATATGATCTTTCTAGACTTATTTAACGATTTGTATTTGTGTCAACATGTATCATTTCCGACCAGAGAGCAAAATACGTTGGATCTTATTTTTACAAGTGAACCTTCAATGGTTTCTAGCATACAGTCTATAGGCGCTCTAGGTTCTAGTGATCATGAAGCTATATTGTGTAATGTACATGCGACAATATTCATATGTGGTAACAATACGCAATTTGCACCAGATTTTAAGAAAGCAGACTTTGATGGTATGCGCAATGAACTATCGACTTACAATTGGGAAGAATACCTACAAGAGAAAGATGCTGCTGAATGTTGGACCTCAATGTCAGATATTATAAACAATATTACTGATAAATATGTACCCAAACGCACTTTGAAACTAAACACTAAACCAGTTTGGCTTACAAGGAAAGCTTTAAGGGCTGTTCGTAAGAAACATAAATTGTGGGATAAATATAAACATTCACAGAATGAGCAGGATTTGTTGCGTTATCAAAGTCAATTACATACCGCAAAGTTTGAATTGAACAATGCCAAGAAGAACTTTGAAGCTAAGTTAGCCGATAATATAAAGCAAGACAGTAAAAGTTTCTTCAAGTATATGAGACAGAATCAGAAAGTGAAAGACAGTATTGGGCCGCTCAAAGACCAGGAAGGGTCAGTGATTTCTGATAATAAGTGTATGGCTGAGGAACTGAATGGCTTTTTCACTTCGGTATTCACCAATGAAGATACAAGGAACATTCCCGATATTGAATCACGTTGTACTGACAATGATAACTTGCAGTCATTCACCTTCACTGAGTCGCTAGTTTTTAAGAAGCTTAATTCATTGAACTCCTTCAAAGCTCCCGGTCCAGACAAGATTAGTTCAACATTATTGAAGAATCTGGCATCTAACTTGAGTCTACCGTTATCGATTCTATTCAACAAATGTCTACAAGAAGAATTTGTACCAGCTGAATGGAAGGTAGCTAATGTTTCACCCATCTATAAGAAAAATGGGTCGAGATCGACGTGTGGTAACTATCGCCCAGTCAGTTTAACATCGCAAGTATGTAAGGTGTTTGAATCTCTTGTGAAAGATACATTATATCTTCATCTTGATAAACATAACTTGATTAATTCATCCCAACATGGCTTTACCAAAGGGAAATCGTGTCTGTCCAATTTGTTAGAATTTCTGGAGGATGTAACAGCAGCGTTAGACAATGGTGAACCTGTAGATGCAATATACCTGGACTTTTCAAAAGCCTTTGATAAGGTACCTCGACATAGACTACTCGTAAAGCTGCGGGCACACGGCATATCTGGGAATATAGTTAACTGGATAGAGAACTGGCTCTCAAACAGGAAACAGCGCGTTGTGATTAACGGAGCGGCTTCGGTGTGGTCAGACGTTACTAGTGGTGTTCCCCAAGGTTCGGTATGGGCCCATTACTATTTATTATATTTGTCAATGACATTGATGAAAGTATATTCAGTTACATGAAGAAATTTGCGGATGACTGCAAAGTTTATCGTAAGGAAGGTAAAAAGTCAAACAAATATAGACATATTACAAAAGGATCTTGATAGTCTATGTAAGTGGTCAGAGGATTGGCAGATGGTCTTCAATGAGTCAAAGTGTAGTGTTATTCATTTTGGTTATAATAATCACAATGCCAAATACATAATGAACGGTACTGTTCTTGAGTCTGTTTCAACAGAAAGAGATTTGGGTGTCTTAATATCAAATGATCTTAAACCATCTCTTCAATGTGCTGAATCTGCTAAGCGTGCTAATCGAATGCTGGGTTGCATCAATCGGAATATAGTGTACAAGCGGAAAGACATCATCGTCAGGCTTTATAAGCAGCTAGTACGGCCCCATCTATAATATTCAATTCAGGCCTGGAGCCCTTGCTTAATGAAAGATATTCAGCTTCTGGAAAAAGTCCAGCGTCGCGCAACAAGGATGATTCCTGAAATAAGAGAAAAACCATATCCTGAAAGGCTGAGAATTTTACATCTTTCATCTCTTCAACTTAAAAGGCATCGCGGTGACATGATCGAGGTCTTCAAGATTTTAACCGGCCGAGAATGTATCCTGGAACATCACCTATTCGAAAGAAACCTAACCGAATCTACACGGGGACATATTCACAAGCTCTATATGAACTACAGCAGGCTAAACCTACGTAAAAGTTTCTTCTCACAGAGAACAATCTTGGCCTGGAACAATTTGCCACTCAGTGTAGTAAGTGCCACTAGCATAAACATGTTTAAAAACCGAATTGACAAACACATCAAGAGAACATATGGGGTTGTAATGGATGCCATACCGCTTACCCCATTTCCGCGGCCGGGAACCTGAGGGGTACCAGCTGCTGGTACAGGTAAATACAGGTAAATATCACCGAGTCTGCAAGCCATATTCCAAAGGTTTCAGATACAGGTAGAGTTTCCATAGACTGGAGCAGTGCAAGAAGTGTGAAAATAGCAGCGCCGCAAACTGCGGTATCCCAACTCCCTCACATGTATCATCTGCAAGGCCTCAAACCACATAGTTACGATCAACCTTGTATCACACTGTGATAGGAATAGCACCCTATATGTTCTACAACATGGGTTCATGTCCAAACGTCCCAGCCAACACAACTATGTCGGGCCGATATCGATATTAAGCGCAATAATATCGGCCGATATTGCCGACATTGGTCCAATATCGGTAATCATGTGAATTCTGAATATGGATTACCAATCGGCCAGATGTCGGTGCAGTTGTATAATATTATTACACAAAATTTTCATTTCATGTTCGCTTTAATTTCCAACATCAGACAACTATATATATATCTGGCCCAAACAAGAAACAAGAAACCATAATTGTGAAATTGAGGGAATATTTTTAACTGAGCTTATTTTTTTACTCATATCGGCCCGATATTGGACCGATGTGTATTATTATTTAACGTATATATATTATCTAATTAAGTGATAAAGATATTGGTCCCGTATCTGTCCAATATAAGGCTATATAGGATATACACACTATTTATAAATCCCAAAAAGAGTATTTGATAATCTATGCATAATAACAAGTTTTTGTTATATATTTTACTTAGGGCCTATATATATATTGGCCCGCTATCGGCCCAATATATTTATTTACATGCTTACCTTATTTAGGACTGTATTATGTAAGATAATAAATTTATCAGTGGCAAAATATTTTTGCAAAATATTTTTGCTGATCTGTGTTATAATTAATGTAACTTGTAACTTGTAAGTATTATCTACAATAAAAACAATGTAATTTAATATACACCAAATATTACGCCCCCATTTTCCCCATTATCCAAAAAATATACCATTACGCGCTCAGTCGCCCTTTCCAAGAAGCTAGCAGACAGCAGGTTGACGTGTTTCATTTTTCTGTGTTCTTTGGTCATTCTCTAGAAAGAATTAAAAACATATGAGCCGCGCTCTGTGAAAACCGGCCTTAATGACAAAATTTTCGATTTGCATTTGTTTACACTTTTTGTTGCGGACACCTTTCAAAAACATTATGCTGAAAATAAAAAGCAAGTATGTTTCATAGTTTTTGTTTTATCTCACTTTTTGTAGCACCATGTGAATCACGCAAGGAAAAAATAGTAACGTCATTAAGAAAATGACGTTATTGAAACGCGGACGTTTTACAATGCAACACAGCAGCCTACAGTAGAAATGCGTGTTCATAGACTCAATGACTGTGCTTGCTGTAAACTGTATTTGCTGATAAGGTACATTAACTGTATCTACACGTGTTAGTATGTATACTATCAAACATTGAACAGAATAAAACTATGATATATGTACATGTGGTGAACAAACCAAACGCACCACCATCGATTTTAAATCTATAATTAGCCGACATGTGACTTGTAATTTGCTACCATTGCCAACTATGATAGGTTATATACATGTACCGACAGAACGATACATTGTAATTATTGGTAAAGTTAGTTCAGAATCTAATTGACGACAGTTAATTTTGACGCAGCGTCGTATAAGGGTATTGAAAAGTGGTGCGGCCATACCGTCGAACGAGCAAAGCTAGCGGGGTCCGGGGGGAACGGTTACACGAAACACCCAAATACACTCAAATGCACCTAAATATAGTTTAAATACATATAAATATACCACAACTACACTCTATATAGTGTCAGATATTAGTGTAAAGCATACTATGATACACAACACATCATATAATTGACATATGTAGTCAAATAAATCTGTTAAATTGGCCATATGTTCGCTTTATGCACATTGAATCACCAATCATGTGGGAAATACATGCAAATATAGTTCAATATATATAAATATGCCACAAATACACCCTCAAACATACATGTATCAGTGTATGCTCTCCTTACGTTATCAGAGTTCGTATAACCTATTGTATGTATCAGTGTAGACCCTGATCTTTATTATTGTAGGCCCTTTTGGGATACATGTATATTTTATTAAAATGCCCCACAAATATGCCACAAATACACCCTCAAACGTAGACTACCAGTGTGAACATCGGCTTAGCTCTTCAAACATTATATGAGCCGCGTCTTGCGAAAAGGTGCCTTATGGCGTAACTGACGTTATCGAGTAAATGAGGTCAGATTCGTCGCTTCCATTTACGCTTTTGACATAGCTGACGTCGTTGTTGACAGCTGGTAATGACATATGATATAAGTGTATTATCGTGTACCATTAGCGAAACAAACCAATTGTATGTAGACCATTGACTATTTTAATTACCATTGTATGCCAAAATATAAATGTACGTTCTCGGGGTTGTTATGAAAATAAATGATCAGAAACGAGCAATGTTGAGTAGCATGTGAGATGGTGGTGTCGGCAGCCCAGTTCGCGTATGGACCCGATACATGTTTTTCTTTTTTGTGTTAGTATATCGTTTACCGAGATTTTACATACATGTATGTACAGTAGATATGTGCTAGTATATGGATAAAATGTTATGTAACGCTAGTGTGAAAGTTCAAAAACGTACATGTAGTCGTAAACGTTACAGTACATGTTACATAGCGTCTCCCTTGCTTTATACGCGTATCTGTTTCCGATTTAATTTCATTTATGTGTGTCAGATTGCATTTAATGAATACAATTTCGTATTTGGTAAACTCGTGCATGTATCAATAACGAGGGAATTGTATTACACACCATGTGATAACCGCCGTGACTCATCAAAACTGTGAACATAATATATGACGCCCCAAGCGAAAACCTCCTTTATGGATCAAAATTGCGAAATTGAGTTTTCAACCGTGATACTTAGAACATTTGATCTCTCTCGAACAATATGATATATAAACCAATGTTGTATTCAACTGATAAACCATCTTTCTAAACCAACAGAGATACATATCTGACGTCACTTTGTCGCAACGACGTTGTTTTGATAATACGTACTTTACGTCGTCGTTATCAATATTTGCGGACAGTGGACCGCACGAGTCGTGACGTTTTTGTGCTACAATTGTACTCACACAGAAACTTCATCACAATGCACATATTTATGTATATTATTATTAATATATACTTAGCCATATTTCAAAACATTTATATTTAATTTATTAATAATATAAGAAACAATGACAATTCGTTACAACGGCACACGTCGCCGTTAAATGATATTGCACACGTCATGTAAAGTCCACAGGTGGAAGACTGGGACCTAGGACCCAATAAATGGCTCATTTGAAAAAAACGTTACTCCACCCACCCGTTTCCTGTGTCAATTGTACGGAAATTGTTTGGTGGGGTCCCAGTCTTCCACCTGTGGTAAAGTCCTTGGAGATAGCATATTATGTCACGCAAATTTATATGGGCAGCTATTATCGGGCTGCGCCTAAACAGCGAGTACGACCAAGAAAATAGTGCCCTGTGCCAACTTACCCTATTGTGTTTTGGTCCATCTTGTTTTGTATATAAAATTCTACATATACTATTCTCTATAGTTTTCACAGTTTTAGGCTCAGTTTATCAGTTAAATTTTGGAAAATACGAATTAAGACAGTTCGTGCGTATGAATACAGCATCTATGATCTTTAGATCTCTCGGGACAGTACGTACGGAGCTAGCTACACAAATTCGCCTCATGTATGTTATCTACGGCTACAATTTGACCCATTCAAAAATGTCAAAATTTAGTTTAACTGTAAATTGTATACCTTTAAACAAATAATCTTTGATCTAGAGCTAGTAAATTGTCCCAAATAATAGAACAGGGAAATCATTTTCCCATGGAATCCATCTTTTTTCTAGTTGTTGTTCAACATTCAATATAACGAAATGAAGCTTTCAAATTTATAAGATGTACATGTAAATGTCAGATAAACACCTTAAGACGGTAAAATAACCAATTTCTGCATGTGTATATTCTTTATTAATACTTTATTGATACAGCTTTGACAGTTTTATGTTGCTAACATATCAAACACGCCAGATAACCGATTGAAAAAATCACTCTTCCATGCGCTATATTAAACAGATGGGGTTAAAGGGCCGCACCCGTTGTTACACCTATGGACATGTATATCTGATGGTGGTCGCCAGACAGGATAAGTTTGTTTTCTTTGAGCATTCCGGTTTCAACCCAAATTATGAAACATGCAGACGCCTCCATCTACGCCGACTACACATGTTCTCACGTTTGTTTGCAATTGTTATATAAATAAAGTTTAAAAGAAATATTAGCATTATGATCACATTATACTGATTTTGTGATGTGTTATCTAAAACTACCGGTCATATGGTTATTTAGTTTCAAAGGTCATTTATAAGTCGTCCATATAATATTATAAAAATCATTTGCAATATGCTCATTTGTATAAAAAAAACAACAACAATATCACTACGTGTTTCCTTGAAGGAAACCGAAAAAACAGACAACTGAACCACTATGAAAACAACTGTAAAATTATGCCACTCATATCCAACATTAAAATATTTGTGAGCCACAATTAATAATGCGTACGGCTATACATAGGACAAGTTATTGCAATGACGCAACGATTTCAAGTGTCAAAATCCGACGTGACGTTGATAAATATAAGCGTAACTTTGCGACGTCATTTTCAGGCTTTCATGACGTTGTCATTAAGGCTGGTTTTCACAGAGCGCGGCCCATATATATATATTTAATTAATTAAATTGATTTAATTAATTAAATTGGTATACTTATAAATTAATTATGTTTCAAGCCGTTCATTATGTAAGTATTATAATCTGATCTAACCGGATGTTTGATTTCTCCAATTGTCATCAGTTTTCGCGGATTTGCAAATGTTCATGCCCATGGTACATTTTCTATCATTTGAAGCAACGGCTTAAACTGTGTCACGGTCGACGTTTTACAGAGAAATTCGTGCTAATGTCTGTCAGAATTTAGCAGCCAGTTATCCAGAGACAAATGTGAATATTGACAGTGAGGATGAAGAAACTATGTCTGACATTCAAGGAAATGAAAATCACCATTTGTCTACAAACACAAACCGTAGAAATTCAGATACTGCTCCGGATGTTCAGTTTCCTCTTACAGATTCAGTTAAATCTGCTGATGATTTATTTCATAGAGGTGGTCTAGCTTCTGATGCCTCCGACTCTGATCACGACACTATTAATTCTTCCTCTTGAGACACAGAATGCAGATTTGTGTAGCTGTGATCCATTTTCGGACTCTGAAAATGGCAACAGGGTGCTGACTTATTCAACATCTGTGATGACAGTGATGTTTATTGGTCTGATTCTCACATTCCACCACTCTTTGTTTAACCTGCTTTTGAAATAATGTACTGAGGGTGCTGTTACAAACGATTCAGAGAGACCGTTCCAGATTTTCAGCACACTGTTTATAGTGTTACGAAACAAAGTCATTCCTATGCCTGTTTCTATCATAGTTCTCTTTTTGTACAATTTCACAGAATGTGTCCCCGGGTCGGTTGGTAGAAGTTCATTGAAATGTTTTTTTGTTTGTTTGCTGAGGCTTAGCGGCCTATTAACTGATACTGTCATTTAAGGCCGGGTCAATGGGATTACTACTAAATTCCATATATTACCTGTACAAATGGGGGGGGGGGGGGGGGGTCCCAAAATCGGAACTAAATATTTACAATAAAAAACTATATATTCAGCCCTAAACTCAGAATACATGTAATATAATCCGGATCTGATGACAGGTCCTTGCCACACCAGAATCACTTGGCCCCCTCCCAAAAGCAGTAGGATCAGTAATAAACTTACTACTTTTATAATGGGCATTAACCCAATTCAACTCACAGGTAACAAAAGAGCCAACAATAAAATCGTACCTGAGGGCCAAACCAGGCAAATCGTGATTCCTATAAAGAGGAACCACTAGGGTTAATTTACGCCGTCGCGTTCTCCCGACCAACCACCATTGAAAATAATTAACTGATCTTTGTTAGCAATGCCGTTAATGATGTTGTAGTATGTGTAGGTAAGAGGTAAGTAACCATAGAAGTGTAATCCTTATAATATTAGTCTTTGTATATTTCAATGGCAATTATTTATTTTTTTTGTAATGAGGTGACCAGTAGCCTATTTCACCAACATTGCAAAGTATACTTTTCTAGCATATTATACTTTGAGGGAGACATTTTAAATTTAAGGATAAATTTATTAATTTTTATTATACTGAATTTTATTACATTATCACAGCTAAAATGGCTGTGATAATGTAATACATTCAGTATAATAATTATACATACTTTTAATCATCAAATATATGCAGTCGTTAGTTCTGTATGAAATAATGCATTTCCTGAAAAATAAATGATTACTCCCTCAAAGTATACTTTGCTAAAAAAGTATACTTTGCAATGTTGGTGAAATCGGCTACAGATTACGGATGCATACTCAAGATTGGGCCTAACCAGGGATTTATGCAATGCAATGAATATTCCTTTAGCATTAACATATTTTATTCTTTAATAATGTACATCAACATAATTATATAGGTATTTCTTTGTTCATGCAGGTAAACAATTTGAAACTTAATCCAAAATTTCGGTTAGACTTATATACCATTTTCACTGATGTTGAAACAAAATTTCATATTATCCTGAAACGCTATCCGTATCTATGTTTTCTTTAGTTACACTTGTAATAGTGATTGTAGCACCTTCACCGTCACAATACGGTGCCCAATTCGTTTTATTTGTTCTGCCTACATACATATGTCTACACTTCTTTATAATAAATATCATTTGCCACGTCTGGACACATTAACAAGCATGATATGCATGACTATATAGCAGCTAAACTTGAACTGGATTACTGATTTCAGAGTGAAGTTTCATGTCATCTGTGAATATTTGGAGAACACAGTTCATGGCATCGGCCAGGTCGTTGATGAAATCAAGAACAAGATTGGGCACAAGACACGACGCTGAGAGACCCCATACGTTATATGCCTGATGGCGGATGTGTGACTAGCGACACATTCTCTTTGTTGTCCATCAAAAAGGAAGTCCGTTATCCAATTGTAGTTATAGCTAGAAATTCCAAACCCCTTTGCCTTTTTAGTAATCTTTCGTGAGATACCTTATCAAAGACTGCTTTGAAATGTAGATAATACGTATACATGCATGATGTACTCATCATTACCACTATCTACATGATGTATGGTTTCGGTCCAATCGTGGATATATATAAGTAGTTGGGTGACACATGAATAGACGTATCTAAATTCATGTTGGTATTGCAATACCAAGGTGTATGATCATGTGGTATTAACAACAACAACAAGTACTGAAACTTCCAGAATCCATCCGATTGAAAGTACGTATTCTTATATATTGTCCGTAACGGATTTTGATGAAATATGGCGCACCAAACGCGTCTTGTTAAGCTGCATTTGGTGGTCTCTGTATTTTCGCCCAAATTTCTGTCGTTTTTGCGAAGAATCGATTTCCGTGACTCCGGGAAATCGATTCTTTGCAAAAACGTCATAAGTCTGTGCCAAACTCCCTGGACCACCAAATGCATCTCATGAAGACGCGTTTGCCGCGCCATATTTCATGAAAATCCGTTGCATATAAAGGAAAATATCAAATAATACTTACTTTGGAGTGGGCGACGTTGTTGTTGTTGTAACCACGTGATCATGCACATTGAATACGGCTATTGTTTGGGCTAATTTATTCCGCAGTATTTTTTCATAACCCTACAGTAAAATTGGATATGAGTTAGAGCTTTTTGTTGTTCATGCCACACAATGTCTGGTTATGCAAGGAGAGGCTGAAATATAATACGACCATCGTCACGCAGAACTGGAGAAATGGGGCTTATTGAATTTGCGAACAGTGTAGTTCCTGATCAAATATCTCACTCCTATATCCTGGTAACGATCAATCTATATTTCTTGATAGAAGCATGGTCTGTGTTTCATTGATGGAATGGAGAACAGTGCAGATCCTGGTCAGACTGAGCGTACACACGCTCACCTGGATCTACACTGGTTGCAAAACCAGTAAGCCCCTCGCCTCCAGTCACAGTCACAATTTAGTTTATTTGTGGAAAAATCAAGATATATTCGTGTTGGCGAAAGTTATTGTACTAACAATGTAAATGAAATGTATACAGCCGTTTCTATTTGCAAAATAACACACAGGTTATTGAATAACGGTTCTGTGTTTATTGGTTATTTCGGTATATCTGGTGGCTTGGGTGCGTTGTTACCAACATACAATTTACTTCACCCCCACACCCTCCCACCCCCCCCCCCAACACACCCCACTCACCGCGAATTACACGTATAACTAGAAATACAGTTTCTTTGTGGGTATTCCGACAGTATAAAAGGTGTCCGACAGTTCGGAACGGTGAACGTGTAGATAATTGACGATTTCTGTCGTGTGTAATGATTAAGAATTAGTAGCTACACAAAACTATGTAAATTACCCAAAACTAAGGAAATCCACCCACAATATCCAATGCAATTGACACCAACATACTGACCATCTGTTCAAACACCTGTGAACATGGTATAATTTGAAATTTAACAATACATAACAGGCGCGGATCCAGGATTTCGGGTTGGGGGGGGGGTAATTTTGCAATTTTGCAATACAATGTACTTGACTATATTATCGAACGAGCATATAGTCAAGTATTGAAAAATAGTCGAGCGAGCAGAGCTCGGGTTAGCGCTAGGGGGGTCCGGTCCATTGCCCCCGGACATTTTTTGAAATCTACATCGCATTTCCTGCGTTCTGGCACATTTTGGAGCAAAACGATTGACACTGTCACAGTATGTTTAGACATGATTTTTGATTGAAAACGTTTAAATTTTGAAATAATAAGACAACGACCGAAAAATGCATGGAATACATGGCACTTGGCATGAAACGTGCCTTGTAACTTGTAAAAGATCTTTACTCAGCAAATTTTGAAATAACAATTCGTTCCCTCAATTGAACAATTCGTTCACACGTTCTCACGAATTAACAATTCGTTGCCTCAATTTAACAATTCGTTCCCACGAAATAACAATTCGTTCCCACGGGAACGAATTGTTACATATCGTGGGAACGAATTGTTAATTCGAGGGAACGAATTGTTAAATTTAGGGAACGAATTGTCATTTCGTGGGAACGAATTGTTAATTCGAGGGAACGAATTGCTATATCGTGGGAACGAATTGTTAATTCGAGGGAATCGAACGAATTGTTATATCGTGGGAACGCATTGTTAATTCGAGGAAACGCATTGTTAAATTGAGGGAACGAATTGATATTTCATGGGAACGAAATAATAAAAACAATTCATGTCCCGTGCTGGGCTCCTCCGTACATAGCAACTGTAACTGAAGGGGTCAATGGAAGAATGGGGATAAGTCTCTCATGGGTTTAGCCCCCTTCTTCCACTGATCATTTCAGTTATACATGTGTCCATGACAGTAAATGGTCAAACAAAATGCATGTTGTCTATTTCACGAGACCTGCCAACATTTTATACACACAATGCACATGGGTCAAATGTGTGCAACGCTCACTATATTTTGATAATACAATATGTACTTGCATAACTTTACAGAACAATCCGATAAAGTATGTTTTATTGATGATTATTGCATATACAAAGCAATTCGGTTTGCTCGGACGTCTCTATCGTTGAGAGCATCAACATATTCAAGATGGCCACCAAGCATCAATAGTTAGCCTGAAATGTGTACTAATTTGATGAATGAAAACAAATGGGCACTTGTATCTTGATCGGACGGACGCAGAAAACCCTTCGGATACCATGCATTAATTTTAAACATAGATAGATCGAAAGTTATTGAATATAATGTTTACTTTTGCTTTACTTGTATATACTACTTGCATTCTGTTAGGTGGTTAAATCAGTAAGTTGGACACACTTAATTTTGAAGTCATTTGTAATTGTGTTTATTCAAAATGGTCGCCTCATTTAGGCTATTTTAATATAGTGTGATACTGGCAATTGCGCGTTTCTTTTCATTTATTTTTAAATTTCTCTATAAGACAGATTCACATGTGTTCATAATAGTAGATCGCTATATATATATATACTAGTAGATTGTATATGCCCCATAATACACTTGGCGATGCTTGACTTAGGTTAAACTCGTTGTAGAGTCAGAATATTAAAATATATGTACTGTTTGTTTTAAATATTGTAATTTATTGAGTCTTACTTTATCATATACGTTGTAAATTGCACTATAATGCCATATATGTATACATTACGTATTGCGATTGGTCCATATGCTATAGTTCGGCCATTTTCGCATTACAGTCAGATATCGAACTGTTATCTGCTGGTGTGCGGCTAAGTACCATGACATTTCAATCACTTTAGACTTAATTATAACCAAGATAAAACAGTTCATGTAAATACAACACTAATCAAATAGTATGTTAATATCATCCGTGAATATCCATACATTCATAAGTGGATATACCCATATGCAT
The DNA here is from genome assembly GCA_029237695.1 of Conchocele bisecta. Classification (NCBI taxonomy): domain Eukaryota; kingdom Metazoa; phylum Mollusca; class Bivalvia; order Lucinida; family Thyasiridae; genus Conchocele; species Conchocele bisecta. The sequence continues at coordinate 72,170,475 of CM055274.1, read as the reverse complement.
ACACTTAAATTACACTGAACTATTTAATAATTGTCCCATATAACCATACGTCTGTATAAGGCAGGTCAGCATATTCTATTTCAGCAAAACTTTTCGCATGACTGCTTGTATAATCATCGCTTATAAATGGAAATATATTCTCAATTAACATATACATGTATTCTCATCAACAAAAGTTCCGTCTCCTGCACTGAAATCAATAGTGACAGCGTTTATGCGTGTCACATATATAAAACATAATATGCTGTAATGAATGCTCATGATTTAGAGGCCTCATATCAGCTATGTGTCAAAGTTTAGCTTTACACGTTTCGCTTCCAGGTTAGCTCAAACCCGGTTAATTGAAAATCCAGTCGCGGGAATTGCGGTGTTGTACTGAAAAGTGGTTGTTTGGTTGATTTGTGTACATTATTTATACATGAATCGCAATTTCAGCTACCCAAACACGTTCATGAGGAAATAAGTGTCTCTGTTTGGTCTCTTACGATCTTAATTATATGTCGTATGTTGGTGTGTATAGACACGGACGGTGGGAACTTTCTGATATAATTCTAGATTAGCATAGAATAATCAATCATGTTCATTTTAATGCATTTAAAGTATTATATATTATATTACACTTAGTGTAGTGATATTACAATACACAGTTACAGTGTATGGTATTCCCCAGAAACAATGCCCTTCATAACTGTGATACATATACATACATATGCATTCAATATAGATTGTATTATGACCGCATAATACATTTCATAACTTTTACTTTCTATGTACCAAACAATCTCAATAATTACCTCAACATATGTTCCATCATGAATTGATACAACGCATCGATCTCGATCGCATTATAGTTTAATATCCATACTTATGTGACTCACACATACTGACTAATTAAATCCTTCCTATGTACATAGTCCATGCCTACCTGTATATGATATTATAGGTCATCCAAGCGCGATTGTATTGTTAATAAACACAGCATATGCCGTTTATGAACTGAGATGTAATGGTCTGGATGACACCTTGCATTGAATTCGTAGAATATAGAGTAATGTGAATATGGCTCACACATACTGGTTATTTATTCATGCATGTACTTACATGGCCTATCACATGGCTACCGGCATATGACTACTTAAATGATACGTCATCCAAAACAGAGATTCGCTGACCATGATCACACCATTGACTCTACATATATACGATATGTATTTGTTATATAATTCCCCAATTTAAATTGATTGATTATGTCTCTTGCTACACCGACAAGCACACTCGCAGTGTCCATGTGCTGAGTTATTGTTATTGGTATTCCGTTTTCATGTTACTGTCGTCAATATTACGACTTTGTTAAAATAATAAATGTGTCGATAAATACTTTTTAGGTATAAATGGTGGGAATATAACGTATGCAAATGCAATTCAGTGTCTTCTATAGCGCACTAATGTGGACATTAGCATAATACTTATATAGCTCAAGATGCGATGGCGTGGTTTTCGGTTCCATATCCAAAAAGCTAAGCATACTTCTTCGCTATGAAAAAACGCTGCTTTCATTATATGGGAAGTGAATAATGGTAGTGAATAATGTAGTTGTTACGTAGCCAGTCAAGTTCAGAATTCATCAACTTCCCTCTGATAAGTCAATCGCTGTGCCTACCTTGTCGTGTACCGCATTAATAAATTGATTATCGTTTTTCATAGATAGATATTTGGCTTCGTTATAATGGAAAATGACACAATAGCCGCATCCGCATGGAATGTACGGTATCTCATAGCTTCGATGTATGCAACAGACCCGTAACCAGACATTTATGAAGCAAGGAGTCTTTTCGAGGCTTGAATGGCCCGAGGCAGCTATGTGGTTACGGGGCCATGCTCTCCCAGACAATTGTGAAATCCAGATGGTCTGAAATACCATTTTATATATTCTCAGCAAAAACTGAGCACATACATGTAATACGACTCTCCTGCTTGCATCAATATTATAAAATGACTACGTATTGACAATAATTCTTATTTTAGTGCATGAAAGAGTGGACATCAAGGCACGACGAGGGAGGTTGGGGAGGGATTCGTCCGAACGCACCGACCCCCTGGTTACGGACCTGTTGCAATAATAAAATGCAACATTGGTGTTCATGGTCGTGTTAAAGATATGATAGAGTTCCGGTTTAATGTTTAATGGCTTTAAACGGACTATCGACAGTTCATTTCATCTACATGGATGGGGGCGGGTAACGGAATATTTGCATACAATTTCCATCCAGCCCTGACATTAGACAAACCGGATCAACTGTCAGGTATTCACCATAGTAGGATTACCACTGATAGTATTACTCTTATAACGGGGTTAGCCGGATTCAACTCTCGCCTACAAGAAAGCTGAACATGTGAATAAGGGCCAAGCCAGGGATATCGCGCTCCCCGGCAATTCTCAACCCATCATCGTTAATTATATAATAAATTACCATTCACATGCTATTTATTTCTATCCGAATACAGGTATTAGACACGGGCATTATGTTGATTCACTCAAATGAATGAATACCTAGATGTAATTGTAAATATGTTCCTGTTTCCTTTGATATTGTCAACATGTATTATGTTCCATTTGAAATCCAAGATCGTGACCATGTAGTTGTTTACTAACCATTACCATGTTACAGCTAGGATCTATTGTTATCCATGAGTTGCACCAATACTTTGTTGATAGCTCATATTATAAAACTACGCAATATAGTAGCCATATTGGTAACCAAAATGGCGGTCATAAACTATTATTCTTTATGTTGTCATCGGAAACACTAAAACATTTAGTTTATGGTGTGGCATATGCTACGTCGTTGATGACTGTCCTACTTAAAGGTACATGCCCACGCAGCAGGATACACTTTACTACTACTTTTCATTTTCTGTCATGCCTTATATGAGCCATTTGTCTACACACTAACGAGTTATTGTTAATTAGGGCGCGTGTTAATTGGTGTTAAATCGCATTTTATATGCCGCGACCAGAAAGGGTATTTTCCGACCTCGTGCTATTTTTACCAACACGCGTCACGTGACACGGTCAATCATATTACATCTTTGACATGCGCAGTGAAGTATCGGAAGTTGAGAAGAAAAATCTCTGTTCGAGTCCAAATCTAAATCTCCACGTAACTCTTTCCATTTGGTGATCTGGTCGCCAATATTAACCACTCTCTCTCTGTACTGCCTGTCCCTGACATTTCGCCTTTTTTTTGGCCGACGCCGTTTCATACAATTTCCGTCCTGGACGTTTCGACATGTTGATATTCTTGTTTACATATTGGGAAGCCTACTGGCGCGCGTAGTATACTGCGCATGCGCACCGCAAGCCGTGATGTGAAAGTCGTCGTCCCCGCACATTATCAAAATAGACTGTTACCGCCGCGCGTCGCTAACAGTAAATTGATAATTAATAAATGATTATATTTGTATAGCGGGCACTCGTAATTTTTAGAAATGGTGGAATAGTGACATAATTATACACTTATTTAATTCCTATAAAGAACAGTTTGTGCCTACTGCGTGGGCATTCATCTTTAATATAGATGTGTCAGAATTGTATCCATGTTGGCGGTCATCTTTGATTTACGTTTGTTTGCGGTGACAGATAATTCGATACAGTTTAGAACACAAGCCTCGCACTTTTAAAATATTACAAATATGATTTCCAATTATGTTTCATTTCTTTACTACTTTGTCGATCAACAGCGCCTAAGAGCTTAAGCGATACTTAGCGGCCATCTTGAATATTCGAAGATGGTCAAATAATAAGTATATTAGATGGACTCATTCATTTCTGCAAGGAACACATTCAATAATAACAAAAAAAGGCAAATAACTGAAATATAAATGTGCATGAAAATGTAGCTATATATTTTTGTTATTCCACACACATTTACTGCTCGTCTGTGTGAATACTTGGCGGCCATCTTATATGTATATGAATTTGTCAGTGGTGAATTGTTTTTATAAGTTATCAAAACGTATTTCTATGTATGTAAACGCATAACGTAAATACCAAACGCCATATAATAATCAAGTCAGAATATATTTAAGACATAATGTTGATACCTGGTGGCCATCTTGAAAATCGCAAAATACACACCGGTTTGAACCACCATAAAAACGAAGCGTCTCATATATGTCCTAAGGAAGAATATTCAACCATTTAAACAACTTTATCTGATATTTGAAACATGATATGCACGTACATGTCCATCTACTGATATAAAATATGTTTTTGAACTCATTTGACCTTTTTGCACTTAATGACCTCAAAAGTGACCTTGTCCCACCTAATTTTATTGACCGACACCGGATTCATGTTCAGGAATGTATGATGTATCAATCTAGCATAGTCGTTGCTTTTGCTCTCTTGGGTTGAACAGAAATAGTTGTTAAGCCACTTCTCTTCAAGGTGCCCCTCCACTATGAAAGGGTGTTAACTAATTAACAAAATCAGAACATTTAAGAATTAGCCTTATTTTTATTTCATGAAACTTGATCAAAACTTGATCAATTGCGAAAACAAACTGATTTCCCTATGGTTTAAAGCTACTTTTGCACGGTTTACACTATGTTTACACTACGGTTTACACTATGTTTTCTGATACATGTATGTACCACCACTAGTGTTTCACTCAGCGCCAGCATGCACAGTTGCACGTCGAAATTGGCGCCAACTTTCTGACAAATTTCCATTCAGCTACATGCAGAAGATACTGGAGAAACACAGTTTCGTCTAGTAACAGGCGCAAGAAATTTGCGCTAGTTACTAGACGAAACATGTAGGGTGGTTCAAAATATGTGTCCCCACTTTGGGATATATCTGTTACAAGTAGATAATAGTGATCATTGTGATTTATATATCAGAATAAAATGTAAGTATTCACCATTGTTCAAGTATATAATATTCAAGAAACACATACATTATCTACTTTATATATGCTTTTCAAAATGCAAACCCGTTTTTTACATAACGCGCCGTCGCCAGTCTTTAAAAATTCTGATTTTCACGCAAAAGGTGCGTCCAAAAACTATCTTCATTTGTGGAGCAGTTTATCTCCTAAATTGTTTCTATTCTGCTGATGGAACTACTTCTTTCCTTTCTCAAACTTTGCACATGCAATTACTACAACTAATTCAGATCTGGATAACGAGGGCTTCCATTCAATATATGTTTACAAGAATACATGTTTTAGCGACAATATTGAGAATTCGATTGCCAAGACCATCTACAGCAGTTTTGCATACATATAATTTGATTCTGATGAAACAGTACCACATATCTACTAGTGACTCTTCTTCATATGCTCAATGTGTTAATTGTCCTTCGTAAAAGATAATAGTTGCCATTACATATCTAAATGATGGATGTTCTTATTGTTTTCATAATACGCATTTTCAATGAAACATGACACACATAACACATTACTATTGCATGTAACAACACATGCTCTGTAATATAGATGTGTATCGGGTTAATGATTCATATTTTGTCCAAATAGTCTGTCCAAATATTTCTTTATCATTGTCCGATGCTATTGGTTGCATTTCAACATTCGTATAACAGTTTTCGACCAATGTTCATGATAATTTTTCAAATATCAGTAATATCATACACTGCATATTGTGACGTCATACATTAGAATCAGTGACATCATTAGTTAGAATAAATACTGAGTAAAATTCTACAATATATGACTTTGTAATAAACTTTAGTTTGAATGTTTATCTTACTTAGAACAATAGTTATGTCTATTTAAAGTGGGGACATATATTTTGAACCACCCTGTAGAGCTGAATGATATCTCGTCAGGAAACCAGTGCATGTTTCGACGAACAACTTTTACCGCCGTTGCAGCACCAGTGTACTAAACGGTACCAACATATCTTTAAATTTACAAAGCTGGGGCCCGTTTTACTCAACTTCGCACGATAAAAATGTTCGTAAGTGCAAACTTATGATAGTCTGTGCAATTCACATTAACAATGTTTTCTTGTAGACAATTATTGGATTTACATTTATTGAGCATAGGCTGCATATGCAGCCTATGCTCAATAAATGTAAATCCATCAATATAAATTTCCAGCCGATCCTAAATATGCACTTACGAACATTTTAGTCGTACGAAGTTTAATGAAACGGACCCCTGATGTTTCTCCAATCAGGGTCAGAAAAGTTCTGTGATTCGTCACGGCAAAAGAGGCTTATTACCTTTGCGGCAAGTGTAGACCTATTATCCGTGTCTAGGGTGGTCAGTGCACACACTGTTCGTCAATATGTTGTGGAATCATTCCCGGTGCCTGGCATCAGGCAGTCTGAGTACGCCAGATAACCAGCATCTACGCCTTTCATTTAGTTATTATGGCAGTTGCCACTCGCGAATAGCTCGGCATAAAGTGAAAAGTCACACCCGCCAGGTCATTAACCCTTTCACCCCTAGTAACTCATATGGACTTTTCCATGTTGACTTTACCAGAAAAGCGGTGTTTAGTGCAAAACTCATAAAAGCTCTATAAACTGTGCAGATCCTGATGATCATCTGGATCTACACAGTCTGAAACATTGTGAAAACGGTCTGTAGTGTTGAAAGGGTTAAAGGAACCAACAAATTAGGAAAGAAAAATAATACATATACGATACATATATAAAGCATACAGTAGCATGGAAAGTATAGGGTGATTCCCAATAATAACTAGAAAAGTACATATTACTGCGGGTGGGACAGGGAAAATGTATGTTACGCACTCCTGCACTTGATGGTTGGAATGTATACTGCGTATGAAGAGGATTCGCCAAAAACTGTAGACGTAGTTCGCCGGATAAGGAACAACTATATATTCTGAGTCGAAAAAAGGGGCATAACTGCGGATGGAAGGTTGGGATAGTGAAACGTTTTACGTTACGCACTACTGCACTTGATGGTAGGTTAGTATATCGAATATGAAGAAAATCAGCCAAAAAATGTAGAAGTAGCATTTTTACGTTACACACTCCTGCACTTGATGGTTGGTAAAGAGAATCGGCCAAAAACTGTAGAAGTAGTTCGCCGGACAAGGAAAAATAATCAGAGTCGAAAAAGTGGCATAACTGCGGATGGACCGGTGGGAGAGCGAATAGTTTTACGTTACGCACTCATGCACTTCATGATAGTGCTGTATACCGGGGTACCGAGTATGAAGAGAATCTGCCAAAAACTGTAGAAGTAGCTCGCCGGACAAGGAACAAACATCCAGAGTCGAAAAGTGGCATAACTGCGGATGGACCGGTGGGAGAGCGAATAGTTTTACGTTACGCACTCCTGAACTTGATAGAATCGGTCAAAAACTGTAGGAGTAGTTTGCCGGACAAGGAAAACAAATATGTTCAGAGTCGAAAAAGGGGCATAACTCTGGATGTATCAGTGGGACAGTGAACATTTTACGTTACACACTCCTGCACTTAATGAAGAGAATCGGCCAACAACTGTAGAAGTAGTTCACCGGACAAAATTATCTACTGACAGACGGACGGACGGACAGGGTAAACACTATATGCCACCGACAACTATCGTTGCGGTGGCATAATTAAGTCTGTATACGTATACAAACGTATCTAATTTTAAAGACATGTGGCAAGCAGCTCCTTTAACACATAGTGCATGTGTACGTATATCCTTATCAGGCTGTACGACTGCACTAGAGGATCGTGAATTAGACTGATCACACAGGACATAAGTACGGTGTTCCACTAAGGCCATCGTAATATCGATATCGGGTCGATACGACGATAGTACGATAGTACGATACTACGACGACGATAGTACGATACTACGATGACGATAATACGATAGCACGATGACGATAGTACGATACCACGATGACGATAACGCGATACCATGATGACGATACTACGATATTATATCGTACTATCGTCATCGTAGTATCGTAATATCGTCATCGTAGTATCGTACTATCGTCATCGTACTGTCGTAATCTCGTAGTATTGACCCGATAGCGATAGTACGATACTACGATGACGATAGTACGATACTACGATGACGATAGTACGATAGCACGATGACGATAGTATGATACTACGATAAACAGTGTTCCGTTAAGGCCATCGTAATATCGCTATCGGGTCGATACTACGAGATCACGACAGTACGATGACGATAGTACGATACTACGATGACGATAGTACGATATAATATCGTAGTATCGTCATCGTACTATCGTGGTATCGCTTTATCGTCATCGTGGTATCGTACTATCGACATCGTGGCATCGTAGTATCGTCATCGTAGTATCGTATTATCGTACTATCGTCATCGTAGCATCGTACTATCGTCATCCTAGTATCGTACTATCGTCATCGTATATCGTACTAACGTACTATCGTAGTATCGACCCGATAGCGATATTACGATGACCTTAACGGAACACCTTACATAAGCCTCACTTAACGGTGCATGTACATGCCCACTCAGTAGGCACAAACTGTTCTTTCTTTGTATCAGAGACATCATCATAAATTTAATTAGTATATATAATTAAAACATAGCATGCCTCATTTGCATAGGAAATAGCCTGATACCACCGCGAGTGACTATCAGAAAAATAAATATTATTACATGATTATATATGTATAGCAGGCACTCGTAAGTTTTAGAACTGGTGGAATAGTGACACAATTATAAACTTATTTAATTCCTATAAAGAACATGTTGTGCCTACTGAGTGGGCATATACCTTTAAGTCACACATGTGGCCGTGTCTGGAGAAATTTGTCTTATGGGGTTTGTGAAGTGTAGCTACTGATCAAGTAGCACACTCCTGAAGCATGATACCAATCAATAGTGCTTGCTAGAAGCATGATGGGTGTTTCATTGATCGAATGGCGAACAGTGCATATGCGGATGCACAGGCTATATGGATCTACACTGGTCGCAAAAAAACACCATTTCTCCTGTCAGTCACATATCAACAACTAGACTGCTCAGAAATGTCATATCCACATTTTTCAGTGAAGGTCAAAGGTCACTGTTTTCCCTGGGCCACGCCCTTACACAGAAGCGCGCCGCGTTCTTGGATCAGCATCGGCGGCCAGACAACGTAATCGATCAGGGATCCGATCTTGTCGTAGTAGGTGTAATACGCCTTGTCGAAATGATCAGTGTTTATGTTGGTCTCCATGAGAACCATGGGTGGATCCTGCACACACATCAACCAGCCGACGTAGATACATTTTCGAATGAACGGCTTGAGAACCGCGTGACATTGCTGCGTCCATCTTGGTTTGAGATACGCCTGTATCGAGAAAGAAAGAAGGAGTAGATGGTTGCGTTAAACCTTACAATATAAGAATAGTAGGCTTGTTAAAGGTACATGCCCACTCAGTAGGCACACAATGTTCTTTATATCAGAGACATCATCTGAGACATGTTCTGGCAAAATAAACATTCATTCACCATTACCCGGAAATTCCACACCGATATCAGGGGCGATAACCATTTTTCCTTAAAATGTTAATGGACATTACTGCTTATTATCTGCATTTATATTTAGATGTGTAATGATCATACTTTATAACCTGTCGAAAGTATTATTTTTTCAGGTGACGAATTTAATTAGTATAAATAATAAAAAAAATATCATGCCTCATTTGCATATGAAAATAGCCTGATACCACCGCGCGTCACTATCAGTAAAATAAATATTATTAAATGATTATATCTGTATAGCGGGCACTCGTAATTTTTAGAACTGGTGGAATAGTGACACAATTATACACTTATTTAATTCCTGTAAAGAACATGTTGTGCCTACTGAGTGGGCATGTACCTTTAAGTGCAAACAATAGGGGTTTGACTTCACATCATGATGCAAAGGTCCCCTTTGGTATGGACGTGCCTTAGGACCATAGAAGGTTTTTTATCCAAAGACACACACACTCTGAAAGTATGGCCGACGATATATAAGTTGAGTTAAATTTCAATTAAACTTATGATTCCCATTTCTAGTGTTGTATGCTAAGCTTCTAGCAATCATGGAGGAATGAATATCAAATATATTAGTTGTATCTCAATTCCAAGATGGCAGCCGGCGGCCATATTGGAAACAAATATGACACACAGTATGTAAGTTCAGCTAAATTTCAATGAAAGTAATGATTTACATTTTTTTCAGTTATATATAAGGTTCTAAGGGTCATGGAGGAATGAATATATAATATGAAAGTTGTATGTAAAATTCAAGGTGGCTGCCGATGGCCATATTGGTAAAATATTGCTGACAGCTATATTGGAAAAAGTGGCCGACAATACAAAAGTGTAGATAAATAGCAATAAAAGTAATGATTTAAATTTATTCTGTTATATTAAAGTTTCTAAGGGTCATGGAAGAATTAATATATAATACAGACGCTTTATCTAAAATCAAGATGGCCGCGGGTTGACATATTGGTAAAAATTGCTGACAATATGATGTATTTAATGAATTAATGTTGTAATGTGACTCTCCTCTTTGATATTGAACTACATATGTGTCATAGAACACTGAATAACATATTAGTAAGTTGTATCTCGAATCAAAGATGGTCGCCATCAGTCAATTTGCAATTAAATCTAACTGTCGTAGATGCTATTATAAACATCGCTTCCATCTGTAGACAGTTTTCACTTGAAATAAATGAACTGATGCATATAATAACGTATGTAAACAAAACTGAATCTCAAATCCAAGATGGCTGCCGTCAATCATTCGGAAAGAGGTTAGACATGTATATGTAGAAACACATAAACAAATTAATAATACATGTTTACAGTTTGTACATGTACTGTTTGGATCCGGTTGATTCCACAAACTCCTTTTTTTCTCAGTAAGTTTTCACTGTTAGAATGTATGTATGTACTATTCGAAAGTAGCACACATAATTGACAACTCAGTAAAAGTTATGAACACAAAATTAGATGGCATGGTGAAAACAATTGCAAGCCAGAAATATAGGCACTTGTAATGCAAAATACCTTTGAGGAAATGAAATGGGGCTGCCGCCTGCACATACACATATAGCTTAAAGCATTTGGCACTGACACTGTGAATGCTAACTTTAACAAAAGTGTTATGTCAGCAGAACAGATCAACAGACGACCGGAATAAATGACGAAAACATGTACACTGCACCGTTCAGCAATATATGTATACCGTATAATAATAAGATATGCATATACAATCACATATAATCTTATACAATCTTATAATGTATGCGAAGATGCAATGTATGCATTCCATGGCAATATACATCATCACATACTAATAATTTATACGCACATAGTGTAATGGTGTAGTACTTACAATGCATATTATCTTATGCATCATATTTTGTCACTGATAATACAAGTCTATTCTTGTAATGTTCTATATATTCAGCATCTGTCTCGCAGAGGCAACTTTAATTCAGAGAAACCCAGACTCACTTAATAATTACAATCACCGATATGAACCCAACATAGCTGTATTCGTCAATTTATATTGTCATTGCATATTATCGGCGTCATTGTATCAAAGTTTAAACTCAGTCCACGATATATAGCAATGTTTCTATTAGCTGGGGATAGTGTTATAGTCACCAGTATACATAGTAGCGGATGAATCATATCTCGCTGTAGCTAGACTAATTATAACAGAGTGTAAAGTTGACCATTATATCGTGATATATGCCAATCATTATGTATTTGCGCACTGAATCTCGCTCGTCTCGTATTAGTATTATTATATCATGTAATGTGTGCAATATATACATTTACATGTATTATTCCTGTTTCCATAATATATTTTATCTACAACACAATTCTCGCGAGTGACCATTTAGCTTTCGAGATCACATTATATTGCGATATGCATACATGTATAAGTCGCTCAAGCACCATATTGTATACATCCGGTTATTTAGTGAGCCTGACAAAACTGTGCACTACATGTTCGTAGTGCTCTGCTTGCTCATAAAATAAAACATGTGTTGCAATAAAATGAGCCACTCTCAAACAAAATATATATTCACATACACAAGAGTGATTTTGCCATTTGTTGTACTATATAATGCGGAGCATATGCATATAATATGCACTTCAAGGCACATCCTGACCATAGTTCTCCATCCATATGAAATATTTATCTCTGCACATGATCTCAACCCAACTATCACACCTATCCCCATAACTTACATACTAGTATTCGAATATGCTCGACTCTTTTACATCTGTAATTCACATAATATCCATTTACAAAAGTGTATTAATTATGTTAGCCTGGCCACTTGTATACAATCAATAATTAATCCACGACCTTCACAAAACCAACATACACTGTGGCTGTATCTCATAAAATAACATAGATCTAATTATTGATGCACATCGTTCATCTGCTTTTCCTTAATCATGTTAATAGGCAACGTATTTTGGTGAAATATGGCGCAGCAAACGCGTAATCATGAGTTGCATTTGGTGATGCCGGGAGTTCGGTACATACATTTCGTTTGTGCGAATAATCGATTTCTGTGTCAGCAGACATGGAAATTGATTCTTCGCAAAAACGACATAAGTTTGGGCCAAAGTACATAGACCACCAAGTGTAGCTTAACAAGTCGCGTTTGATGCGCCATATTCCATCAACATTTGTTACATAATAAGGACAAAATAAAAGAATACGTACTTTGAATCGGAGGGCTCCTGGAAGTTTCATTACTTGTTGTTGTTGTTGTTGTTGTGACCACGTGATCGATCATACACCTCGTATATTTTATATTGCTTGCTACTGGTGTTTCATTGATGGAAATTGCGAATAGTGCAAATGCACAGGCTGATATGGATCCAAGCTGGTCGCAAAACGTATAAGCCCTATTTCTCCAGTCACAGTCACATTTCTGTATTCTGGGTGTCCGGATTGGGAAGGTTCCATTTCACTTACCTTTTGTACAGTGGGAACCAGCGAATAGGCTATTTCTTTCCGCAGGGTTTTCACGTGCTGCATGATGTTTGGTTTGTTAACCTGAAAAAAATTAAATTGGTGTTTTTTCTGCTAGTTATATTTCTCCTAATTATTTTGTTTACACTTCTTTGACTTGTTTTCAGGTTGTAATAACATATAATAAATAATTTCATCGATATTTTTTTCAATACAATATATTATAGGTACTGTCTCTCTAATATACAATATATACTGTAGTGTAATGTTCATATATTCAGCAATAGGCCTACTGGCCCTTGATCATACAAAATAATACCAACAAAGAATCATTTCTACTTATCAAACCGTAAACTTAAAGCAATACATTTTTATTTTTCCGAATTGTTGACCCTTATATTTCTATTTGGCGATGAAATAGTTTTCTTATCGCCATACCAATGTGCCCGCCGCTTGTAGGCCTCCTGGAGTAGTAGTTGACGGCCCCGCGGTCCTCGCTTCCCACGCGACACATACCATGTCCATCGTTCTAACGTCTCGGACCAGTCCCTCCGTCGACTTTAATATAACAAGATTTCCGTATTAACTCTTGGATCGCGGGAACCCAACATTGTCGTCTGCTGTATTTTTATATTGCAGCTTCTTTCTCAATAAAAACATATTTTGTTAGAACTTGAGAATCATTTCCATGGAAAATGATTCTCAAGTGCTGTCAAACTATGTTTTTGATGAGAAAAAAATGGAAAATAGAACACACAAACATCAGACGATAGAATTTAATTCAGCAGTGTAAGGATTAATACACTTACATATATACATACATATATTCTTATATAACTTTATTAAGGGTATGAATACACAGGTACGTGTAGTATTCGCGAACCTACCTTTCAGTGATAACGAGTTGCAAGAACTTGACTTGAGTAAGATGCACAATTGATTCTGCTAGAAAAACGAGTCTAAAGGGATAACTCAATTTCCACAGAAAATAGTGTCGTTATGAGAATACGGAGATAAGCTGAAAGGTTCTAAACACATAATTCTGACTCCACTCGAGTCTACAATGTTGCAAGCCGTGCACAATGGCGATCTCGGCACTCAGAAATGTCTTATACGAGCGCTAGATATTATGTTCTGGTAAAATGGTAGGAAGATGTGCAATTGCAGATATAAACTGAAATGCCAAAGAGACAGACTCTGATATCACACTATGTACCAGACGACTACCCATGACAAGCTGTTGCTATAAACATTTCCACATGGAATGAAAATAAATTTCTGGTAACTGTTAACAACAACATGTCACACAGCATGAAATCTAAAATGGCCATTGGACAATTGTAAGGGATTTACAGTAAGCATGGTATACCAAGTACATATGTGTCTGCAATTTGCCTACCAGGTATTTGCTGATTTTGCAAAAGAATGATATTTACTTAACACATGCTCTATGTAGCCAATGTCCAGGCGGTTAGCTGAGCGAACAGTAATCATTGTGAAACACTGTTTTTTAAAAACAAAAGATGAATGTACAAACCTATATTTGGGTATACTGGAATATTGAAACAAACATAACCGGCACGGAATGGTCACCTGCACAGTTATTGATGGGACATCGGCTTCTATCCAGTTTACTGACCACTTGTGAGCAGGTATTGCCAATACTTTTTTTAAATGTGTGACAAAATCAGATCCAGTCACCAACAGAGCAAGACACGCTATGATAAAAGCATAGTAGCTTTAAAATTAAGAGTTAAACATTGGCGACCAAGTTGGACTCCATAAAGACAGCAACTTGTTGAGACCAGTTACAGTCTGCTTGGACAATGCCATATCTTACATTTAACAGACTGCAGATGGTGCATCGTATCGCCGTAACAGACGCTTTCTCATGACAGCAAGGGAGAATATGAATATTTACCTACGAAAAGCGATATACAAGACATTAATATACACTTTATTGGATAAAATGGATGATTTGCCATATAATGAAGATATAGGTGTCTGGTACTACAGTACTAGTTAGCAATATTCTCAACAGTTTGTGTATTATGAGTATAAGCAGAAGAAACATACAAAATATCACCACTGCATTAAACCAGTATAATAACTATAAGGTTGTCAAGTTTAAATGGCGGCCATTTTTAATATAAAATGGCCGCCATTTCAAAATATACTGAAATAAGTATGCCAATATTTCTTTGGGTCTCACGGGACAGTTGACGTTAAATATAAATTAATCTCAATGGCGGCCATTTTGAAATTCAAAATGGCGGCCATGCGCTTTTAGGAAGTTGAACAAACTTCAGTTTTGTTATATGTTGTATATAGATATGTTTTCAAGTAAACAGACACGTTCCAATCACAATATCATTTGAAAGAATAATACTAGAATGTGTAACAAATCTTTGATGTGGCGATGTACATAACACACTCAGTTTTGGCGGCCATTTTTAATATAACGATTACTCATAGCACAATACCAGTTAGCAATAATCTAATCAGACTGTGTTCAAAGAAATACGAGTATAACCAGAAGGAAAATACAAAATATTACCACGACATTAAAAAATGTACAATAAATACTGTATTTCCAAGTTTGAAATGGCGGCCATTTTGAAAACCAAAATGGCTTGTGTCTCGAAATGTATTAAACTCATTCTGCCAATATTTCTTGTCCATAATAATTTTGTTTTTCGCTGCAAAAACACCACACATAATGACCTTGACCTCGAAATTTCAATGGCGGCCATTTTTAATTTCAAGATGGCGGCCATATGGCCTGTTTTGTTGTATGTGGTCTGTAGATGAAAAAAAAACATTGGTTCACACAATGTAGCAAAAAAATTCACAAGATCTAAAATAACGACAGTATAACAGTATACACTATTTTGTGCATTAAAGGCCCTGAACGGCTCAGTATTACAATTTTCCGATTTTTTTCAAACACAAAAACATGTTTGGCAACTGATGTAGTACACAAAACTAACATATAATGCCTAATAGATACATCTCAAGTCTTGAGATTTACATCTTAATCGCAATGTGAAGACAACAACAACTTGTTTTGTGTACCACTCAGTGCAAAATGTCAATATTGACAAATTAATGTCCGTAACCCAACGGCTTCGGCTCGGAAGCGAGTCGATAAACTCCGGCTATCGGAATTCATCGGCCGCGAATCAGGGAGTTGAGCAGTTGACCCGAGCGTCTATCGGAAAATCGATCGGACTTTGAACACGCACCTGCTGTTTGTTTATCAACAAATATTGATATTTTCATCGACTACAAACTCATTTTTGTACCAAAATGAATGCAAACAGTTTCAAAGTGTGTGTAAATAGAAACCTGTTGGATTTATGTGTGGGAAAACCCAATAGGAGGCCAAATTCGGCAACTTGAGCCGTATAGGGGCTTTAAGAATGTTAAAGGTACATGTCCACTCAGAGGGCACAAACTGTTCTTCAAAGGAATTAAATAAGTGTATTGTTGTGTCACTATTCCACCAGTTTTAAAAATTACGAGTGCCCGCTATACAGATATAATCATGTAGTAATATTTATTTTACTGATAGTGACGCGCGGTGGTATCAGGCCTTTTTCATATTCAAATGAGGCATTATATTTTTTAATTATTTATACAAATTAAATGCCTCACCTGAACAAATAGTATTTTCGACAGATTATAAAGTATGATCATTGCATATAAATACAGATAATAATTAGTAATGTCCGTTAACATTTTAAGGAAATACGGTTATCGCCCCTGATATCAGTGTGGATATTTACCTCTGATATAAAATGTATAATAATGCCAATCAGTACGTGGGGAAATGGTGAATGAATGTTTATTTTGCAAGGAAATGTCTCTGATGATGTCTCTGCGACTACTGAGTGGGCATGTATGTACCTTTAAGCATTGTGAAATATAATCTAATCAAAGTACTGAAAGTACTGAAATATGTTATCTACACAAAAACTAGCTCCGTACTAGAAACAAAATTGCTACCACGCTCCTTTTTAACCCCATGTAACGCATGGAAGAGTGATTTTTTGCAATCGGTTATCCGGCGTGTTTGATATGTTAGCGATATAAAACTGTCAAAGCTGTATCAATAAATTATTAATAAAGAACATACACATGCAGAAATGTGTTATTTTACCGTCTCAAGATGTTTATCTGACATTTACATGTATATCTTGTAAATTTGAAAGCTTCATTTCGTTATGTTGAATGTTGAACAACACCTGGAGAAAATATGGATTCTATGGGAAAATGATTTCCTTGTTCTATTATTTTTGGCAATTTACTAGTTCTACATCAAAGATTATTTGTTTAAAGGTATAACATATACAGTTAACTAAATTTTGACATTTTTGAATGGGTCAAATTGTAGCCGCAGATAACATATCGGAGGCGAACCTTTGTAGCTAGCTCCGTACGTACTGTCCCGTGAGACCTAAAGATAATAGCTGTTGTATTCATACGCACGAAATGTCTTGATTCGTATTTTCCAAAATTTAACTGATAAACGAGCCCAAAACTGTGAAAACTATAGAGAATAGTATATGTAAAGTTTTAGATACAAAGCAAGACAGACCAAAACGCCATAGCATAAGTTGGCACATGCCACTATTTTGTTTGTAGTACTCGCCGTTAAGGCGCAGCGCGACAATGGCTTGCCCCATAGAAATCTGCGTGACATAATATGCTATCTCCAAGGGGGATAACATATACAAATGGATGCTACATAGCGGATCATAGTAGACGTCAATCCCTTGATAAGGGTATTGGGCCGAGACGTTTGAAACGTGGGTATCGTTCGACTTTAATTAATAATGAATACCATCATTGGTTTGGTGTTCGCGTTGTACGACAAGTTGCATTCATATGTTGCCCATGTCTTCTGTAGGCTATTTATTTTATGGGAGGGGGTGGAGCGATTGGCAACTAGTCGTACAGAGCAACACTCTGTGCATGTTGAAGATTCTGTGTTTACCGTTTAACATGTGCTTGTTTTGTAGTATGTAGTATAAAGTGTACTGGCTTGTGGTACACGTCGGATTTTATAGCGACGTTGTAGTATTCAACTCACATGCAAGCGGCCTGTGTTTGATCCCAGCAGCCGACACATTAGTTTTCACGTTATAACACATTCCCCTCCTACTACAGTGGCGCAAAGAACCAGGGGTCCGTTTCACTAAAACGTACGACTAAAATGTTCGTAAGCGCAAATTTAGAATCGTCTGGAAATTTCAATTGATGGATTTACATTCATTGAGCATATGCAACATATGCTCGATCAATGTAAATCCAATAATTGTTTACAAGAAAACATTGTAAATAATGATTGCATTTATATTTATTGAGCATAGGCTGCATTTAGTGCAGCCTATGCTCAATAAATGTAAATCCGTCAATTGAAATTTCCAGACGATCCTAACTTTGCACTTACGAACATTTTAGTCGTACGAAGTTTAGTTAAACGGGCCCCAGGATAGATTACCCTTCGAGCCAATAGGCGAAGTCATATCATGTATGATGTATGCCATACAGAATGAAGTAGGGAGTCTATAAAAGAACCTGAAGTGTAAATTTTATATTTGAGATCACACAAATTTCTATTTGCAGGAAGGAGGAATGTAGTAGTACAGTCATAGTAGAAATTGTGTACTGCCTTGCTGTGCAAGTCGACTTTTATAGCGACTTGTTAGAGTGTTCGCCTCACACGCAGACGGCATGGGTTCGACCCCAGCTGCCGACACAATAGTTTTCACTTTCTAACACATTCCCCTCCTACTGTTTTATATGGACTTCATTACATTTTGGCTTGCCTGGGCCCTGCATTTTCCTTTGTGTACATCTTAATATGACAATATGTATTCATAAAGTTGACAGCGATCCACACATATTTATGACTGAGGGATCTTCTCAAGTATCCAACCCGGAATCATGCATGTTTTGGAAATGCTTCATAGAATTAACATACCCCTTTGCCACCAACTGTCTGTGATCCAGGTCCAATATTTGACGCTTTTTTCTGAAAGAAAGAATTGTTAAAACCTAACGTTCTTTAAATGACATTTTTTCGGGCAAAATAAACATTCATTTACCATTACGGGCGTGTTAATTGGCATTATTATACGTTTTATATGAAACTTGAATTGTCAATTCTGATATCAGGTGCGATAACCCGGTTTCCTTGAAAGGTTAATGCAAATAACTGTTTATGCTCTCTATTTAATGCTTGATGTGCAATGATCACACTTTATACTAGTAACCTATAATATGTCGATTACAATATTTATACAGGCAATATAGATTTAGTTGATATAAATAACTTTTTAATATACTGCTTCATTTATTTGCATATCAAAATAGCCTAATACAACTGCGCGTCTCTATATCCGCGGGAACTCATAATTTATAAAACTGGCGGAATATTTTAACAAATGTACACTTATTTAATTCCTATAAAGATAGTTTGTGTCTAACAGATGGGACCCCAACTTTAAAGTTTACTCACACGTCGTTGCAGGGTTTGGCCGTAGTCTTCAAACAAGCTGTTGACAGTTTTTTCCGTGATCTTCAAAAGTTTTCCGGCCTTTTCCCGAGAGAAGTCCACCGCCTCCTGAGAATATAAGACAACAATAAGCAGATACGTCATTAAATTTGATGGCAGTTACTGGAGAAATTGGGCGTGTGGGATGCATGGTCAATCGAGCTTCTGGTGCTTTAGTATAGTCCTGCAGCATAATAAGAACCTACAGTCTGTTCCATGTTTTTCTGCCGACGAACTTTTGGCCATTAAACATATTAAATCTAAAATATATTAAATATAAATACTTTTTCACCAATAACAAAAAGTCACCCTCCCAAAAAAAATATTTGTTTGATGAAATTTCATCAAATATTTATTTTATTTTATAGCGAAACAAGGAAAACAAAGGAAATTGACTCCGAAACCTGGCTAGATAGCTTGGAAATGATGTAACTAAGAAAACAAATGTTATATTTTGAAAAACGGTCCACAAATAAATATTTAAAACAAACTATTTTTAGCCCACAGGTTACTGAAATTCCCAAAGGAAAATAGTTTTTTTCACAATAAAATCAATATTTGAAGGACTTTCATTGAATAAAAACATTTGGGTAGTGTGCCTTTTTTGTTATTGATGAAAAAGTACTTACATTTAAATATTTTTAAGATGTAATGTTCTTCATGGCCAAAAAATCGTGAGCT
The DNA here is from genome assembly GCA_029237695.1 of Conchocele bisecta. Taxonomy (NCBI): domain Eukaryota; kingdom Metazoa; phylum Mollusca; class Bivalvia; order Lucinida; family Thyasiridae; genus Conchocele; species Conchocele bisecta. Next base: position 72,150,251 of record CM055274.1, on the reverse strand, counting down.
GCAAAACGTGGAACAGACAGTATATACCAAGAGCATCGGAACAGGTCATGCAGGTCCGGCGACTGCCGGATTAATACTTTTGACAAACTATGTTTTTATTGAAATATTTGCAATTTATATATGCAAAAAGAAAACGGTAAAGAATGTAAATATTTTTCTGCATTTTTTATCATTTCTCATAAAATGTATGTCGTTACCACTCAGTTGAAAGGTCTCGGCAAGACGGTTCAACTGAGTGGTAACAGTATACACTTTGTGTGGGTTTGCGACGTGTAACGTTGTAGCCTCCATCAGGTGCAGGTGTTAACTTTGGTATGTTTTATATTCTCACATGAGTGTTATTTGACAACACGTGTGTTTCGACTGCAATGTGTTTTTATGTGAATGACATTTAAACATCTGGTAGTTGTACTAACACTGTACCTGAATGATTGACATTTTGATGGCGTGAGGTGACGATAGTTTATCTCTGTAAAGTAAGCCGTATAAATAACGGCCAATGATAATCATTTGGTCCACCGGTTTATCTTGCGACGCATTAGACCCTGGCACTTTCCCAAATTGGTGACACTACCAAATGTCAAGGATTGCATCATTCTACTTCACTCCCATTGGATGCTATTATTGATACTCCCTCGTCCCTTAGACACTATTGGTTGCTGATGATGTATTCAGATGGCGCTGACCATCAGTAGGAGGACCAATCGTATATGCGCGAGTGGCCGGATTAGCTCAGTAGGTAGAGCGTCGGACTGCGGATCGGGAGACCCGGGGTTCGTATCCGACCTCGACTGCTGCGAATGGCCGATTCGGTGTGTCCTTGGGCAAGATAACTTCGTGCGAGCCTAGTCCTATCGGATGGGGACTTATATAGTCGGTCCCGACATGCAAGGTCAACGAGCAAGTGCCGTCGTTAAATCAAAGCATTATAATAAAACAGCCGCGTACAACTCGAATCACAGTAAATGTTAACTTTATTGATAGAGGATAATGTAACACAATGTAACACTTCTACTCTCATATTTCAGATTGAGTCCCATCATTTGTAATCATCGTTAAATAAAAACTTACAAAATGGATGGGTTCCTATCTATGACGGGGCTCAATAACTGATCGCCGAAGACACCACTACACTGTTTGCTGATTACTAACACTACTGTTGTTACCAATGCTGCTGCCGTGAAGGTTGATAAGGTGAAACGACTCACTATATCCAAACTATGAACAATTAAGGAAGGACCAGACTCGTACTGCCGGTGGCTCTCTGACAAACAAAGCTGAGATGGAAGTCCTGAAGGCGATGAAAACTCTTGCTGTTCGAGAGGAAAACACCATGGTTCCCCGTGTCACCCTACATAACATGCGACAGGGCCGTGACGAGCCGATCTGTTAATTCGGCGCGCGACCCCGTGACCAAGCTGGAGTATGCAAGTTCATGATAAAGTGCCCAAACTGCGACGATGACGTGAACTATACAGAAGTTGTTAATTGACTTCATAAGTAAGACTCTTATATGGACTTGAGTTGTGTCTATTAAATCACAGACACTTTGTGGTATGGACGACAAAACGCTCTCTACATCATACCCATTTGCATTTTTTACTCTCATTACATATTTACAACATAGGACACTCGCCATCTGTTCAACTAACGGAAGTGGTACTAGTGTACCTTGGGCCCGGCTCGCTATTCAGTAATTGTAACGCGCGAGAAGGCCGGGACCCTGCTGGTCCCGGCCTTCGCGCGCGTTATAATTACTGAATTGGCGAGCCGGGCCCAAGGTAATTTATTCACGTCCGTTGATTGAAAAGATGGCGAATGTCCAACCTTGTAGGTATATAATATGGGAGTAATATCGGGTATGATTTAAAGTGGCCTCTGTCGTTAATACCAGACAGTGCCTGTGAATTAAATTAAATGGTGTATACTACAGATCCTGATTCGTGTATATAGTGTAGTGTCCGGTGTGGTGTTGAGACATGATCGCCCGGTTAGCTCAGTTGGTAAGAGCGCCGTGCTAGTGCTACGGGTGTCGTGGGTTCAAACCCCACATCGGGCGACACTTTTCCCCTTAGAAATACTTCAATAGTATCAGGTTTGTGCTTCAATCGACCATACATACGCACAGATGAATAACGCGTAACAGGAGCAGTAAAGTGATTACGTTACGATTTCCCTAATAATGCAATGAAAACAGCAGAGAATGAAAAATAAAAACTGGGATCTTTTTTTCTGATTTTGCTAGTTTATAAACATAATTATGCATCGATTTAGCCTCAGGAGCCCGTTTCACTAAACGTCGTACGACTAAGAAGTTCGTAAGTTCGTAAACTAAAATTGAGAACAAAGTTCACATTAAAGGTAAATCACGGTCAAAGTGTATGCGGCATTGTTTCTGTAGTTTATTACTACCTTATAATTAATTATTCTTACTTCCCTCGAACTATTCATGTTTATACCTGTAATCCGCATTTTAATATCGTGCCTGAATACTTGTGGGTTTTTTTACCCTATTTCCTGATTGGGTAAAGCCGCGTGACGTTACACCCTGTGAACAAAGAAAATTAGACACTGTCGA